>CM038792.1:207097674-207564715 GCA_021764765.1 Vicia sativa | reverse complement strand
GTAAAAGAAATATAAAATCGCAGAGGAAATGTAAATAACTTGAAAGATAAAGGTTTTGATCAAAAAGTAAATAAATTATGGAAAATATGTAAAGTTGAAATTTATAAAGTAAGGTAAAGGACTTGAAATTTATAAAGTAAAACAATTCGAAAATGACAATGGTGTTTCTTATACGTACATTCTCTACAACCCTTTTCTCTAACACTTGATACTTTAAGTATATATGAGTAATTTGTACAAAATGAACACGAGAAATCCTACTACTAAGACCTCTATTTATACTAATTCGACCCTAACGGTCCTTTCATAAGAAAATGCCACATTCGAAGCTTTGCATGTCCTTAGAGCTTTTAGATTCCTACGTGTCTTATATGGATAACGTTGTATTTCAAATTCGAACGTCTCCTTTCGCATGCGCCAATTCTCCAAATGCGTTTAAATTCAAATCCCAATGAATATCTTAAAACTTTTGAATCACTTATCTTTAAAATCTAAGTACAAACTTGGGCATTTTCCTAACTCTTACTTTGAACAAAGCCCAAAATATCAAAGTGAATTTTATCATTCTTCGATTTAATTTGTGTCGAAGTTACCAGCCAACAGATTGCCCCTCAAAAATGTGTATTTCGTTATAGAGAAATATTCATTTTTGAATTATACTTTGAATTTCGACGATCCCAAAGCTCATGATGACTCTTTACTGTTATGATGTCACCAACAATAACCACTTTTTTCAAAACGTCCCCTCAGACGTGCGTGTAGCAGTTGTAATTATCACCACCTAAAAATCAGTTTCCAAGGCAGGCATAAAGTAACCTCTTTCTCATTTAATAAAAGAGAAACATGTGTCCATTATCTTTTTTGATGCAAAAACCTTTCAACTGCTACCACTCTATAAATACTTCAATCTTCCAAATTTTCACACTTTAGCTTCTTCAACCTTCAAACCTTCACCAAATCTCAAAGCAAGCCCATTTCTTCTTCTAAAAAGTTTTCAAACGCTCTTCTTTTCCAACAATGTCAACTTCTCAGAAACAATCACCGTCCAAGAACAAGAATGAAAATGGAGCTTCAAAGGACGCTGCTTCACAAGCTGGACTTACCAGTCGTCTCATAATGTCTGGAAATTAAGAGTTCATAACAACTCCAAAATTTACTCCAGAATAGAAGGAGATCTATGCTTATCAGGTACTCATCCTTCTTCTTTATCTGGTAAAACCCTAGGTTCTATGGGTCCTTTAATTCCTGCTGAGAACTTAGATAAATTTATAGAGTCCTTTCTTGTATACCATGAAACCAAACCCATAGCCACAAGACTAAACCACCTAAGAAGTAAGATGAAGATTTTGCAATGAAACCCACTAAGACTTCCAAGGAAAAAATCTTTGAAGAGACCTCTGCAATTCCTGAGGCTAAGAGGAAACCTTTTCAATTTGATTATATAACTGAAAACTTCAAACCCTTTTGATCACGCCCCTCACTAGACATGTCTTTTGGCCTATCTCTCTAAGATCTAAAAGAAGAAATCCCAAGATTAGAAAGACTTAGGAATCTTTGATCTTATCCAAATGTCAAAATTAGGTTTTAGCTATTGCTAACCTCTATTGCTAGCATCACTATACTTTTGGGATAACACTTACAATATCTTTCATCTTCCCTATGGAATGATAACTCCTACCCTTTTTGATATTGCTGCAATCACTAGACTTCCTCCTACTGGAGAGGAGTTCAATCCTTATGTAGAGTCAAACAATACCATTGACTTTGATGTCAAGAATGCTAGCTTTTCCACGTACACAGGTCTCTATCACACTGAAGAAGATGAAGTATCAAACGTTGAAGACATAACTTTCCTGGCCCTATGGTTGTCTAAATACATTTTCTGTTGCAAAACCTTACAAGTAGCTAGGAGATTTATAACTTTAGCCTACCAACTGCACTCTGGTCGAAAGGTGTGCTTGAGTGAATTATTTCTAGTATGACTTTATAAGATTTTAGGATTTGATACTTCTAAACTCAAGGGATATAAGGGTGGCACTAATGTGCTCCTTGCTAACCTATATTGGCTTCTCCAGTTGTGGCTGAATGTAACCTTCGAGCCATCGCTCCTGATATACTGAATAGACCTATTGAAGGTACTAGACTCTTGCGGTTGACCCTGAATAATGAAGCATAAATCCTTAAAGTTATCGTCACCAACTACATAATGTTTTCGAAGCGTCACAAATTTCTCCCTTCTATGGCTCCTTTCGCTAATCGAACTTGTGGTCCTACTTGGTTTACTCTGTCCGTTAAAGAAGCTTTAAAAGAAGAATACCCATAAATTGAAGACATATGGCACACACTCCTTTTCCCTAGACTTCTAGTCTCTAGGATTATGCCAATAAAGAGCCATGTTTTCTTGCTAGCTTACCAACCCAACTTTGTGTCTCGCCAGTTTCGGTTATGCCAACTCCTTCCCGAACCTCTTTTCAATCAAAAATGAGAATTTTGTGTTGCAGGAGTAGATTATGCTTTCAAAGACATTGAAAAGTACCAAAGATATCATGCCAATTTTTCCAAATTCAAACTCATCCCATTTTAACCAGCTTTCCATATGACGAAAGGCTTCCACTCTTGGTGGAATGAGTTTTATTCGAAGAGCATGTTTGATACTACTCAACTCAACAAACACCTAACAAAAGCTTTTTCGCTTGTGCATGAACATGTAAAGAAAGGTAAGCTCACTCACATCAAGGAAATCCAGGCGTTCCATAAATACTTTGAAATTGTCTATGACCCAACCAATCTAAGTCGAACTGTCATTTATGCAGCAAAAATTCTAGAGGAAAAATTTACAAAGAAACTCCCAAGCCTAAAAATTCCTCCTTCTATATAACTTGAACATAGGTATAAATTGTCCTTTCGATTTCAACCACCAAAATTTCCAAATTTACCTACTTCTGACCTTGCTTTATCCTTTTTTCCACCTTAACCAGACTAGTTTACTTGTGGAAACATTTTTTACAAACTAAAAAATGATTCTAAAAAACCTGCTCAAATGGTGACTTCGACTAAGTATACTCTAGACAGTTTCAAAGGTTTCCTTCGCTATGATTTGTCAACTTTCTCTATTTGATCGCGACTTTATCGTCTATTAATCGGGAGACTGCAAGTGCACAGTCCTATCGCGTAGTTTTAAAAGATATCGAATCCACAGGGACTATAAATCGACCTACTGTTATCCTAAGTTACTATATAAAGCTAAGGCTAATAATTCTTTTGGATGATGATTAAAGAAAAATAATAATTAAACAGATATTGGTATGGTAATTCGTCTAACTTTAGGGATCCGAATTTCCACGGGCTTGTTTCTCAAGTTGATAAAAAAGGTCTTTTGACAAACAATATTCATCTAAAATCCTATCTCAAACTTTAGCTCTTAGATCGAGATCATAATTAAATCCTAACGTATGCTCTCGCTAACCATGAATTTAAAAGCAGTTTTGAAAATAAATAAGGTTTAATCGGTTTTAACGCTTCGCATATTTAAGATCAATACTTAGTATCCACTACGGTTTCTAAACCTCGAACTCTCGTCTGTTGGTTTCTAACCTTAGTCCAGCTTATTAACCTCAAACTTTTGCTCTGTTGGTTTCTAAGCTTCTTTTAATAAATTAAATTGGATATCTAAGTCAGAAGGAATATTTTTAACAAAGTAACATTATGCCAGTTTATTTTGGATTCCTTTGGTTTGATTAATTTACATACCAATATTAGAAAGATTTAGCCAGACATATGAATTAATTCAGACATGCATAAATGATACGGTTCAATATATTTAAACATTTCCACAATCAAATAAATAATATCGGGCAACAGTATATTAAATAAAATAAAATAATTAAATTAAAAACCTGAATATAAGAATACTGGAAATAATCTTGTTCTTCGAAATAAACGAGTACTCCACCATAAGTCGGTTGGATCTACTCGGAGACTTCTTGAATTGAAAGAAAAATACGACAAAGAATAAAAAGCACTAGATCTAACGTAAGGTTAGATCAGTGGAAAATACACAACAATTTCCGATGTAGAAATTGTCGTGAGAAAATTATAACAACTAAAAACTGAAATAAAATCTAAACAAAAGCTGGCGAAAATAAATTCAAAATACAAAACTGAAATAAAATTGCGAAATAAAGAAAGAACCGTTGTTCGGTAAGAATGCCGACCCTTGCTCTGTGCCTTGGATGTTGTATTTATAGCTTCACTTTCTAACTGCCTTTTCCAATCTCGTACCAGAATAAGTGGTCATCGTGTGTGAAAAATAACTGGCTTAAGTGTAGGAGACGGACGCCTCCAAGTGTACAAGAGAATGAGTCATCAAATGAGACGTGCGTCTCACTTCTGTGTGGGAAATGGTGGACCCCACCTTGATTGGGAGGCGGGCGCCTCCAAGGGAAGAGGTATGATGAGGGCGACGCCTCGACCACGTGGCCCTTTGGTTTTGAGGGCGTCTTGGAGCTTAACTTTTGTGGCTTAGTCTTTGCCGTGAATAATTGTTTTCTTCTTCTATAACTCCTCCTTTTTGCTATATCACCCTTGCTTCATTTCTTGACTTTTAATCCAGATTTTTCTCGATTTTATTTCTTTGCTCAATTTATCTTTATCTAATACAAATACGAAACATTAAAAATACCAGCGTGTCTGAAATAAAACAAAATAATTAAATAAAAATATAAACATTATCTATGAAAATTAAATCAAATATATTATATAAATTCGTGTTATCAAACTCCCTATACTTAAACTTTTGCTTGTCCTCGAGCAAAAGTAAAATGAAAAATCACTTTAGCATATGTCAAGCGGATATATAACACAATTCAATTCGTACTAGGTTGTAATTCACTTCTTTGTTGGATAACTCAAGTTTAGACTTGACACCAAAATTCTAATAACACTAGATAACCCCATTTTTGCAGACCAATTTAAGTCATGAATTATAGCTCGACCTAATACTTTCGTTTTGTTTCACCGTTTTCATTACGGTGCAATCACATTAAGCCATTTACCTTCAGCACATAGTGGAGTAACAGGTTAGTGACTTTGATCTTTATAATCCAGCTAGGAGTTGGTACTTATATTTGGTACTCCTTTATCAATTACAAATTGCGGGATCGGACCGTCGTCGTCTACCAAGTTCGACACCGAGGACCTTGAACCAATTCATAATGGATGTTTGCATAAATATTTTATAGTTTCATATTTGTTGAATTAAATGATCGGTAAGGACCATAACAATAAGTGCATCTTCTAATATAAATTTTCTTTAAAAATCTTGATCAATCACTTAAATTCATCGATTCTCCACGTAGTTTGTCGTTTAAGGCGGTGCCGACTGCTTAATAAACTACTCGGGGCTACTTTAAAACTAAGTTTAAAGGTGTTGGTATAATAAGTACTTAAATCAATCTAACACGTTGGGGTTTTGAAGTGTTAGGACAGTAACAATTTTGCTAAGTCGCGCTCGAATTCTTATTTAAAAATAGGCAACCTTAGTATTATTTGAGTGTGTTAAATTATGCGTTACAAATTTTAGTTAAAATTTGTCGTTATGGCTCAAGAAAAAGGAGGAATTCGAATATGCACGAGAATTTAACATAAAAGAATTAAAATTACATAAACATGTATTTTATTGAATGGAAATTTTGCAATACATCGAAAAAAGGAAACTAAAAGGGAAAAACTAAATAGAGCAAAGAAAATAAAAATGAACTAAGAAATGTTCCGACGCCGCTATACTTAAAAGGAGCAATGTCCTCAATGCGATAAAAACGTAGGAGAATTAGACGGGAAGATGATGATCACTCGTTACTTGGAGAATGTTCTCCTCTTGTTCCTCTACCTCTAGTACGAGGTCTTCGACGCCTGTCGGAATCAGAATCATTGAGATAAAGAGCATCCGCGATGCGAGCAGTTAAAGCTTCGAAGTTACGATCGTTGCGGAAAGCATACTCTTGATGTTCACGTCGTAACTCTTGTTGGTTGCGCTGCATTTCCCGTTGATCATGCTGTAACTCTCGAACAAGACGTAAAGTCTCAGCTTGGTTTTGTTCCATTGCGTGGAACAGTTGATCTTGACGATTCATGTGAGCTTGCATAGCCGCGAAATTAGCAGCTGGATTTTCTTATTGTTGTGGCTGCAGGTGCATCAAGAGCAAATCGCCAATTATTGCGGGTTCGGACGTTGATTTGATTAGGACAAGGCAACACTACACCGGGAATTAGACGACGGTTGATCATTAATGTGTACCGGCCATCTTGTCGAGGAGAGATGATATGGGAATCACGACAATAGATGACATCTAGCAGATTTGCGGGCATCATAAATTGTGTCAAGGACAACAGCTCGTCGGAAAGGCCTAAAGCAAGAGCTAGAGAAGTGATGATTCCACCAAAGACAAATGGGTTTGTACCTGCTGCATTGACACATGTATGAATGTGGCTGAGCAAGAAAGGTGCGGCGTTGACAGCTTGACCGTTGAGAGCACAGAAAATGATAAACAACTCATTTTGGTTGACCTTGTGATTATTGGTCTGGCCAAAAATGGTGTTTGCAAGGATGCGATGAAAGTACCTCAAAGCGGGATTATGGATATGTGAAGCGTAGAGATCTCGCCAACTTTCCGTGGGTTGACCGGTTAGATCATTCCATAGAGAGAAGCCGACTTGATCCCAAGAAATGTCGTTGTCAGCGTCGAACGGTTTATAATGAACATTCTGACCTCGAGTGAACTGTAAAAGTTCGGAGACTCTTTCTTGATCAATAGAATATTCCTGGTTGAACATGCGGAAGTTAGTAGTGCCGGTGGTGTAAGGATCGTCGGGAGGTGTGATGTAGGAGAAAGAACTAAGGAATTCAAGCACGAGTGGTTCAAAGGTGGGATATGGGTTTGAACAGAGATTAAGTAATCTGGTGTTTGTAAGCATGAATGTGATGCTATCCCCCATTCCTAAGGTATCCAAACAATCGGTGTCTACATATTTTGTGGGGACGACCGAACAGGTATAGAATTTTATGTATTTTGCGTGTTGTTGGCCATCATCGTGATCTCTGAAGATAATCGTGGATAGGTCGGGTGGTGGTCGGTCTGGTTTCACTTGACTTTGATTGTTTCGTGGAGCCATGATAGGAGAAGGAAATGAAGGTTACGATGGGAGAAAATGAAACGAATGAGAGAAAGTTCTAAGAGTAGTAGATGGAGGGAATGTGGAATGAGAAGAAGTGAGAATGGGTATTTATAGTGTTATGAGATTTAAGATGAATAAATTATAATAATATGATGTTGGGAAATGAAGAGAAAAAAAATTTGAATGTATTTTATGGTGGGAAATGGAAAGAATATTTTGATTAATGGTATAATAAAGAAATGGATGAATATGAGTTATATTGGGAGATGAAAAGAAGAAACAGACGAAATAATCAAGACAAGGAGACCAGAAGAGAATATCACGCGTATTGAATGGGAGAGGCACGAGGCGGGGGCCACAGATTGATGAGACGGGCGTCTAAAAAATTTGAAAAACAAGGGAGACACGTGAGGCGGGCGTCTCAAGGGTATGTGAGGATGGAAGAGGCGTGCGTCTCGGGAAGAGCATGGAATGCATGCAGAAGGAAAACAGGAGGCGTCCGTCTCCATTATGGTGTGGGGATTTGAGGCGACCGTCTCAAGGAGCAAGCATGGGGCAGAGAAACGCGTGAGGCAAAAATTTGGCATGTGATGAAATTTTGCAGGGAATCTTAATTGTATCTCAAGAAAAGATGTGACTTGAAGCACGAGATAGGGAAAAGTTTCTTCAGATGACATGCACACATGCTACATATATTTTGTATATATATATATATATATATATATATAATATAGATAAATCTAGAATTTTAATTAATTAATATATATATATATATATAATACTAGTATATAATGCATTATAATTGATACTATAAATATTGGGAAGTATTAGTTCGGTATACCAATAGAAAAATACGATAATTAGAATATTCAATTATTATATAAATATTAATGCAGATTATTTAATTGAATATAATTATCGGCATTACGGGGAAGTAGTTCAAACGCATCAGATGAAAAGGTGCAACCGATAATCGAGTAAAATTTAAAATTTAACATAAAATAGAAAAAATGAAAATACGAAAAAGAAAATTTAAAATTAGAAACTAGAATGACTACTCGTTGATTTTCTATGGCCACTTATCAAGCCATCTCACATATCCCTAACCTTTTCTTTTCTTACGTTTGTAGGGCGGTTTATTCTTTCAAAATTTTGGTGGTGGTTCTGAATTTATCCTAAGCATAAGCTTTTCAATTTTGGGCTTAATGATTTCATCCATCGCCTCATAAGTTAACCTTACCCTCTTAACAGTAATTATATCCTTAATTTTATGGTCCTCTAATTTTCACTTTTTAGGCAAGACATCCAACAAGGGAATGTTTATGTGGAGTTTTTTTAATACCTCAACATACGTTTTAGATTGGGAGTCTACCGGAGTTTCCATAAAAATTTTCGGGAAAGGAATCAGTGGGGTGTAGTGATTTGAGATAACAATATGCGGTTCCTCCTCTACCTCTTTTACAACCTCCTCTTCGAATGGTGTTGGTGAATTCTTCCCAATCTCCACTATTTTCTCGTCAGAACTTTCCTCAGTCGCAATATCACTCTCTTCAAACTCATCATCACTTTCTAGATTTTCAAATAGTTTTTCTATAATGGTTGTTTCAACATCCACATCTTCCTCGGGGAAGGGTCCTAGAAGGTTTTGTTCGAGTTGGGAGATTTGAGTCTTTAAGCCAATGGTGTGAGACGCGAGGGATTCAACCATAGTGGTTAGTTGGCTAAGGATTTCATTATTTTGAAGACTTTGTTTTCTTACTTCTTCATTTTGGATAATTTGTGTCTCTACAAAGTGCTCAATCATAGACTCTAACCTAGAGTTAGTTAGCATCTCATCGGAATCTTCCATTGATGTTTCGAAATTAAAATCTTGCGATTCTTCAGAGTCTTGAAAGTAAGTTAAAGTCTCTTTTTGTGTTTCCCCGAAGCGACTTATCATCCTAGATGTTTCATTAAAATTTTCCATTAATATTTCGAGATCAGATTTGTATGGTTCTAGTGATTCCTCAAAATATTGAGTTTGACAATTATAGGAAGAATTGTGTTAGTGTTTTAAGTTGGCATTAATTTTTGGTAAAACTAGACTATGGCAATGTCTTGATAAATGTCATGACATTCAGAGATTGAAGATAAATTCTACATGACAAGGATGTCTAAGTACAGCTCGGATCGGAAGCAAATCTTGTCTTGGAAATTCGAAGTTTGGTGATGTCATAACAGATGTTATGACATTCTGTGTGACATTTACTGTTCTGCAGAATCTGTTTTTCCTGAGATTTTTCAGGAAGTTTGTTGAGTTGTTTTATTATTGTTATATGTTATTAGATTACATGTTCACGTAGCTAAATTGGTTAATCTTAGTTAAACCTAAATTGGTTGTTGAAAAGACCAAGTTTTTAGGATTAATTAAGTGAACCCTAGCTATCTTTATGGAAGCCCAAAGCGAAGTTTCGGATGCTTCTATAATAGGAAAGATCCTTACCTTCTTTGCCTCTTGGACTGTATTGAAGATTTAGCAAGTTGTATTTTGTAATTCTAGTTACTCTTGTGAGCCAAGCAACTATCAATTGATAAGTGCCTTGGACTAGAATTTGGTTGTAAGGGTAGTTTATCACTCAAAGCTTTGAAGCACGAGTGTTGTGTCTCTTGATTAAAGCTTTGAAGCAAAATCAAGTTTGTTTATTGAAGAGTGTCTTTACAATTCAATTAATCAATAGGTTGATATCACTGTTGTGATTGAGGGGGAGTGAGTAGGAACTCAGGTCTAAGTAGGACTTAGATTGAAGTTGCATTGGGTAGGTTTTAAGTGAAGGAGATAAATTGGTTGGTTTATTCCTGAATTAATTCTACTAATAGTGAATTTCCTCCTGGCTTGGTAGCCCCGGATGTAGGTGTAGTTACACCGAGCGGGTAAACAATTTATTGTGTTCTTCTTCTTGTTTGAATTCTTTGTGAATTGTTAGCAGTGTCGAATCTTGTCATAACATTCTCGTGACATCACGTCTCTGCCGAATTTCAATTGGCATCAGGCGGGCACCACCTGTTATTTCAGGTGAGATCTAGGGATAATAGTTTCGGCGTTATGGATAAGGAAGGAGGATTTGAGGTAGACCACCCATCTTGGATGGATCTAATTATGATTCTTTGAAACCTCGTATGGTTGCCTTTTAAGGTCCTTTGGATATTAAAGCTTGGAGGCTGGCGACAAAGGATGGAAACATCCCACCAAGCTTGAGAAAGATGGGACTTACGCGAAACACGAGGAAGAATGGAGCAAAGAAGAAGAGGAGCTTTGAGGGAACTCTAAAGCATTGAATGCCTTATTCAATGGAATTGACAGAAATATCTTCAGACTAGTACATCAATGTGAGCTTGCCAATGATGTTTGAGACACTCTCAAAACTACGCATGAGGGGACATCCAAGGTGAAGATGTCAAGACTTCAGATGCTCACTACCAAATTTGAGAATTTGAAGATGAAGGAAGATGAGACCATTCATGAGTTTCACATGAATATCTTGGAGATTGCCAAAACCTCAGGAGCACTGGGAGAAAAGATGTCAGAAGAAAAGCTGGTGAGAAAAATTCTCAGATCATTGCCTAAAAGGTTTGCAATGAAAGTGACTGCTATAGAGGAAGCTCAGGATATCAGTACCTTGAAAGTAGAAGAACTTGTTGGATCTCTTCAGACATTTGAGATGGGGATCAGTGAGAATGTTGATAGGAAGAACAAGAGCATAGCCCTTGTATCCAATACTGAAGAGGAATACAAGGAGGATGATGAAGTGAAGATATCTGAAGCTATAGCTATGCTTGGAAGACAGTTCAACAAACTCATCAAGAGAATTGACTCAAAGTCAAGGTCCAATGTCAAGAACATTCCATCTGACATCAGCAGATCTTATGACTCCAGCAGAAGATGCAAGTCAGAAGAAAAGGGAAGTCAAAGCAGAGGAATTCAGTGTCATGGTTGTGAAGGATATCGGCATATTAGAGCTGAATGTCCTACCTTTCTAAAGAAACAAAAGAAAGGAATGGCTGTCACTTGGTCTAATGGTGACTCAGGAAGTGAATCTGAAGAAGAAGCAGCCAAACTTGTCACTGCTCTCTCTAGAGTGTGCAATTCTGATATGGATTCTAGTGATGAGGAAGTGACATTTGAAGAGCTTGCTGAAACCTACGAGAAGCTATGTGTAAGAAGTGGTGAAGTATGTCAGCAAAATGAGAAACAGAAAAAGCTGATTGTAAAGTTAGAGGCTGAGAATGTAAAGTTGGAGGCTGAGAAGAAGGAAAACACTGTTACTATAAGTCACCTCAACAGTGAAATTATAGTGTTAAACTCCAAACTTGATCAGATGTCTAAGTCTGTCAAAATGTTGACATCTGGTACTGATAAGTTGGAGGAAATACTTCAGCTTGGACAGAATGCAGGAAATAAGCATGGCCTGGGATATGAAGCTGCAAAGAAATCTGCTGGTGACAAGAAGAAGAACAAATCTGGAAAATCAATGTCAAAGAAGATGTCACAACACAAGGCAGGAAATAGGTCTGGCTCAGGATATGTGGAGGCAAAGAAATTTGATGATAACAAAAAGAAGAACAGACCTAATAAACCAATGTCAAAGCAGATGTGACAATATTGGGTTCAACATCAAGATCAAAGAAATATGAATAAAAAGTTTCAAAGATGGAGATGTCATTATTGTGGGACGTTTGGACACATAAAGACTTTTTGCTTTAGACTACATGGATATCCTAATCAAGTTCCTTATGTGAAGGCTAAGACCAACAAGGTATCATACACTCAACAGTGGAAGAAGAAGACTGCAGCTCTGATAGCTCACACTTCCCTTAGAGTGTCTACCAAGGAAGATTGGTACTTTGACAGTGGGTGTTCTAAGCATATGACTGGAATCAAAAATCTTCCGAATGATGTCAAACCTCATTCTACCAGTTTTGTTACTTTTGGAGATGAAGTAAAGGAGAAATCAAAGGTCTTTGGAAACTTAGGCGTGCAGAGTTCCAAACCTAAATGGAGTATTCTTGGTAAAAGGTTTGTTGCTAATCTCATAAGCATAAGTCAACTGTGTGATATGGGATTCAAAGTCAACTTCACTAGGTCGAATGTCTTGTAATCAATGATAAACAAGAAGTGGTTATGAGAGAGTCGGATCAAAGGACAAGCTACATGTGGAGTCCGAGAACACCAATATGTCTTCGTGTGCTCTAGACAAGATGAAAAGGAGGTGAAATTGTGGCACCAAAACTTGGTCATTTGCATCTCGAGGAATGAAAAGATCATTTCCATGGAGGTATCGGAGGAATACCAAGACTTCATATTGATGAAGGGAGAGTCGTGGTGAGTGTCGGGTTGGAAAGCAAACGAATGTCACATCCAATGTCAAGACATCGACCACTTCTAAGGTCTTTGGGCGTACACATGGATTTGATGGGACCTATGCAGGTTGAGAGTCTTGGTGGAAAAAGATATGCTTATGTTGTTGTGGATGATTTCTCCAGATTTACCTGGATAAACTTTATCAAAGAAAAATATGATGTGTTTGATGTTTTTAAAGAATTATGCAAAAGACTTCAAAGAGAGAAGGAAGGCTGCATTGTCAGAATAAGAAGTGATCATGGAAAGGAATTTGAGAACAACAAGTTTGATGAATTCTGCTCCTCAGAAGGAATCAACCATGAGTTTTCTTCTCCTATAACCCCTCAACAAAATGGAGTTGTAGAAAGGAAAAATAGGACTATACAGGAATCTGCCAGAGCAATGATTCATGCTAAGAAACTTCCTATCCATTTTTGGGCTGAAGCTATGAACCTGACTTGCTATGTTCACAGACCACCTTAAGAAAGGAACATCTTCCACCACATGAAATATGGAAAGGAAGAAAACCTCGTGAAATATTTCCATATTTTTGGCAGCAAATGTTATATTCTGACAGATCGTGATCAAAGGAGAAAGATGGACTCTAAAAGTGATGAAGGCATTTTTCTGGGATACTCTACAAAAAGCAGAGCATATAGAGTATTCAACTCCAGGACTAAAGTTATGATGGAGTCAATTAATGTCATAGTTGATGATCACCATCAGGAAAGCAATGTCACGGATGATGTTGAGACATTGTTTGAGACATCACCACAAGTGTCTGATAAGGATGATATGCCTGTCCCTACTTCTCCAAAATTTGAACCAGAAGAAGCTAACAAAGATCCTTCCATCAAAATTCAGAAAGATCATCCAAAGGAACTCATCTTTGGAGATCCTAACTGTGGTGTCATTACAAGATCCAGAGAAATTGTCTCAAACTCTTGCTTTGTGTCTAAGATTGAGCCAAAGAATGTCAAAGAGGCTCTAACTGATGAATACTGGATTGGAGCAATGCAAGATGAATTGAACCAGTTCAAGCAACATGAAGTGTGGGAGTTAGTTCCTAGACCAGAAGGGACAAACATCATTGGAACAAAGTGGATCTACAAGAACAAGTCTGATGCAGAAGGGACTGTCACCAGAAATAAGGCAAGACGTGTTGCTCAGGGTTACACTCAAATTGAAGGGATTGATTTTAATGAGACTTTTGCTCCTGTAGCTAGACTAGAATCAATCAGGCTACTACTAGGAGTTGCTTGCATTCTGAAATTCAAATTGTTTCAGATGGATGTGAAAAGTGCCTTCCTAAATGGCTACTTGAATGAGGAGGTATATGTAGAGCAGCCTAAAGGATTTGTGGATCCAAATTTTCCTGATTATGTCTACAAGTTGAGGAAAGCCCTATATGGTCTGAAGCAAGCTCCTAGAGCTTGGTATGAAAGGTTGACCAAGTTCCTTACTGACAAAGGATATAGGAAAGGAGCCTTGGATAAAACACTCTTTGTCAAGGATGAAGGAGGAAAGATAATGGTGGCTCAAATTTATGTTGATGACATAGTATTTGGAGGAATGTCAGACACAATGGTGAGACATTTTGCCAACCAAATGCAAGCTGAGTTTGAAATGAGCCTCATGGGAGAATTGACTTATTTTCTTGGACTGCAAGTCACACAGATGGAAGACTCAACATTCCTTTCACAGAGCAAGTATGCAAGGAATATTGTCAAGAAGTTTGGAATGGAGAATGCCAGCCACAAAAGGACTCCTGCTCCCACTCATTTAATCCGTCCAAGGACACAAGTGGAGAAAATGTTGATCAAAGCTTGTATAGAAGCATGATAGGAAGCTTGTTGTACTTAACAGCCAGCAGACCTGATATTGCATTTGTTGTTGGGGTATGTGCAAGATACCAAGCTGAACCTAAAGTAAGTCACATCAATCAGGTGAAAAGAATTCTAAAATATGTGAGTGGAACTTGCAATTATGGTATACTATATTCTCATGGATGTGAGCCAATTCTGTCTGGCTATTGTGATGCTGATTGGGCTGGTAGTGCTGATGATAGAAAAAGCACTTCTGGAGGATGCTTTTTCTTGGGAAACAATCTTGTTTCTTGGTTCAGCAAGAAGCAAAACTGTGTGTCCTTGTCCACTGCTGAGGCTGAATACATAGCAGCTGGTAGCAGTTGTTCTCAAATGGTTTGGATGAAGCAGATGCTGTCTGAGTACAATGTCACACAGGATGTCATGACATTGTACTGTGACAACCTGAGTGCTATTAATATTTCAAAGAATCCTATTCAACATAGCAGGACTAAGCACATTGACATTAGACATCACTTCATCAGAGACCTTGTAGAAGAAGAGAAAGTGATTAAATTGGAGCATGTAGCCACTGAACTTCAACTAGCTGACATTTTTACTAAAGCTCTTGATGCTAGTCAGTTTGAGAATTTAAGGGGAAAACTGGGTATTTGTCAATATGAGGAAATGTAGCAATTAAGATTGCTCACAACAAGGAATGGGAGAGACTTTTTTCATTTAATTCTAAGTGGAGTAGTTAATTGTTTTCTTCTTGTTTTTCAAAAGTCCAAGAATAGGAAGAGGCATATATATATTTCAGTTTCTTTTTTTGAAAGTCACTACTGCCATTTCATCAAAAACTCTCAAGCTCTCTGTGATAATTTTCTTGCCTTCCTCAAGATGTCTCAACAAAACCTGTCATCGTCCTCCTCATCATCCCAAGATTCTGGCTTTTCATCTCCTACCATGGCTGAGATTAGGGCAAGCGCTGAAGCCATGCATGTTGAAGCTTTGAAGGTCACCCCTCTGCGTGCAATGGCAACTGACCCTGAGAAGGTCAAGAAACTGCGCACAAGGAATGCTCGAAGGTCACAAGCATCACCTTCTGGTAAGACCTCTGAACCATCTTCTTCTGTACCCCCAGAAATAGCAAACAAAGAGGGGTCTAGGTATGTGCATGAAGCCATTGCTAGGATAGTAACCAGAATCCTAAACGAAAACCACTCTCTACCTGGGGTTTCTGTTCCTCTAAACCAACAATCTGCTAGCCCTAGTTTAGCAGCTGATCCAGATGTCATTGAGAATGTCAAGACATCTGATGATCATGCCAAGAAAACCCCTGTGGATCCTGATACTAAAACTCTTGTTGATTCCCCTATAAAGAATGTTGTTAATCCCTTTGTTCCAGTCCCTGAAGTATGTGTAGATGATACTTTTAATGAACCCCCTGTTGCCAAGGAAGATGATATTTCTGATGGTATTCTTGAGGAATCCCCAGAAAAGTGTGCTTCTGATAAAACCCCTGCTGATTACATTTCTGATAGTATCTTGGAAGAGACTCCAGAAAAACCAATTGGTGATAATCTTGAAAAGTCTCCAGTTCAAGATTCTGAGAATTTAGTTGAACCTCCTATCATTGATTTGGATGAAGAATTCTCAGACAATGACCTCATTGCCAATGTCCATCCAAGCATTGCAACGAGTATGATGAGAAGGAAAGGTAAACATGCTGCCTCTCAGCGTCTTGTTAAAGAAAAGGTTGGTGAAGATGTCTCTAAGGCTGAGAAGAACACCAAGGCTGGACCCTCTACAAAGAAGCATAGGGTAAAAACTGTTGGTGGTGGCTCTAGACCCAAGAGAACACCTATTGTGAAGAAGAGGAAGGTACCTGAACCTTCAGAGTCTCAGACATTCATCCAAGGAAGAAGCCAACTCTTGGGAAACTGCCCAAAGTACCTGAGGTGGCCATTGATAACATCTCATTCCATCATCCTGAGAATGCTGGAAGATGGAAGTATGTGTGCTTGAAGAGGATTGCTCTGGAAAGGGAGCTAAATAAGAGTGCCCTTGAGTGCAAAGAGATTGTTGATCTGATTAAGGAGGCTAGCTTAATGAAGACAGTTGTGAACTTCTCAAACTGCTATGATGTGTTGGTAAAGGAGTTCATAGTAAACTTGTCAAGTGGTTGTGGTGATGGGAGGTCTGCAGACTATAAGACTGTGTATGTAAGGGGAAGAAAAGTAAGTTTCTCTCCTAGTGTGGTCAACAAATTCTTGGGGAGATCAGATGATGCTCAGCCAGAGCTTGAGGAAACTAATAACAAAATCAGTCAAACAATCACTGTTAAGCAAGTGATGCACTGACATCTGAAGGGAAAACTCACAGCAAGCAAGCTGAGTGTCAAATTTGCGATCCTGCATAAAATAGGTGCTGCTAACTGGGTCCCAACCAATCACAAGTCAACCATTTCTATTGGACTGGGCAGATTTATATTTGCAGTAGGTACTCAAGCAAAATTTGTCTATGGAACCTACATCTTTGAGCAAACCCTCAAGCATGCTGAAAGCTATGCAATCAAAGGACCAATAGTCTTCCCTCCCTCACGTGTGGAATTATAATGGATCAATATCACGATATTACGGTTGAAAGAGATGCGATGCAAAGAGCCCCCCTTGGATTTCACTACAAGTTTTTCAAGGAAGACATGTCGGACATTGTCATGACATCAGTGAGACATCCAATGTCAAGGCAACTTCTCGAGGCAACAATCTTAGGCCGAAAGCCACTGTAAGGAGCTTGAAGCAAGGAAGCAAAGCCTTGAAGAACTCTCAACTTGAAAAGGAGCGGAGACAGGTTGAGGATGAAAGGTTAGATGGTGATCTTGATCATGATGTTCGGATAGGAGTGAAGGAAGTTAAGAAGATGCTTCCTTTCATAGTGTCTCCTCAGGAGAAGAAAGCACTTGAGATGGAAGCCTGTTATTTGTTGTTCCTTATTTTCATTTTTATTGCCTTGATGATTAACTTTGTTCTGTTATTTCCCTATTTGTTTTGGATGAATGTATTAATTTGACAGAGTTGTAAACTTAATTGTGATGGTACTTTCTTTTATATATGATGAATGTTGGGGCATTTGTACTGGATCGTTTGGCCCTTTTGAGGCTAAAAAGGGGGAAAAGTATATGTGGGCATATGTGGGAAGTATATGTGGGCAATTTGGGAAATTGTATGAAAAATTATGGGCAGAATTTATCTTCTCTAGGATCTGGTTTTTACAGCTTAGGATAGCTTAGAACTGGTCTGTTTTTCTTCTGCTGCTTGGGTACTCTGTTTACTTAGTTGTTTTACCCAAAAATGTGCCAAAGGGGGAGTTTGTTAGTGTTTTAAGTTGGCATTAATTTTTGGTAAAACTAGACTATGGCAATGTCTTGATAAATGTCATGACATTCAGAGATTGAAGATAAATTCTACATGACAAGGATGTCTAAGTATCGGATCGGAAGCAAATCTTGTCTTTGAAGTGCGAAGTTTGGTGATGTCATGATGTTATGACATTACGTGTCACATTCTTGTTAATCTTTTCTGAGATTTTTCGGGAAGTTTGTTGAAATGTTTATTATTGTTATATGTTATTAGATTACATGCTCACGTAGCTAAATTGGTTAATCTTAGTTAAACCTAAATTGGTTGTTGAAAAGACCAAGTTTTAGGATTAATTAAGTGAACCTAGCTATCTTTATGGAAGCCCAAAGCGAAGTTTCGCTTCTATAATAGGAAAAGATCCCTTACACTGCTGTTGCGCCTCTTAGACTGTATTGAAGATTTAACAGGTTGTATTTTGTAATTCTAGTTACTCTTGTGAGCCAAGCAACTATCAATTGATAAGTGCCTTGGACTAGGATTTGGTTGTAAGGGTAGTTTATCACTCAAAGCTTTGAAGCACGAGTGTTGTGTCTCTTGATTAAAGCTTTGAACCAAAATCAAGTTTGTTTATTGAAGAGTGTCTTCACAATTCAATTAATCAATAGGTTGATATCACTACTGTGATTGAGAGGGTGAGTAGGAACTCGGTCTAAGTAGGACTTAGATTGAAGTTGCATTGGGTAGGTTTAAGTGAAGGAGATAAGCGGTTGGTTTATTCTTGAATTAATTCTACTAATAGTGAATTTCCTCCCGGCTTGGTAGCCCCGGATGTAGGTGTAGTTACACCGGGTAAACAATTTATTGTTGTTCTTTATTTGAATTCTTGTGTGAATTGTTAACAGAGTGTCAGATACTATGTCATAACCTTCTCTGTAACATCACGTATCTGCTGCCAGGAATTTCAAATTGGGTTGAGGAAAAGTTTGGTTGAAATTATAAGTTTCTTGTGGTTCTTCAAAATATGGGAATTGGTAGTTTTGGAGGTAGTTTGGGTAAGAGTAGGTTTGTGAAGCATTAATGTTTTCCATCAGTATTTCAAGGTCGGATCTATGGGATTCTTGTGGTTCCTCATAATACTGATAATGGGCGTAGGAAAAATTTGGGTTATACATGGTAAATAAGGTAAAGGTGCCTTAGTCTATACGGTGTAACACCAGAGTTACAATATCGACTAAAATACTCCCCGGCAACGGCGCCAAAAACTTGATCGCGACTTTATCGTCTATTAATCGGGAGACTGCAAGTGCACAGTCCTATCGCGTAATTTTAAAAGATATCGAATCCAAAGGGACTATAAATCGACCTACTGTTATCCTAAGTTACTATATAAAGCTAAGGCTAATAATTCTTTTGGATGATGATTAAAGAAAAATAATAATTAAACAGATATTGGTATGGTAATTCGTCTAACTTAGGGGATCTGAATTTCCACGGGCTTGTTTCTCAAGTTGATAAAAAAGCTCTTTTCAGCAAACAATATTCATCTAAAAATCCTATCTCAAACTTTCGCTCTATTGAATCAGATCATGTAATTAAATCCTAACGTATGCTCTCGCTATCCCGCCGAATTTAAAAATACTTTTTGAAAATAAAAAAGGTTTAATTAGTTTTAAAACGCTTTCGCAGTCTTTAAAATCAATACTTAGTATCCACTATCTGGTTCTAAACCTCAAACTCTCGCTCTGTTGGTTTCTAACCTTAGTCCAGCTTATTAACCTCAAACTTTCGCTCTGTTGGTTTCTAAGCTTCTTTTAATAAATTAAATTGGATATCTAAGTCAGAAAGAATATTTTTAACAACGTAACATTATGCCAGTTTATTTTGGATTTCTTTGGTTTGATTAATTTACATACCAATATTAGAAAGATTTAACCAGACATATTAATTAATTCAGACATGCATAAATGATACGGTTCAATATATTTAAACATTTCCACAATCAAATAAATAATATCGGGCAACAGTATATTAAATAAAATTAAAATAATTAAATTAAAAACCTGGATATAAGAATACTGGAAATAATCTTGTTCTTCGAAATAAACGAGCACTCCACCACAAGTCGGTTGGATCTGCTCGGAGACTTCTTGAATTGAAAGAAAAATACGACAAAGAATAAAAAGCACTAGATCTAACGTAAGGTTAGATCAGTGGAAAATACACAACAATTTCCGATGTAGAAATTGTCGTGAGAAAATTATAACAACTAAAAACTGAAATAAAATCTAAACAAAGAAACTGAAAACGAAAATAAATTCAAAATACAAAACTGAAATAAAATTGCGAAATAAAGAAAGAACGGTTGTTCGGTAAGAATGCCGACCCTTGCTCTATGCCTTGGATGTTGTATTTATAGCTTCACTTATTAACTGCCTTTTCCAATCTCGTACCAGAATAAGTGGTCATCGTGTGTGAAAAATAACTGGCTTAAGAGTAGGAGACGGACGCCTCCAAGTGTACAAGAGAATGAGTCATCAAATGAGACGTGCGTCTCACTTCTGCGTGGGAAATGGTGGACCCCACCTTTCTTGGGAGGCGGGCGCCTCCAAAGGAAGGGGTATGATGAGACGGCCGCCTCAGCCACGTGGCCCTTTGGTTTTGAGGCTGACGTGCTGGGCTTAGCTTGTTGTGGGCTTAGTCTTTGCTCCGTGAATAATTGTTTTCTTCTTCTATAACTCCTCCTTGTTTGCTATATTACCCCTTGCTTCATTTCTTCAGCTTTTTAATCCGATTTTTCCTCGATTTTATTTCTTTGCTCAATTTATCTTTATCTAATACAAATACCTGAAACATTAAAAATACCACGTATTACAGAAATAAAACAAAATAATTAAATAAAAATATAAACATTATCTATGAAAATTAAATCAAATATGTTATATAAATTCGTGTTATCACTATTACATCTCAAATTCGCGAAGGTGTGGAACCAAAGGATTCCTTAAGCCTTTCAATTATCTTCTTAAATTGCTTTGAATTAAATGTTTCAACTAAACACGTATATATATATATATATATATATATATATATATATATATATATATATATATATCTTTTTAGCTATTGAGCTAAAGGCAATTAAGAAGGAAAAGACTGCTACTAAGGCGAGTTCGATCACGATCTTCAAACAAGCAACTACCTCCACCAAAGATCCCTCCACCACACAAGGCAAATCTCCAGGCAAAAAGAAATTGAAAAAGGTACTATCCTACACATTTTTATCAATTTTTTCACATTCTCTAATCATATTGTATTATGTTCTCAGACTAGTGGTTTACCTCCAAAGTCTCCAAAGAAAAAGAAAGCTACTGATGACTACTTAGTGAATGATGCAGATGACCAAGATAAAAATGAGGATGTCAACCTCTCTCCTTTCAAATCCCAGAAGAAAAAGAAGAAGAGTAAGAAATCTGATGATAGCTACAAACCAATATTCCACCCTGATATCGAAATAAATATTTAACCTCCACCTGAGAAGTAAACTCATCCTCAAACTTCAAGCAACTTAATTCTGGAGCACATTGGAAGTAATGCTTCGAATGATTATCCAAAGGTAAAGTTACATTTCTTAAGTTTCCTTATTTGCTCGAATATTTTACTGTTTAGGCTAA
This sequence comes from Vicia sativa, assembly GCA_021764765.1. Classification (NCBI taxonomy): domain Eukaryota; kingdom Viridiplantae; phylum Streptophyta; class Magnoliopsida; order Fabales; family Fabaceae; genus Vicia; species Vicia sativa. Next base: position 207,543,327 of record CM038792.1, on the reverse strand, counting down.
TGTTTGCCTATGTGCAGGACAAGCAAACCGCTCCTTTAGATACTTCTGTCCAACGTGAAGTTTATTCTAACGTTGTCACTTATTTGCCTTAACCTATTTCTAGTGGCACAACTCTAAACAAAGGCTCTTCAACTGCTTCCTATTAGCCTAATATAGGTAAGGCTCCAGATGAACAAGAAACTTTCTCTCCTCACGAAAATCCTTCGAAGAAACTTCAAAAGACTGGCAAAAGGGAAAACGAGGATAATACACCAAACTAAGATATCCCCAGTGACCCCTTGTTGGACCCCAAATTTTACCCTGCTATTTTTCTACTTGCATTGTATTTATATTAAAAAAACAGTCATTCACTCATTGCATATGCATCATTTCGTCGTATTTAAACTGATCAAAAGTCTGTCTAAATTGATATTCGCATCATTATTAGTTATAAAATACCTGTTATTTCACTTCATTTACTTTTACCTCTCTGCTTGTTTATTGCATCGTTTTAAATTATTTATATGTCGATGATATCGATATTTCAGTTTTATAAACTGACTGTTAAAAGCAATTCGATGTTGTACGAAAATTAGCGGAGAAAATATTTCAAGTTTTCATATTTCATTCACCGTTTTATAAATTTACGTATCGCGTAAATCATAAAAATGTGATTTCCCTAATTTTTCGGTACATTTCGAAGTCTCGTTTTTAACTGTAAGCGTTTTAAAATCGGGTATTCTTTATTATCATTTTATTTCGATTTTAACCATTTCAATAATTTTTCTTTAATTTACAAGATTCTTAGTTTATTTTAATGTACTCATTTTATTTTTTCGGATAATTTATTGTTCGAACTTTTACCATTTTGACGATTTAGGTGTCCAATTTTCATCTCAAAAAAATCAAACAAAAATACTTTTGGGCTTATTATTTTTTAACTAAACCAATTTTGTGGCCCATTTAATCATGAGGGGCATTTTTGGCATTTTAAAAAATATGCTAAACCTAATTTATTACTATATATTATGTGTTATGTTACTGTTGCAAAGGGCCAAAAATTGAAACGTAAAAACGGAGGCTGAGAGGCTACAAAAAATATAGAAGAATTTTTAAACACAAAAAAAAGGCAGAAGAAGAAGAAATTCTTCTTCATCGTGTCTCACCCTCCGTTTCTCCCTCTGCTCGCCGTGGAACCCCTTCCTTCACAATCGTTGGCCACACCCTCTGCCATAAACACTATTCTCTTCATCTTCACCGGAACAAACCATCTACCTCCGTTCCATCTAAATCCTCGCTACCCATTCCTCTCTTCAATCCAACACCCCTCACCGGAACCTCACTTCGTTGTCACTCTGTTCCTTCACACCTCCGTCGGAACCTCACACCATAACACCCTGTACTTCCGTTTCCTCCCTGCCGTAACCCCCATCCTATTTCCTCCTTCACACCCTTCGTTACTTCCAGAACATCGTTAACCCCTTTCATCGTCACCCTACTGTTTCCAACACTCCACTCTCTCCTTCAAACAACCACACTGCCTTCTCCCGTCGTAATCTCTCCATTACGAACATCACCTTCTCCGTTCAATTCCAAAAAACATCCACCGTTACTCCCTTCATCCACTCACCACATACTCTCTCCACACCAATATTACTCCTCTGTCTCACAACCGTAACCCCCTGCTAACCCCGAAGCTCCCTCCGTTTCTCACAGCTCCCTTACTCCTACCGTCAACCTTAATCCTTCACCGTGACATCCTCCTTCAACCTCCATACTTCCTGCCATCCTCAGCCGCTGCAACACATACCTCCGTCGTATCGTTCTGTCACTGCCAGCACAAACAATCAATTTGTCTGCGTCAACTTCAAGTTCACAATTACTTCTGCGCGACGGGTCGGTAACTTTTAATCTATCTTGCTCATATGCTAACTGCTGTGATTACATCGATATTGTGTATTGTGATTACCTGCTATGCCATGAATGTTCATGAAATCTGAAAAGCAGTGTGTTAAAATTGTGTTAGTCTTTGAGTGAATCTTGGAGTTCCGATTTAATTTTGAAATTCGAAACTGAAATTACTTGCCTTATGTTTGTTCATGTTAATCAACTGTGATTTCTGAGTTGTAAATGGTGATTGATAAATAATGTTATGCTGCCGAAAATGTGATAACGTATGAATTTAGTTTTGGTTTACTCTTAACCGTATTGCTGTCCGATTTTTGTTTGTACTTTGATTTTGAGTTTTCGATTTGGTAATGGATTAACGTTTGTGTAGTTTCGATGAAGGTAATGGTAATATTGCGTTTATTCGCGAGGAACCTAGCCGAGAAACTACGGGGGCAGCTTTGTTGTTGTGTCCTTTGAGGCAATTTTGAACGAGAATATTTGTCGTAACATCATTTTTATCGATATTCTCAATTAGAGTTCAAACCGTGTTGCTATGCTAGTCTTATTTCAATTTGAATTGGAATTGCGATGTGAAGTAATATTAATGTAGTTTCGATGAAGGTGACGATAATGCCACGTTTATCCGTGTAAAAAATCAAACTGAGAAACCATTAGGGGTATCACGATACTACGTTATTCTCATTTTAAATTTTGATTGAAGTTTTTCGATTGAAGGATATTTGAAGTTTGATTTGGTTTCGATGAAGGTGATGTTGTTTCCGCGTTTATTCGCGTAGAAACTAACAGAGAGACCATTTGGCATTTATTTGTTTTGTTTCAATGACGGTTTAACAATAATACCGCGTTATTTCGCGTGTACATCTAACCGAGGAACTTTGAGGGTAATATATTGTTTATTTTGAGCTAATTCGTGTAAGAAAGTCATTTTTTCAAGCATAATTGAATATATGTAGTGGCTGCCCGATTTTGGTTCATGCGTTTTAGATGTGTTTAGAACTCAATTCTCCATTTTTCGATTGATTAATAGCATAAGTTCTTTGGTTAGTCTATTTGTGGATCGATAATCATGTAAATTCTTGATTCTTGAATTGTTCATTCATTCATATAAGTTGCATTCGATTTTAAGTTCTTGCCTACCAACCATGTTTATTTTTATTTGCAATTCTATTTCTTTATTTTTATCCCACTAATGCTACTAATGTATTTGTTACCTGTGAAGATATCCGAGGATGGTTCAAGCATACATTTTATATTGTTGCATCTATACACATTTCTTATATATAATGTTATTTATACTTATGGTACTATTTACTATTTAGTAATGTATATACTAATATTTAGTATTTTTATTCTTATACTTAGTATTGTAAATATAATCATACTTATTATTTTTTATTTCTTATGTTAAGTATTGTAAATATATACTATATACATATTACTTTTATTATTATACTTCATTTATTCATTCGTAAATAAGTTCGAATTATATTATACTAATTTTCTTCGTATATCAATTTCTTAGAATTAATTTCTATAATCTATTCCAATTAATAAAATAAAGTACAATAATCGATATTTAAGTTTCACCGTATTTAATTTCTGTTTGTATGCTTCTAACATAATCAATTTACTATTTTTTCTCTTTAACTTAATTTATCCCCATTCGAAAAATTGTATCCCAATCCCCTTGTTGCGTTGTAAATAATTTAGCGCTTTCTATTTTATTTTACCGTTTAATCCCCATTATCCCTCTCCCAAAAAACAAATCTTGTAATAAATATTTAACTGTCTTTACTTTATTATTTAATTTAATCTGTCACTTACACAAAACAAAAAAATATCATTTTTAAACTTATAATTGTAAATCATTTTAAACCCGTAAGTCGACAAAGCTACAAAGCGTCGCGATGACCACAAATGCACACATGTACGCTTGATCCTGGGCCTTCTTACAGTGAGCCTATTTCGATTAATTGTTCCAATTAGTCGTTATAGTAGACTAGCCCACTTTGCTAGTACACATGTAATTTAATTGTTTTACACTTAGGTTGGCCACCTTGTATGGGCTTTATCGATTTTATCTATTTACAATTATTCGTTTCTCCTTCTCATCTCCATAAGGGTTCAATGGTAGGGAATAGGCTTGGCTATTCTCTCGAGTTTGATCAAGTCTTTTGGCTTGATTGATCATAACCTAATTCTTTTTCCATTCACCAAGCATTTAAAACACTTTCAATAAAACTCGATCCAATTTCGAGTCTTCTTCTCAAACCTCGATCCAACGTCGAGTTGTTTTCAAAATGTTTTTCATAATAAACTTGGATGAAATTTGTTTAAATCGTTAGATGGTAGCCTAATGGTTTAAACAAATTTGAAGTCTTTAGATTGTTGGATGATAGCCCAATAAGATAAACTTATATCCATGTCAAAAAAGCTAGAGCGGTATTCGTTTAAATTGTTAGATGATAGCCCGACGATTTAATTGAATTGGAAGTCTTTAGGTTGTTGGATGATAGCTCAATAGACTAAATACTTCTATCCACATAAAAATAATGGAGTGACATTCGTTTAAATTATTGGATGATAGCCCGACGATTTAATCGAATTTAAAGTCTTTGGATTGTTGGATGATAGCCCAATAATTTAAATATTTTATCTCACTCAAAACACCAATTTCATAATAAATTTTTGGGATGAGAGATGATTGGTTGAGCTCACTCGCCAATTTCTAGTATTCGAATCGTTAGATGATAGCCTAATATTTTGGTACTTGTCATCCCCAATTTAAAATCAATTTTAATCATTCAATATCTTTTGTGTGCTCGAGCACCTTTTACCTCTAAACCCTTTTCAAGATTAGACATGATTCATTTATAATGGAGATGTTTCTTCCTCTATTCCCAAGGTTTTCGACTTCTTCACTTGAGTACTAGAGGTGTTCTCATACCCTCCCTCATGTTGGTGCGTAGTCCTTTATTCTTTATCACACCTTGTGGGCGTTAGACGAGTCTTCTCCTTTAAAAATGTTGGCTTGTCTTTTCATTTAAAATCAATCAACAAACAATTATTTTCTAGCCAAGCTACGGCGCTCTGACTTTCCCATTGCACGAGGGAGTACGTAGGCATTAATTCTTACGACCAAAGGCGAGCAAAAATAATAAAAACATTTCTTCTCCCCTTCTTTCTCCTTTCCATCTTAGAAGATCGTAAAACTTACACACTAACACACGAACACACTTTGAACTAAATGGGTACCATCGAGTACGATGGATGTGAGGGGTGCTAATACCTTCCCCTTACATAACCAACTCCCGAATCCATGTCTTTTGGTCACGTAGACCGCCTTATCCGATGTCGTGGGTTTTATCTATATTTTCCCTTTCCTTCTTGGAATAAATAAATCTCGGTGGCGACTTCATTGTCATTTTCATTTTTTGTGTCGATATAATTATTAGAATTTAATTTTTTCGATAGTCCAGGTCGACAGTTTGGCGACTTCACTGGGGAATCTTCTCAAGCGAGTTAACCCTAGTTTAGTTCTTTGTGTGGTTGTGTGTTTATCATTTTATTTTACTTTCTTCTTTGTACTTTATATTATATTTATGCTTCAGTTATTTATTTTTCTATGCTTTATTATCATATCTATATATCCTTTGTGTGGGAATTCTGTATGGGATTATTGATACATAGATAAGCCCACTACCCTGGCTTCTAGGTAACCTTTTTAGGAATAGAGGGGTTGCGTAGCCTAGGTCCCCCTGACTCCAATGTCTTGTGGACCGAAGCAAAGACTCCGGCTTAGAGTTGGTTTTTTTAAGGAGGTTGTTGACCCGCATGATAGTGCAGGACTTCAATTTCTAGACAAATGACCTATAACTCTAAGTTTGTTTATGATATCCAAACCTAGACCGACCACTCAAAAGATTTTGAGTATCCCATTAAGAGTCGTTTCTTGGGGTATACTTTTACAAATACTATCGCCATGTAGGCCTCTCGCGTGATGATAGTGTTTGTTAAAAGGGGATTTGAGACTCCGAGAAACACTTAGCAAAATCCTTAGAACTGTCCCATGGGGAATTATTGGGTAGAAATCTTAGAGCCATCCTATCATAGGAGCCCACCTAAATAAGTTGTTCTGATTACCCGTATCATCCATGATTCACGTCTCTATACTATCATTATGTTGCATTCCATTCGTATATGTCGCATTACATTTCATCACATCTTTCACATTAATGACATTACATTTCATTGCATCCATCTGCATATTTCATGCATACATTCAAGTTGTCGAAAAACTCATTTCGTTTGTCTCCATCTTTCATTGGTTGGCTGTCGTCAAACTGATTCCTCAACACTTTGGATTTGAAGCATGGTTCAGAAAACTATGGAGGAACTTCAACGAGACCAAGAGCTATTAAGAGATGAAATCAACCAACTGATGGGTCAGAATATCCTAAGTCACCTCCTAAAGCCAGTGTTTCAAACAGGACAGCTCATCCTTGTAACTGATTAGTCACTAGGCCATGTTTCTTTCTGCTTGCATTTTCCCTTGTTTATGTTAAACTAGTGCTTTCAAATCTTGTTTGTAATTTTCTGTTAATTTTAATGAAATTAGCATTGCACTGTTTTGATTCAAATAATTTTTATTTACTGCTTTCTTTTCAAAAAAAATATATTCCCTGTTTAATTTCTTTACCGAACTCTTGTTTTTGCAAAGATTGGAGGGAGGATGATGATAACGAGATACCCATAATTGCTGTTGGTATACTTTCGAATAAAACTTTGCTGGTGATATACAGGCATTGTTTCAATTCCCAAACACTGGAGAAATAAGGAAGTTAAACCTTTGTCAACCCCTTCGAGCCTAGAAGTTGGAGTTTCTTTCGATATGAAAAACCCGCAATTTTAACCTGGGGTAGGGTAATTCTCAGTTTAATTCGGATGTGCATTTATTCAAGACGCCTTTCAACAAAGGTTGTATTCAATCAAGTTTCCTTTACACACATCAAATAAGTGTCGAAGATGTCATCCAAGTCAAAAAGTGATGATGATGGTTCCCCGTAATTATGAAAGTCAAGCAGTCACTGTCTTTCCAAAAAGTATATATCAAAAGAAAGAAAAATCCGCTAAGTTAAAACTAAAAAGCAACTTAGGCAAAAAAAATTGGGGCATCCTGTTGACCGTAATCTTAAATGGAACGGTTCAGGAAAAAGTCAGGGATGACAAATTCAAACAAGAGTTGACCAAAGTCCTCAAACAGCAAAATGTTGCAAAAATGAAGTGACTGCTATCTCAAGAATATATCAATTTCTGAGCCATCATCAATATCGGTGTACAATCCAAAATCTATTGGAATCTAAATGCATAATCTGAGTTAACTGAGTGTAGGACTGAAGAACATCATGAAGATTGGGTTGGGTACAAATAAACTTTGAGCCTTTATCCTTTGTTTCTTTAACTATGAACCAGACCACGTTACAACCCTCAAAAGACCTAATTGAAGCTAGGTTTCTTTTGAAAGCATACTACAGCAAGGTTGCGTAATATGACTTCTAAGGTCTTTTGCAAATCAACTGTCTTGGTATATCCATACTTTTGTTTTCTCTTTTACTTTTAAAATTTTCAAACCGCTGTGTTTTAACCAGTGATCCATTTTCTATACAACAATTATATCATTCCAAAAATGATTTTTATTTCAAAAACTTGTGCATGAACTTTGCATTAAATTTACCATGTCTGAATAAACAATTTTTGCTTGTAAACAAGTTTTCCTCATCAAGGAAGTCCAAACTGTTAGGAAACTTGGTCAATGATCCTAACCAGGGGCAAGTATTTTTTGGATCCTGTTGTGAATCAGTTCAAGATTTGTTGCTCAGTGCAAATCATGCTCAAAATTGTTTTAATCAGAAGATCTTTTTCAAGACTTATACCGGGGCACTCTTTTCCCTCAGTTATTTTCAAGAACCGAAGCCATGATCAATTTATCCTTAACAATCAGCTAATCTGGGGAAATCCCCAAGCATCGCTTTAGTCCTTCCTCCAAGGATCATCATTTCGATACAGTTCACAAGTGTGTTAGAAGCGTTTTCTCAAGACATTCTCTCTCCAAGCAGAGTTGGCAATATTCTTCGTGTTGAGAAATCAGAGTTCCCATCCTACTTCCACAAAAGAGTCAATCTCCGTTGTCATGAACATCTGCATTACATACTACATGCATAGATCATTCATATATCATGCATCATAAAATTCGTATATTCAATGCATTTCTGAATATGCTCGAATCTATTTCCCGAAGTTCATTCAATGATTTTTCTGAATATCTTTGATGATGTGTTCTAGAGTCCGTTCAATGATTTTTCTGAATGTATGTGATGTTTTGTTTCCCGTATATTCAATGCATTTCTGAATATGCTCGAATCTATTTCCCAAAGTTCATTCAATGATTTTTCTGAATGTCTTTAATAATGTGTTCTAGAGTCCGTTCAATGATTTTTCTGAATGTCTCTGATGTTTTGTTTCCCGTATATTCAATTCATTTCTGAATATGCTCGAATCTATTTCCCAAAGTTCATTCAATGATTTTTCTGAATGTCTTTGATGATATGTTCCAGAGTCCGTTCTATGATTTTTATGAATGTCTCTGATGTTTCGTTTCCCGTATATTCAATACATTTCTGAATATGCTCGAATCTATTTCCCGAAGTTCATTCAATGATATTTCTGAATGTCTTTGATGATGTGTTCCAGAGTCCGTTCAATGATTTTTCTGAATGTCTCTGATGTTTTGCTTCCCATATATTCAATGCATTTCTGAATATGCTCGAATCTATTTCCCGAAGTTCATTCAATGATTTTTCTGAATGTCTTTGATGATGTGTTCCAGAGTTAGTTCAATGCCCTTCTGAATGTCTCTGATGTTTTGTTTCCCGTATATTCAATGCATTTCTAAATATACATGAATCTTTTTTTTCCCGAAGTTCATTCAAATGATTTTTCTGAATGTCTTTGATGATGTGTTCCAGAGTCCATTCAATGATCCTTTTGAATGTCTCTGATGTTTTGTTACTCGTATATTCAATGATTTTTCTGAATATGCCCGAATCTTTTTTCCGAAGTTCATTCAATGATTTTTCTGAATGTCTTTGATGATGTGTTCCAGAGTTCGTTCAATGTCCTTTTGAATGTCTCTGATGTTTTGTTTCCCGTATATTCAATGCATTTCTGAATATGCCCGAATCTTTTTTCCGAAGTTCATTCAATGATTTTTCTGAATGTCTTTGATGATGTGTTCCAGAGTCCATTCAATGATTTTTCTGAATGTCTCTGATGTTTTGTTTCTCGTATATTCAATGATTTTTATGAATATGCCCGAATCTTTTTTTCCGAAGTTCATTCAATGATTTTTCTGAATGTCTTTGATGATGTGTTCCAGAGTCCGTTCAATGTCCTTTTGAATGTCTCTGATGTTTTGTTTCCCGTATATTCAATGCATTTCTGAATATGCTCGAATATCTTTTTTCCGAAGTTCATTCAATGATTTTTCTAAATTTCTTTGATGATGTGTTCCAGAGTCCGTTCAATGTCCTTCTGAACGTCTCTGATATTTTTGTTTCTCGTATATTCAATGCACTTCTGAATATGCTTGAGGATCTTCCATTGCTCTTCTAAATATCTTTGATGTTTTCCCCTGCAGTGTCTGTCTCGTATCATACATCATTCCAAAAAAAATATGTCAAAAAAATATATATAAAAAAAACATTGCATTCAACGCTTTCTCGTTATATTTTATTCACAGCATACTCATTGCATCTCAGGGAAAAAATTTGGGTTTTTGATATTTAACTATCTCCCACTGCGATAATAAGAAGCTTGATCATCTTCATATCATCTTGTTGAAGATATTTAAATAGGGGCAACTGTTGCACCCCAAATTTTACGCTGCTATTTTTCTACTTGCATTGTATTTATATTAAAAAACAGTCATTCACTCATTGCATATGCATCATTTCGTCGTATTTAAACTGATCAAAAGTCTGTCTAAATCGATATTCGCATCATTTTTAGTTATAAAATACCTGTTATTTCACTTCATTTACTTTTACCTCTCTGCTTGTTTATTGCATCATTTTAAATTATTTATATGTCGATGATATCAATATTTCAGTTTTATAAACTGACTGTTAAAAGTAATTCAATGCTATGCAAAAATTAGCGGAAAAATATTTCAAGTTTTCATCTTTCATTCACCGTTTTATAAATTTACGTATCGCGTAAATCATAAAAATGTGATTTCCCTAATTTTTCGGTACATTTCGAAGTCTCGTTTTTAACTGTAAGCATTTTAAAATCGGGTATTCTTTATTATCATTTTATTTCGATTTTAACCATTTCAATAATTTTTCTTTAATTTACAAGATTCTTAGTTTATTTTAATGTACTCATTTTATTTTTTCGGATAATTTATTGTTCGAACTTTTACCATTTTGACGATTTAAGTGTCCAATTTTCATCTCAAAAAAATCAAACAAAAATACTTTTGGGCTTATTATTTTTTAAGTAAACCAATTTTGTGGCCCATTTAATCATGAGGGGCATTTTTGGCATTTTAAAAAATATGCTAAACCTAATTTATTACTATATATTTTGTGTTATGTTACTGTTGCAAAGGGCCAAAAATTGAAACGTAACAACGGAGGCTGAGATGCTACAAAAAACATAAAAAAAAATTTAAACACAAAAAAAGGCAGAAGAAGAGATTCTTCTTCATCGTGTCTCACCCTCCGTTTCTCCCTTTGCTCGCCGCGGAACCCCATCCTTCATAATCGCTGGCCACACCCTCTGCCATAAACACTATTCTCTTCATCTTCACCGGAACAAACCCTCTACCTCCGTTCCATCTAAATCTTCGCTACCCATTCCTCTCTTCAATCCAACACCCCTCACCGGAACCTCACTTCGCTGTCACTCTGTTCCTTCACACCTTCGCCGAAACCTCACACCATAACACCCTGTACTTCCGTTTCCTCCCTTCCGTAACCCCCATCCTATTTCCTCCTTCACACCCTTCGTTACTTCCAGAACATTGTTAACCCCTTTCATCGTCACCCCACTGTTTCCAACACTCCACTCTCTCATTCAAACAACCACACAGCCTTCTCCCGCCGTAATCTCTCCATTATGAACATCACCTTCTCCGTTCAATTCCAAAAAACATCCACCATTACGCCCTTCAGCCAGTCACCACATACTCTTTCCACACCAATATTACTCCTCTATCTCACAACCGTAACCCCCTGCTAACCCCGAAGCTCCCTCCGTTTCTCACAGCTCCCTTACTCCTACCGTCAACCTTACTCCTTCACCGTGACATCCTCCTTCAACCTCCACACTTCCTACCAACCTCAGCCGCTGCAACACATACATCCGTCGTATCGTTCTGTCACTGCCAGCACAAACAATCAATTCGTCTGCGTCAACTTCAAGTTCACAATTACTTCTGCGCGACGGGTCGGTAACTTTTAATCTCTCTTGCTCATATGCTAACTGCTGTGATTACATCGATATTGTGTATTGTGATTACCTGCTATGCCATGAATGTTCATGAAATCTGAAAAGTAGTGTGTTAAGAATGTGTTAGTCTTTGAGTGAATCTTGGAGTTCCGATTTAATTTTGAAATTCGAAACTGAAATTACTTGCCTTATGTTTGTTCATGTTAATCAACTGTGATTTCTGAGTTGTAAATGGTGATTGATAAATAATGTTATGCTGCCGAAAATGTGATAACCTATGAATTTAGTTTTGGTTTACTCTTAACCGTATTGCTGTCCGATTTTTGTTTGTACTTTGATTTTGAGTTTTCGATTTGGTAATGGATTAACGTTTGTGTAGTTTCGATGAAGGTAATGGTAATATTGTGTTTATTCGCGAGGAACCTAGCCGAGAATCTACGGGGGCAGCTTTATTGTTGTGTCCTTTGAGGCAATTTCGAACGAGAATATTTGTCGTAACATCATTTTTATCGCTATTCTCAATTAGAGTTCAAACCGTGTTGCTATGCTAGTCTTATTTCAATTTGAATTGGAATTGCGATGTGAAGTAATATTAATGTAGTTTCGATGAAGGTGACGATAATGCCACGTTTATTCGTGTAAAAAATCAAACCGAGAAACCATTAGGGATATCACGATACTACGTTATTCTCATTTTAAATTTCGATTGAAGTTTTACGATTGAAGGATATTTGAAGTTTGATTTGGTTTCGATGAAGGTGATGTTGTTTCCGCGTTTATTCGCGTAGAAACTAACCGAGAAACCATTTGGCATTTATTTGTTTTGTTTCAATGATGGTTTAACGATAATACCGCGTTATTTCGCGTGTACATCTAACCGAGGAACTTTGAGGGAAATATATTGTTTATTTTGAGCTAATTCGTGTAAGAAAGTCATTTTTTTCAAGCATAATTGAATATATGTAGTGGCTGCCTGATTTTGGTTCATGCGTTTTAGATGTGTTTAGAACTCAATTCTCCATTTTTCGATTGATTAATAGCATAAGTTCTTTGGTTAGTCTATTTGTGAATCGATAATCATGTAAATTCTTGATTCTTGAATTGTTCATTCATTCATATAAGTTGCATTCGATTTTAAGTTCTTGCCTACCAACCATGTTTATTTTTATTTGCAATTCTATTTCTTTATTTTTATCCCACTAATGCTACTAATGTATTTGTTACCTGTGAAGATATCCGAGGATGGTTCAAGCATACATTTTATATTGTTGCATCTATACACATTTCTTATATTTATGTTACTATTTACTATTTAGTAATGTATATACTAATATTTAGTATTTTTATTCTTATACTTAGTATTGTAAATATAATCATACTTATTATTTTTTATTTCTTATGTTAAGTATTGTAAATATATACTATATACATATTACTTTTATTATTATACTTCATTTATTCATTCGTAAATAAGTTCGAATTATATTATACTAATCTTCTTCGTATATCAATTTCTTAGAATTAATTTCTATAATCTATTCCAATTAATAAAATAAAGTACAATAATCGATATTTAAGTTTCACCGTATTTAATTTCTGTATGTATGCTTCTAACATAATCAATTTACTGTTTTTTCTCTTTAATTTAATTTATCCCCATTCGAAAAATTGTATCTCAATCCCCTTGTTGCGTTGTAAATAATTTAGCGCTTTCTATTTTATTTTACCGTTTAATCCCCATTTATAATTGATGTATCCCTCTCCCAAAAAACAAATCTTGTAATAAATATTTAACTGTCTTTACTTTATTATTTAATTTAATCTGTCACTTACACAAAACAAAAAAACTATCATTTTTAAACTAATAATTGTAAATCATTTTAAACCCGTAAGTCGACAAAGCTACAAAGCGTCGCGATGACCACACATGCACACATGTACGCTTGATCCTGGGCCTTCTTACAGTGAGCCTATTTCGATTAATTGTTCCAATTAGTCGTTATAGTAGACTAGCCCACTTTGCTAGTACACATGTAATTTAATTGTTTTACACTTAGGTTGGTCACCTTGTATAGGCTTTATCGATTTTATCTATTTACAATTATTCGTTTCTCCTTCTCATCTCCATAAGGGTTCAATGGTAGGGAATAGGCTTGGCTATTCTCTCGAGATTGATCAAGTCTTTTGGCTTGATTGATCATAACCTAATTCTTTTTCCATTCACCAAGCATTTAAAACACTTTCAATAAAACTCGATCCAACATCGAGTCTTCTTCTCAAACCTCGATCCAACGTCGAGTTGTTTTCAAAATGTTTTTCATAATAAACTTGGATGAAATTTGTTTAAATCGTTAGATGGTAGCCTAATGGTTTAAACAAATTTGAAGTCTTTAGATTGTTGGATGATATCCCAATAAGATAAACTTATATCCATGTCAAAAAAGCTAGAGCGGTATTCGTTTAAATTTTTAGATGATAGCCCCACGATTTAATTGAATTGGAAGTCTTTAGGTTGTTGGATGATATCCCAATAGACTAAATACTTCTATCCACATAAAAATAATGGAGTGACATTCGTTTAAATTATTGGATGATGGCCCGACGATTTAATCGAATTTAAAGTCTTTGGATTGTTGGATAATAGCCCAATAATTTAAATATTTTATCTCACTCAAAACACCAATTTCAAAATAAATTTTTGGGATGAGAGATGATTGGTTGAGCTCACTCGCCAATTTCTAGTATTCGAATCGTTAGATGATAGCCTAATGTTTTGGTATTTGTCATCCCCAATTTAAAATCAATTTTAATCATTCAATATCTTTTGTGCGCTCGAGCACCTTTTACCTTTAAACCCTTTTCAAGATTAGACATGATTCATTTATAATCGAGATGTTTCTTCCTCTATTCCCAAGGTTTTCGACTTCTTCACTTGAGTACTAGAGGTGTTCTCATACCCTCCCTCATATTGGTGCGTAGTCTTTTATTCTTTATCACACCTTGTGGGCGTTAGACGAGTCTTCTCCTTTAAAAATGTTGGCTTGTCTTTTCATTTAAAATAAATCAACAAACAATTATTTTCTAGCCAAGCTAAGGCGCTCTGACTTTCCCATTGCACGAGGGAGTACGTAGGCATTAAGTCTTACGACCAAAGGCGAGCAAAAATAATAAAAACGTTTCTTCTCCCCTTCTTTCTCCTTTCCATCTTAGAAGATCGTAAAACTTACACACTAACACATGAACACACTTTGAACTAAATGGGTACCTTCCCCTTGCATAACCAACTCCCGAATCCATATCTTTTGGTCACGTAGACCGCCTTATCCGATGTCGTGGGTTTTATCTATATTTTCCCTTTCCTTCTTGGAATAAATAAATCTCGGTGGCGACTTCATTTTCATTTTCATTTTCATTTTTTGTGTCGATATAATTATCAGAATTTAATTTTTTCGATAGTCCAGGTCGACACCCCTCTCCAAAAAAGGCTAGGTTTGCTGAAGACTCTTTCGAAGATGAAGACTGCTGCACAGATACCATTGACAATTACTTTACTGATGGTGAACAAGCTCAAAGTCAAGCTCAATGACCCTGACTGAGGAGGAGAAAGAAGCTTTGAAGAAAACCAATCCCCTTAAATATGTCAAGATGATGATGGCGAAGAAAGGGTCTTCTTTTGAAAAAGGTCACTCTGATGCTTCGAACCAATTGAACACAAGTGAACCTAAGGCTTCTTATGATGAGCTCCTTCAATAGGTGAAAATGACCATTTTTAAAGCTGACTTGTTTAATACTTTGAAGAAAGATGTTTCAGCCTGTTACTCAATGAAGAAATTGATCAATCGAATCAACATTACTGCTTTCCCTACTGATGTAGGCGAAGCTCTAAATAATACTATGACTTTGATTGATCAAATCATTGTTGAACACATTAGGGAGAGGGATGATGTATCAAAGATTCTGGCACAACAACAAGCTCAAGCTGCTGAGTATGATCAAGATCTCAAAACCTCTCAAGAAGCTGAGAAACTAGAGGCCTCTTAGATGAAAGCACGGGCAGACTATGATGTTCTTGCTAAGTCCATCATCCTTTGGGAGTCTCATATCAAAGATCTGTAAGAAAAGATAAAGGATTCTAAAGCACAATAGGTTGCCATCGAAAAGTTAAACCCAACGAACATCAATAAACTCGATGCGAAGAGTGTCAAACATGTGTAAAATGCTGAACGCATGAGTGAAGGGATTTCCGTCCTTGAGGATCTTTGAACTGCTGTCCACTACAGATTTGAAGCGGCAAAAACTACGAGTATAAGCCATTGAATTGACTTAACTCAAAAATTAACAAAAGAGTCGGCACCACACTTTTATTTTATCCAACGGACTAGGAAAAAGAGAGAATAAAATCTTAAAAAAAAGATAAGATATCTGGGACCAGGGGTTGGTTATGCAAATGGAAGGTGTTAGGCATCCAAAGCATCTACGGTACTTCGCAGGAACCTTTTTTGAAAATTTGTATACATGTGCTGAAAAAAGAGTTTGTAAAAAATGGATGGTGGGGGGAGAAAAGAAGTATTTTTTTTATAATTTTTGGTTTGATAGAACTTCCAATGAGTTCCAGGCCTACATACCAACAATGTGCAATGTTGAAATCAAAACCAAGTAGTTCGGCTAAAATAGACCAAAATTGTGTGTTGGTTGATTTTAAGAAAATATTAGTTTAGAAAAGCTACAAAGAGCTCAAAAAGGTTTGAATTAGGTTAAGTGTTTTTTAGTCTTATGAAAACAAAAGTCAAAGTATTATTAAATGGATTATTAGTTTATTAGGGAAAGAAATTTTGAAAATTCATGGACCTAAGTCCAAGTTATTTATGAAAGCAGTTCGAGTTTTGAAAACAAGAATCCTTTTGATGTATAAACATGGGGTATCTTATAGATGTATAAAATATGATGACTTTGGTCATAACTCAAGGAGCTATCAAAGCAAGGAACATGACCCTAAGGCTTTGAAAACAAAAATAACTTATCATTGTAATGTAAACTAGTAAGAAACCCGTGCTATCACACGGGCCCCGTCATGATTCACACTACATGTCTACCAAATTATCTTTTGTAAAGTTTGAATTCATTCTCCAATTGGTTAACATTCTTATAGTTATAAATATAAGTTAATAATATACACAAATATCTAAGCATTGATTTGTACTGATAATAAATTGTACATTTGATTCTCTAACTACAATTATATAAAACAATAGCAACATAAATTTTTAATAGATGGACATTAAAATGAACCATCTACCGCTGCTTTCTCATAGATACGTTCACATCTACCCGTGAATCCAAATTAGTTAACAAACCACTTGAATCCAAATGAGTTAATTCTAAAAAAATCACATTTTACAATGTATGACAACTTCTCGTTACATTTCAATTTTAAAACCTTCTTATTAGATCATATTTATAAATTTTACATAGTTTATTAATTTTTTATAGTACCCCATCAAAAACTAATAAACTATGTAAATATGTAACTTATTCTAACAATACAAATATTAATTACTTCCAATATATGTAGCTTATTCTCATTTATACATGTCTACTAAATTATTATTTGTAAAGTTTGAATTCATTTTTCAATCGGTTAACATTCTTATAGTTATAAGTATAAACTAATATTATACACAAACTTTTAAGTATTGATATGTGCTTATAATAAATTGTACATTCAATTCTCTAACTTCAATTATATAAAGCAATAGTAAAAGAAATATAAAAGATTGACATTAAAATGAACACTCTACAATTGATATCTCATAAATACGCGTGAATCCAGATGAGTTAACAAACCCAGTACAATTGATATCTCATAAATACATTCACATTTACCCGTGAATCCAGATGAGTTAACAAACTCAGTACAGTTGATATTTCATATATACATTCACATCTACCAATGAATCCAAATGAGTTAATAAATCACTATGAATCTAAAAAAATTACATTCTACAATGTATGACAACTTCTCGTTACATTTCAATTTTAAAACCTTCTTGTTAGATCATATTTACAAATTTTATATACTATTAATTTTTGACACTACCCTGTCAAAATTAATAAATTATATAAATATGTAACTTGTTCTAACTATACAAAATATTAATTAATTCATTTATAAAAGTATATATAACTTATTCTCATTTATACAAATAATTGTATAAATATATAGTTGAATTTATTACGTTTATAATATTATTTGTAATTTATTCTCGTTTATAAAAACAATTATAAATGAATATCTACACTTCAAGGTATCTGGAAATACAATATGTAGTTAAAATTCGTTAGAATAAAAAGATATTTGTGTTTATAGTATAATATAAATTTCTCTCATTTATAGATCTTTTAACATTAATAATTAAATATTTATTTCACCGATCTAAATTGATTTTAAAAAATTAAAACACAACTTTGATATTGAAATAAAATTAAGAAATAAATAATAATTATGAAGAATTATTTAATTTTTAATTCAATAATAATGATTTCACTCGATAATAAAATTTCATAAAGTCTATTATTGTAATTATTATTTAATTGCCTTCAATATTTAAGAAAATCAAAATTTTGAATTTAAAGCTAAAAAAAATTGGATCCCCGTATTTGCATTAAAAACAACTTTTCATGTTAAAAATATTTTAACTTATTCATGATAACAAAAATTATATTAATATTTGAATTTATAAAATTAATTGTTTTAGTAATTTATAAGTTTAAAAAAATTACAAATATCTATTAATTTTGATTTGTTTTTATTAACCTTTTTCAAAAAATATAAATAATTATAAAATATAAAAATCTAAATTTTAATTAAAAAAACAAATTACTAGTATTAGACACCTAAAAATCAAAACAGGATATAAACATATCAATTAAATTAAAAGGACACCTAATAATTTAATATTTATTAGAGTAGATATAAGTAGGCAAATTAAAAATTAAATCTAAGAATATAAAAAAAATCAATTATAATATTAAATAATAATTTAACATTTAATATAAACTATGAAATACAACATATATTCAGCAATTTAAAATTTGAACAAATCATAACTTTCCTTAATTTAAAATTTGAACAAATCATAACTTTCCTTAATACACTATGAAATACAAATTATTATCAAGAATATTTTCAGCAGCATAAAGAAACTCTTCCAATTGGTCGAGCATACCGATTTTGTTACTTCTCTATCCATATCTGCACCAAAGTCTGTTTTAGTATATGTCTTGTTTTCGTCCTTCCAACTCTCTGTCGTCCAATATTGGCCAGCATTTCAGAAATAGTAAATAAATATCCTAAAATTAATAAATTTGTTGCATAAATCATTGTGTATAGACACAGTAAATAAAAATTGTTTCAGAGTATAATTCTTATGGAGTCAAAATGATATCTTTATGAAAGCCATTACATAAAGAATCATTATGTAATACTGAAATTCTTAGACCAAATAATATTGAAATTCTTCTGCGGTGGCCTTGTTGATCATGATAACAATAAAATCATTATCTTAAAATCAAAAGAATCATTATCTTAATTTTCATATATAAAGGGTTCATGACAATATAGGTATTTTTAACGACACAGACTATATGCCAAGGTAACAACACAAACAAAAACAATCTTGTATAAGTATTCTCAACAACGCAGACTAATTGACAACATGATATTTGTTACAACATTTTTCATAAGTTTCGGTAAGTCATCGAATAAGTTATACATATAATATTCAATAATATAAGATTTATTGGAGTCACACGTGTTGCAGACTGCCATTCAATATACAGTGACAGTAACATTCACATACTGATAGCTCTCTCATACATTTTGAAGATTTTGCACTCAACATCAACATTTTGCAAGACAAATAAGCATTGGTATGTCTAGAGATGAAATAGGTCCCCACCTTCCTATGAGCTCTCTCCTACTTAATCCTTTTCTAATTCAATAAAACCACCACTGTTGGGAGAATCTGATACAATTGTGATCTTACAATCCCCAGGTACATTTGCTACAAACTTTATGAAATCTTAATTAGTTTGGCAGCCCAACAATCACTATATTCCTTCAATTTTTACATGTCAAATGTTAACTGCATTGCTTTCAAATGAATTAAAATAAACATTCATAAAACACAGAAAATAAAAGATTGATCATTGATTGGAACCTGAAATGGATTGTTTGAATCATAACTGATTGGAGAAAAAATATAAATCTCAGCCAAGAAAATGATACACAGTAGTTAAAATCAAGTGAAACAAATCTTTGTATGCTTCCTTGTTCTAATAATAATAATAATAATAATAATAATAATGATAATAATAATAATAATAATAATAATAATAATAATAATAATAATAATAATAATAATAATAATAATAATAATAATAATAATAATAATAATAATAATAATAATAATAATAATAATAATAATAATAATAATAATAATAATAGTAATAATAATAATAATAGTAATAATAATAATAATAATAATAATAATAATAATAATAATAATAATAATAATAATAATAATAATAATAATAATAATAATAATAATAATAATAATAATAATAATAATAATAATAATAATAATAATAATAATAATAATAATAATAATAATAATAATAATAATAATAATAATAATAATAATAATAATAATAATAATAATAATAATAATAATAATAATAATAATAATAATAATAATAATAATAATAATAATAATAATAATAATAATAATAATAATAATAATAATAATAATAATAATAATAATAATAATAATAATAATAATAATAATAATAATAATAATAATAATAATAATAATCATAATAATAATAATAATAATCATAATAATAATAATAATAATAATAATAATAATAATAATAATAATAATAATAATAATAATAATAATAATAATCATAATAATAATAATAATAATAATAATAATAATAATAATAATAATAATAATAATAATAATAATAATAATAATAATAATAATAATAATAATATTAATAATAATAATAATAATAATATTAATAATAATAATAATAATAATATTAATAATAATATTAATAATAATAATAATAATAATAATAATAATGTGTGTTATTATTGTTTTATTATTATTATTATTATTATTATTATTATTATTATTATTATTATTATTATTATTATTTATTATTATTATTATTATTATTATTATTATTATTATTATTATAATTATTATTATTATTATTATTATTATTATTATTATTATTATTATTATTATTATATTATTATTATTATTATTATTATTATTATTATTATTATTATTATTATTATTATTTATTATTATTATTAGTATTACTATTATTATTATTATTATTATTACTATTATTATTATTATTATTATTATTATTATAATTATTATTATTATTACTATTATTAATACTATTATTATTATTATTATAATAATTATTATTATTATTACTATTGTTATTATTATTAGTATTATTATTATTATTATAATAATAATAATTATTATTATTACTATTATTAATATTATTAATATTATTATTATTATTATACTATTATTATTATTATTATTATTATTATTATTATATATAATAGGAGAGGGCATCAATATGAAGTTAAAGAAAGTAAGAAAATTCACCAGTGATGAGATTCATATCTGTGAGAATAATGCACACGTCATAGCCGTTGTATCATCGTGATCTTCGGTCTTCGACTTTCTTTTAAAGACAGTGCGCATAACCCTAAACTACCTAAATACATTATCATTGGCAAATTTTACTTCTATCTGAAATAATAATATTGAAGGATGTAAGCAAAAACAACGGAAATCGGTGGAATTTGCATTGAACATATCAGAAAAACAAAATATATCAGAATCAAACTTGCAGTTTCCAAATTATCTATTAGATTTAGTGATTTTGCGGAAAACAAACATGATAAATAATGATAGAGCAGTTCAAAATTGATTGAAATCTAAAAACGGAGTTAGTAAATGACCGGTGAATCGAAAAACAAAAAGGGGAAACTTCGACGATGGTTGTGGTGACGTGAATAGGAAGAATAAGAACTTAAACAAAATCTCTACACCTGAAGGAGAGCAATGAAAACCGCAGATCAACATAGAGATCGATGATCTGGAGGGAAAAAAAAAGAAATCGGAGGTTGGATTCTTGTGAAGTTGGATAGAACCTGTGATTTATAGTGATAATGATGGAGGATTGTGTTGGTAGAAGAGAAAGAGGCAGATAACTTTGTGACTTTTCATTAGCCCCTTTGCATGTATTGAGCCAAGAGATGGTTCACATAAAAAAAATGGATTTCCATTTTTCAATGTAAAGATATATAAAGCGTGAATGATTATTTCCATATTCCAACTAAATACATGATTATTTCCATATTCCAACTTAATAATAAATAATATTAAAAAAAAATTCAAATTTGTGGTATTTATAAGGGTTGTTGTATTATATATAGTGTGTGAATTAAAAAAAATAAAAAATGACAGTAAAAACAATAGAGTGACACATCAGCAGTAATAAATGTCAAATGAATATGGTGCAAGTAGTATCAGGAAAAGGCTAAATTACATCTATTATAAATCTATAAAAATCAAAGTACCATTAACTTACCATAACACCTTTTTTTTGTAAATTCCAATTTAGTATATTTGAAGGGTAATTATGTAACTTTAAAAATACTTGCACCACATTCATCTGAGGCTGATGTGTCACACTCAGGTTTTTTCCCCAATTTATATTTTTTTAATTCACACTATCAAACCAATTTACAAATAACCTAATACCCCTAATAAAAACTTATTATTGACCTAATCACATTATTGTGCATAATTAATGGTGAAGTTCCCTTCCCCGTGCCATTACTCAAGCGTCCATGGGAAACTCAATCGTCTTCCCCATCTCATCTTCCCATACAACCTTTGGTTTTTCATCTTCTCTATTACAAATACAGATGGATTTTGCCATCATTTCCATCAAATATTTTATTGTTTTTCATCGTCTTAATGTTAAAATCCGACCACAGTAATTACTGAATTTGTTTCCACCACCATCGAATACCACCGAATTTGTTCCCTCTTCCATCTCAATAAAAAATATTTCGTTTGTTGCAATGGCTATTGGTTCTCGTAAACTTTCTATTGCTTTTTAGAAGACGGGTTTTATGCGTTTTGATGCAGGTCAAATCCATGGGTTTCATTGTTACAGATGTTCATAGTTTCCTTCAAATCTATGGGTTTTATGTTCATAGTTTCCTTTTATTCTCTGCATATTTCTTATTTGTGTTTCAAATCTGTTTTGTTATTATTATGCTTTTTTTAGTTTAACTTCTTCTTGTTTGTGTTTCAACTCTGTTTCAACTCAGATACCTGCAAATCCTGCATCGTTGTTGAAGAGAAAACTTCTTTCTGCACAATGGTTGCATTTACTTCTCAACAAAATAATAATCATCACATTTAACATGCTTTATGTACTTTGCTACACCTATGTATTTTAAGACTCCTCTTGAAAATCCAATGCTTTTTCTGCATATTATTGTTCATTCACAGATATCATGTTAATAAAATTCATCTAAATCCTCCATTTTTCATCTGTGGAGACTTTTCATTTTTGTTGTAGATCAAAGATTTGAACAAATCGCTAGAATCGACGGCCACCTCAACCCTCCCAATCTGAGGTTCATTATCACAACCTCTTTCCTAACATCACACAACCAATTTGATTAATACTATCACTATTAGATTCATGATGTATAATTGTGTATGATGTTATTACTTGAACACGTGAATGTAAACAATTAATCTTCTTTAATGAGTTTCCATTGTTGTGCCAATAGTGGTGCACCAGGATTCAAAGTTGCAATTTCATTTCTTCTACAACAATTATGGTTTGTCTACCATCTGTTCCTAAAAATATATGTGTGAATGTTATGTTTTATAGCAAAGATTAGTTCTTCTGTTTTTCTACAAGTTTCACTTAGAAGGAATTTCCTAGATAGAAAATAGCATGCCTATTATGAAACAATTTACAAGGAATTTCAAACAAAATTTGATTGGCATGTCATTCTTTTTCTTAGCAGGCAACAAATATATTATGAAGTGGTTTAACTAATTCTCATAAGGCAAAATAATCAAAAATACTATGGAGTGTCGTATTGCTTATGTTTGTGTTACAAGGAAGCTTGAAGCTTATTATAAGTTTGGCAGTGCATGTGCGGTCCCTATTGTAAGATTGACAACTTCTTTACAGGAAGTAAATGTCTTGGGTGGCCTCTATCTTTCTGACGCGGCTTCACACGATTTTGTTATGGTAGTGACTTAATATTGTTGTTTTATTTTGTTTCTCTTTGATCTGTATTTGAGTTTGAGAAGATAGATCTGTGTTGTATTGAATTCGATTCCTTTAGGGTTGATGTGGGTTTATGATTCTGACCTTTGATTCAACAAAGGTTTCTATAGTGTATTAAGAAATTAAATGATGTTGATTCACAAAATTGCTTTTTTTTGTTATCTTTTTATCTGATCTATTTGGATTTTTTTTCAGGTTTATGCACTTGAAGCTACAATAATTGGTATATCCCAACAAGCAATCCATGCATGACTGCAAGTGAAAGAAGAATCAGTAATAGACACTAATAAATGTGCTGGTGATGAATTATAAATTACAATTTTGAATGTACTATCACACTACATATTTTTATTTATTTTGTTTGTACAGTGAGTATGTGTAATATAATATGAAACTACATTGTTAGATACAACTACAAGACCAAAATTTTTGTTCAACTATTTTTCAAATGGCTGTCATGAAATTGGGTCCAAAGCTGATGCATATTGAGTATTCTTTTGTTGTCAGTTTAAGATGATTAAGATGATTTTGATTCTGTACAAATTTTGGAATTGATAATATTTATTTTGGAAAGATTTTGTGCAATAATGGTGAAATATTCATTTTATTTTATAATGTTTCTTTTGTGCTGTTTGATTTGATTTTCTTTCTTTTGGAAAGATTTGTTTCTTTTGTAATATTTATAAATATAAATATAAATATATATAGTCTTTAAGTTTGTCTTTTTTCTATAGAATATTTAAGGCTAAGAAATAGGTTGGTGATAGATAAAATAAAAATATCACAAATAAAAAATGTCATAAACTTATTACTAAATTATTTTAAATTCAAAATAATTTATTAGTTCACATATTCAAATATTATAAATAATTTAAATTGTAATATTTAATATTTGGTAATAATATTCAATATCATATTTTATATTTGCCAAATATAAAATATTATATTTGGTAAGAATATTTTATTTCTTTCCCTATGAATATCTACAATAATAAATGTTATTTTTTTTTTTATAATTGTAATTTTTTATTATCAATAATACATTTATATTAAAGAAAAAATAATTATATTATTAAAATTATTATTCTCTCTTATTTTCATATTTATAATATAATAAAAAATAAATTATCTTTTTATCCATAAAATTTTATAATATGATAAAAAAATATTTTTTAATAAACAGAATAAAGTTATAATAATTTTTATAAACGGGAATAAGTTATAAAGTGAATATCAACCCATTGAAAAATAAAATTCATACTTTATAAATGATAATCTTATAGGCGTGTAATGTGAAAATTATATCATATCATATCATGACCTGTGCTATTGATATATTTTTTTTTTAAAATTGAAAATTATATCATATCTGCAAACATTTCTATATGATCTTTTACTATATCAGATTTCTCTTAATTTAGTTGAATATGTGTTTACACAAATTCTATTGAAATTTTGGGAAGAATTTCTCTAATCAAAGGGTGTTGTTGGAGCTACAATATTCACAATTTAGCTAATCTTAAATGATATATAAATAAGACCTAATGTAGATATTCATTTAAAATTGAAATTTGACGAGTAGCTGTCATACATTGTAAATATGATATATAAGTATAAGGATTTAAAATTGATATTGGATGGGAAGCTGTCATAAATTTTAGGTTTGAAAAAATTGAGTAATATCTAAAAGTAATATTATTTGAATTGGAAAAATGATTTTATTCTTGAGTTTTGTTAACTAATCTGGATTCACGGGTAGATGTGGACGTATCTATAAAATACCAGCTCTAGACTGTTCATTTTAATGTCCATCTTTTAACTATATTTTTTGTTGCTGTTATATATAATTGAAGTTATAAAAATAGTTGTACGATTTATTATAAAAAGTTTTAGAGTTTAGGTTTCGTTATTCATTAGGATGAAATACATATATATATATATATATATATATATATAATAATTAAAATAAACATGGTAACATATGATTTTATTCTTGAGTTTTGTTAACTCCTCTTTAGAAGTAGCAACTTCTGCCTCCCCTTGAGAAGTCTCAACTTCTGACTCCTCTTCAGAAGTCTCAACTCTGACTCCTCTTCAGAAGTTATATTATGTTATGTTGTGTAAACAAAATGTTGGCATTAAACAAATAGTATTATTTCATAAATTTTAGGTTTGGAAAAATTGACTAATATCTAAAAAATAATATTATTTGAATTGGAAAAATAATTTTATTCTTTAGTTTTGTTAACTCATCTGGATTCACGGGGAGATGTCAACGTATCTATGAGATATCAGCTAGACTGTTCATTTTAACGCTCATCTTTTAACTATTACTTTTGTCATTATATATAATTGAACTTATAAAAATTGTTGTACGATTTTTTATAAATACGAATAAATGTTTAAAAGTTGGTAGTGAAAAACATATAATTTTAAATACTATTCTGAAAGTAGTTTAAGAAAAAATTATATGATTTTGAATGCTATTGATATATTTTTTAAAAAAATTGAAAATCATATCATATCCGCAAACATTTCTATATCATCTTTTAGTTTCAAGTTTCTTAGTTGTATATGTGTTGTGACACATATTCTGTTGAAATTTTCGGAACCATTTCTCTAATTAAGGTTGTTGTTAGAGTCTACGATGACTTATAAAAGAGAAACATTATAGCCAACTGAAATTTGACGGGAGTTGTCATACATGGTTTGTAAAAATTATAAATATGCTATATAAAAAGATGGATTTAAAATTGATATCTAAAAAGTAATATTATTTGAATTGAAAAAATAAATTTATTCTTGAGTTTTGTTAACTCATCTGGATTCACGGGTAGATGTGAACGTATCTATGAGATAACAACTAGACTGTTCATTTTAACGCCCATCTTTTAACTATTCCTTTTGTTGCTTATGTAATGTGTATTTTGATTCAAAATATTATTTGGTTCAATAGATTAATTTTTTTTGTTGAATTACATTAACTTATCTTTATCTTAAATATATATAAATGAACTTTACAAGTCATAATTAGATACATGAAATATAAAATCTCGACGTGACCCGTGCAACCGACGAGTTTCTTACTAGTTTTGATTAAGACTAAATTAGAATTTATTAATTAGGTTATTAGTGTAATCTAATGTTACTTTGATTTTTATAAGTTTATAATAGATAGCTTAATATTGGATCATTGTATTTTAAATTGACTAGTATTGTACTATCATAGAGAAAAAACCCAAGAAGTAAGGATGAAAATGATTGTCTAGTAGCTACTGCACGTGTAGAAGAACCTGTAACTACTGATGGTGCAAAAGTATAGGCTATTACTGATGGTACATGTAGAAATGGTGCATAAGTACATGTTGGTACTGATGGTGTATCTATTGATGCTTCAAATGACCCTAAGATTGATGTTCTAATTGAAGAGATGATTGCATCTTTTAGGATCAATACTCCCAGGAACAACAAAAAAATTGTCTTTAATCCATCACATGTGTAGAAAAAATCTCCAAGAATGAAAAAGAAGTCACTTTCGAAGAACAAACCAGAAACACCCAAGAGCATAATTATTGGTAAAAATACAACGTTCCTACACAATTGTTTAGGCTACGGTGTCAGAAGCTATTGGATAATTGAATGAAATCAACATTCTTTAGTTTGGTAAAGTTGTTACAATAACACACGCTTCTGCACTGCCTTTTAAATTATTTGCTTCTACTACTTTTAATTATTTTATTAAAAAGTGTCTAAATTAATATAAATGTGAATATATTGTATCATTTGGTACAACCCATTTTAAGAATTTTGAAGAATTATATGAATCTTTGAAAAGTATACTTGAGTTGTTTAAAAACTTAGAAAGAGTGAAATAATATAAAAAATTATCTGGGATCATTTAAAGAACTCCATATGAATATAATGGATGTGGATGCTCTAAGGAAATTAGTGGCAGGTTAAAGATAGTGGAGGTTAAAGAATAATGTTGGCTCATGATCAAGTTTGTCTACACCATTGTAAATAGATGATTCACATGGTTACTCAAGTAGTACCCAAGTTAGGGACATATGTTTGCAAGATGAAGTTATGTGATGAGATTTATAGGCAAATATCACAATGAATTAGTTTATTTTGTAGTTTACTGTTTTGTTAAGCACTTTTTTAACGCACTAAGTCCGTATATTTTGGAATCTAATATAAATCAATATGTCTGCATCTTTTATACTGAAGTATGACAATGTGTAAAACTTATTGCAATGAATTATACACATTATCTACAAGTTTTGCAGTGAACTATGACAAGATTTTGTAACAAATTTTGACAAGTAATTGTAGTGAGTTATGCATATTGTATGTGTAACACTAGAGGTCAACGGGGATAGTGATTGGTCATCGATGCACACGGTATGACACCCAAAAGGGAAATATAGGCAAAAGTTAGAGATTTTATGGCAAGTAACTGCATCAGACATGACTTGATCACTCGAAGCAACAAAATCATTGATCAGAGAGTCTCAGTTCAATTGCTCTCAACAGAAGCTAGATTACAGGAATTCAAAGTTGTTAGGAAAAATAGTGGTCATTGTATCTTAATGTAGCATTTCCATGTACCATTTTCCAAATGTTGTAATGATCCATGGGGTTACGCCTTTTGCGGACTACTATTCTAACAATAAAATCATGATTTTTTTGCCAATTAATTTCAATTCTTATATATTTGTTTCTTTTGCAAAATATCATTTATTTGCGATGATAATTTTTTAAACAAAGGTTTAATAATAAACATGTTTTTTAAAATTACAAAACGTTCTTATTTTATTTTTTAAAATAAACTAAAAAGAATGTTTGCGGTTGTTCAGAGTTGATCAAGTCTTGAAGTGCGAAACTCAGATTCCCCAGTACAGTAGTTCATAAGAAATATCTTGTGAATCTCCTTGATTTGATAATCTTTATTTGTCCAACAGATTTTTGTTACAGTGTTGATTTGGGTTCTCCTATTACAAAGCCAATAGAAGTTTCTACGCTCTCAGAGGACTGTTGAGTTTTGTAGATTTATGTTGAGTTTCCCCAACAAATATTTTTTGTCTCTAGAGAAAGATCATTTGTCATAAAAGTTATTGTAGAAGACAAGCTTTGTGGCAGGGTCTCCATATAGCCGAGATTTGGCTGAGTACTTATCTCATATATATTTTGGTTTCCCAGCGTGTTCAATGTGTTATTTTGTTAGCATAAATATAACAATGCATCCATTTAAAAAAAGGTCATTACCATACATAGTCGAAGGAAGATTCATGCTTATTCGCATTTCCTTAAGTTACCTGTTGGTACCACAGTGTCTATAAATCCATTTTCCTAGTGGTACATTCCTCCAAAGGGAGTTTATTTTCGATCTCCCAACTGAGATTGTGCCTGATGGGAAGAATTGTGTTTTAGTTTTCCTTCCTAGATCATTGTTTGGATGAAACAAATCCTCAGTCGAGTTCATTCCTCATCAGATATAGTCTTGTTTGATTGTTTCTCTCTAATTTGTTCCGGGATTAAACTTTAGTCCTCTACAACAACATTTGATTTCTCTAGTCTATAAACCTAGATGGCGAATAATTCATGTTTTATACCTTTTTGAATATTATTTTTCTCCATAAAGAAGACTCATTCCATGGATGAAGAAACTAATTTCCCAATAATTATTGCTCTAGTAATCCCTTTGAGATTTTGTTCAACAACAAGTGGCAATCTCTTCAGTCAATCCCCGATAGAGAAGTTTATTGTGATTCAACAAATCGAAATTAACATTTTTTTCTAACAAGTGGTTGTCTCTTTATTTGAGAAGCCTGTTGCGATCCCTAATTAGAGTTAAGACTTAAATCTCCAACAAGTGAAGATCGCATCAAGTTGAAGACCAGAAGTCGAAGAAAGCTTATTTGTTACCCTTTTCAGGTGGAATATGTAACACCCCATTTCCCAATACTAGTAAATATAATAAAATACACTTCATACATCAGAGTGTTCCACAATGGGATGTCACATAATTCAAATTCTCATGAAGTTTCAAAATATACTTTATTTCAAAATAATTATTCATTCAGCGGAAAACAATTCAATTTGGTTTTCATGGTATTCTAGCCTCAACATCAATTCAAATCCACAAAGACATGTGGTTCAATAAAATTCATAAATTAAGATACGTAACAATAAAAACAAATAAAAGAACATATCAATTTCCCAAATCCCGTGTTACGTATCAGAGCAAGACTCTTTATATTCGACAAGCACGCTAGAGACTCCAAGCTATCATCACACTTCTACGAACTATTCTCGATCACCGGCATGTTACCAATATAAAGGCAACGACGAAAACAAGCAAAGGGTGAGATATCAAACCATATAATTGAGATTATGATAAACAATATATAGTTCGAATTATATAAAATCACTATTTTGCGATCACACCAATATTCCACAACAACATAATTCAATCACAAAAACAACAACATCGGGTGTTATGATATGCAACTCAACGAATGCAAATGCATGTGGTACCATTGGAGTAAAACTCCCAACATAAACAATTGCCAGTAATTCTGAGGCATTAAAGCATAAGCCTTCAACGTAATCATCCTGCCCCTAACGGCTCAACGTGGTTTTTCCCCTCACTGCTCAACGTAATATGCAAATGTATGTATGCGACCACATTCACAATGTCAACTTATCAATAACGACAACGAAATCACAATCGGCTTACAAGCCTACAACATAATCATTTTGCCCCTTACGGTCAACGTAATCAATTTTCCATTTACGACTCAACAAAATAAAATTATTAACACTGGCCATAGGCCTGTAACGTAATCAACAACAATCCAACCATCAACGTTGACTATCAAGTCTCTACCAACAACAACGTTCAATAACAATAACAACAACAAATTTCCATACAAAAAGCCACATCGGGTCAACAAAGATTCACTTACTGTGTTAAAAAATACTTTACAAGGTAAGTCGTAATTTTATCTATCCAAGGGTTCAAACGGCAACTAGATCGGAGTTAAGGTCACAAAGATATGACCAAAACAGTTTTTCAAAGTTATTTTTCTGTTTCTGTACAACATGAGTCAATACAAAAGCTGATGTATTGATGCAAAGACAGCATGAGTCGATGCAAGCATCGTATGAGTCAACTTATACGATATTCCAAATCCTGTTTTTTCTAATTTTCTTCAGCATGAGTCGATACATACCATCTTGTATCGATGCATCCCTTCATAATTTGGCCCCATGAGTCGATACATGGCAGTTTGTACTACATGGCAGTTTGTATCGATGCATGCTATTTCCAAGCTTCTGGTTTTTAAAATAAGTACAACATGTATCGATACATACATGCTTGGGTCGGCTCATGCAGCGTGAAAACTCCCAAATTCTAGTCCTTATGAAATACCAATATTCGATTTGGGATTTCCATCAATCACAACAACAATATGATACAAACTAGTAAAATCATAAATCCCTAACTATCTATCATCCATCATATTCCCAATTAGAGAGCTAGAACCCCACCCTTACCTGGATTCAAGCAGTTCAACTCCCTGATCGCGTCCTATATTTCGGTCGAGTGTAGACCTTTGCCTCTTCCCAACAGTTCATCGATCGACTCCTCTTTCGTCAAAACCTCTGTTCCTCATTTGTCTGCAATTTCTTTTTCACGATCTATTTTCCAAAACCAAAACCTTATTCTCCACTGAAACCTAATTTCTTCTATTTCTTTTTAATCCAATAATAAAATAATAATAATATAATTTCTATTATTCTTAATGGACTTACTAATCGTACCTCTCATTCTATAATTTTCCAACACGACGGTCCCAACCCAAAAGCTTAAATAAATAATCTAATACTCATATTATTATTCCTCATATTATTTCTACAACCTCCTCCATTTATCAATTAAATAGTATCAACTCGCAAATAACATTCTAATAATAAACCTCCAATTAAACCAACTAATCAACTAATACCCATAATTTAACTCTTCGCCGAATAATTTCAATGAAATCAATAATATTATTCTTAATATTATTCCTCCGATTAACCCGACTAAAATCCGACCTTAACTTAATAATCCAAACACACCTCTTACAATAATACCGACAAATCCAATCACTCTGAGTAATTCTCAAACTTCATCTAAATCCAATAATTAAATTCTTCGATAATTTAATTAACTAATTAATTAAATTTGGGGCGTTACAGAATACTTGGTTAAAGAAGAAACTGAGACTCATTCCTGGTAGAAGATAGAAATTTATGGTAAGTTTGTTACCATTTCTAGGTGGAATACTTGGTTAAAGAAGAAATTAAGCTCCATTCTTGGTGGAAGATCGGAAGTTAAGGGAAATTGTTACCCATTTCAGTTTGAATACTTGGTTGAAGAAGAAGCTGATCCCCGTTCCTCGTGGAAGACTGGAAATTATGAGACCCTTATTATCATTTCTAATCCTGTCACTACCTTCGTATATGTGTTGGTAATATAGAGTCGTCTATGATTAGGTATTACCTATTTATTTACCATCATCTATGTGTCGGTATTAGATGTTTCTATATCGTCATCTATGATTCGGTATTACCCGTTTCTTTATTGTCATCTATGAGTCGGTATTATCATGTTTTATACCTTCGTCTATGAGTTAGTGGTATATTGTTATCTATGAGTCGGTATTACCTATTTATTTACCTTCATCTATGAGTAAGTATTATCTTGTTTATTGCCTTCATCTATGACTTGGTAGTGTGTGTATATATATATATATATATATATATATATATATATATATATATATATATATATATTGTCACTTCCTTCATCTATGAGTTGGTAATGGTTTTTTTCTCACTGAATACCCAGGGTCTATTTCCTATTAAGTTCAGTATTCTGTTATCCTTGTTGCATATCTTCCAATTTAGTCTTCCATTATAGGCTAATATTTCTTTCACGTATGGCTATGCTTTAGGTTATTCTCTATCATAGGCTATCATGATGTTTTGTCACTCCCCAATGAGTTATGTCTCCTTGTCAGATTCCCTTTAAGTTTTTCTCTAGCAGAATTAGAGTCGTAGTTCATTCATGTAGAGTATGTCTCCTGCAACATATTACTCACGGAGCACGATCGTTTAAATTCATACTAATAGCATCGTGCGACATCTTAGGGCTAAAAATCGAGATTTTTGTATTTAAGTAATCTTTAATCTTGTCGATACGAAGAATTCCAATCTTCATATCTCCTGATAGAAGAAACTTAAATAGGGGCATCTGTCATACCCTAATTTTTACCCCTAATATTTAACCTATCCTATCATTTGCATCTAACCCAAGATCACAAGCATGGCATCCTCCTAACCTTTCTCAATTTTGGTTTGACCTTTATAGGAAATCACCAAGAACTCTTTGTGTTTCTTTTTGCATTTATGCTTATCTACATTTTATCTTTGTTAACCTTATTCAAAATACAAAAATATGTGTTGCTTTCTTTTCTTGCAATCGTTTTCTTGCCATCAAAGGATCAAGCATTTTATCTAGATTTTATCACAAGCATTGTTTTGCAATCAAATGATCAAACTTGGTTTCTAAATAAGGGTTTTGGTTCCCAAGGTCAAACTTTGGTCAATAAGAGGTCCACTAGAGATTTTATTTCATGGAATGACTAATAATCTTAGGTCATATTCATGTCAAGCTTCATACAACATCATTAGGTCAAGAAAATCTCAATTTGGATGCATGATTTCAAAGTTGATTCAATAATGGTTCATGTGTTTATTTTCATGCCATCTTCATCCAATTCTATAGTAATTATCAAGATTTCTTCATTTGGTATTCAAGTGGTCATAATTGGGAATTTGGATGCAACAAAATACCAAAAATCACAAGTTGGTACATGTTTAGTTGACCTAAAATCAAGTACGCCATGTCAGTTGATCCAAACACCATAACTTTCTCAATTCTCAACATTTTTGGAATCTACTTCGAGCCAAATGTCGCATTTGATCTACTCTACAACTTTATTTCAAGGATAAAACATCAATTTTGCTTCTAAATACCTCAATTTTGGAATTGGATAAGATGCACATGTGTGCACAAAAACTGGTCCAAAACTTGGTTCGGCCAATTGCCTGACCTAGAATTCAAGTCATGACCTGAAACTATCATCCATGCCATTTTTAACTCAAGCATCATTTCGATGTGATTCCTTTTGAATTTGATTATTCATCACAGGGAGATCATTTGGAAAGAAGAACATCTCAAAACGCGCAAGTGGATTTCATTTGGCCTAAGCTCCAAATGGAGCCATGGACTCTGTATTTTACACATGACATGTAATTAGAAATCACAAAAACTTCACTTGAGGACCACCACTACATGTGCAAACTTATTTGTCCTTGTAAAACGCATAGAGTAGAGTTCAAAACGACCAAATTTCATGCAAGAGTTACACATTTCACCCTCATTCTCACACAAATTCAAAATAAGAAATTCCAACTTGGTTCACACGTTCTAGATCTGATTTTGTGCGTACGATGACCTTATTCCATTTCCTATAAATAAAGGAACATTTTTCCTTCATTTGTAATCTTAGAAAGCCACTAAACCTCTTTCATTTTTACTCATGAAAAGCTTCAAAAACCAGAAACTACCATTTCATTTTAAGTTTGTTTTAACTTCAAATCTCTGCCCAAAATCATTCATCCACACCATCTGAAGCTAACTGAAGCATTACAGAAGCTTGACACCTCTTGCAACCTTGAACTCAATTTCACCATTGTTGACCTTTGAAGCTTCAGTTGAAAAGGTAGATAAAGGTTAAATTTATGAACAAACAAGTTACCACACTCTTCATCTTGATTCACTGCTTCAAAGCCTTCATGTACCTGAAATTTATTCTTCGTATTTGTCATTTAATTTTAGTTTGAAGAACTAGGGTTTTGTGTGTTCTTGAGAAAATGCACTTTGCTTAGAACCAATCAATGGTTATGAAATAAGGAGAAGTGAGTATAAGCTTGACCATGTGTTGTTTAAGCTTGAAACTCAGAGTTCATGAACCTGCAAAAATTGAAGAAGGTTAAAGACGATGAAACTCTTCACACGTTTTTGCAGGAAAGTCAAATTATGTCCAATTAAAATGCACGAAACTAGACTTTTGACTTTTGACTTTTTTATTTTCTTTTGTTTTTTAATTCCTTTTTTTCTAAATTATTTTAAATAGCTCTTTTGGCATTTTTTACTCCAATTATTTTCCATAAATCACAAAAAATATTTTCTTCCACATATAATTTTTCCAGAATTTAAATATTTTTTGGAATTCTTTGTTATTTTCTTTCTATTTTATTTATAATTTTCATTTAAAAATTATTTTTCATGCATTTTGAAATATTTTTCTCTCCAACTTTTGAGATCTAATTACTTGTAATATTTCTGACTTTCTCAAAATATTTTGGTGTTTTATTTGATGTTTTGATGCCTCTTTGGAAATTTTCATATAATTTGCTTTTTAAATCAATTTTAAAATAATTTTTAATCGTATTTTTGATTAGTTTTTGTTTAACTTTTGTTAACCTTGGATCATGATTTCGTTGATCATCGCTTCATCAGTTTCAGTTGGTCTTTGAATGATGTTTTGGTTGTATGAGTTTTCATTATTTCAAACTTATTATTTAAATGATCATTTGATCGTTTTTGGTACTTTGGATTAATGATAAGTTTATCCTACGATATTGTGAATTTTAATTATTGAAATTGATAATTGATAATCCCTTGTTACATTTCAATTTTCACTACAACAAAACGTGCAAACAACAACGCCCAATTCACGACAGTTTTTCCAACACCGCAGTGACTTCTCTAAACCCGCGATGCTAACATTTTATTTTATTTTTTTATCAAAAATTGTTAACATATAATAATGGTTGCAACGATAACCATAATTATATTATCCAAGCTTTCTTGGGTTCAAAACTCAGTTCCCTCAAATAGATTATTCATTTAACGTTAAGGCATGTCTTTTATATTTTATTTATATGTATATAAAATAAAGGAAACTTCAACAGTTGGAAACTTCGACCGTTGTGATCGTATATTTATATATAAGCAAATTAACTCTCACTCTTTCACAATAGCATCGTTTCTATCACAACAAAACCGTATAACCCGTTTTTTCTCTTCTTCTTCATTATTAGCATTCCTATAGTCGTCAAACTTGTTCTTCTTACATAAAGGTATTCTTCTTTGTCCTTATTCTCCCGTTTTTGTGTATGTTGTTGTTATGTTTCACTTGTTTTTTTTATGGATTTCTTCTTGTTAGATAGTTTATGGTTGTATATATTTTGTTCTATGTTGTTGTTGCATGTTGTCTTGTTTAAAAATAAGTTTGTGGTTTCTTATGTTAATAAATTTCATAGTGTTTGTAGGACTAAAGAAAAGTGAATGAAGACACAACAGTATCAACAAACTTTATCTAATTTTAGAAGCTATGAAAAGAAATATGAGAAGTATGAAGTTATGATGTTAACTTCATATACCTTATATTTATTCTTCATGGCTTCACAAATTAGATGAACCTCATATGGTGATAATGATGCTGGTAGTAAGCGTATAATATGAGTTGATAAATGGTTTTACATGTGCATCTATCAAGTGTTTATGGTTCTTTATTTCTCACTTAAAGTTTCAAGAAATGAATAGATGTTCAGTTCTCTCAATCCATGTAAATTAGTTTGATGTTTTTGTTGATAAATTTTGTTAGCGAGTTTATTTTATCATATGAGAATGCTTGTTTCGCTAACCCTTCTTTGAACTTTCACAGGTTTAAAAGAATTTTAAGATAGTAATTTAAAAAATTAAGTTATACTTGAAAACCAACTTAGACGATCCAATATTTTTTCGAATATCATATATCTTGTAAATCAAAATTCCCTTTTTAGCATATAGAACTTCATTCAATGTCACAAATTATTTAAAATAATATTCATAAATGGATGTCAGTCTGGCTCTTTCACACAAAACTTGATGTTTGAAAAATGAAGTAGAAAAGAAGAGGAAATCAATTTTTTTATGAAAGACTCAGTCTGTCATCCATTTATCAACATAACTTTGAAGAATTTGGGATTGAATAAAATCCTATAGGCTAAAAGAGGAAATCATGATTTATAGAATGCTTGCAATTCGGAAAATATTGATCTTTTAAGTTGTTTTTCAAGAATAACTTAATTTTTGCAATTATTATCTCAAAAATTTATTTGAATGATTGTAATACTAAATGAGGGACGGGGAAAAACAAGAAATCCCATATTTTATAATAGACTCTTACATATACCACAATGGTTGGAACGTTAAGCCGAAGTCAAATGATATTTTTATGCGCTTTAATTTTAGTTGTAGATGGGTATCAAACCCATGTCACTATAATTATTACAATGGTTGTTTACGTCAATCGTTGTGATAGACATTTTACAACAACGGCCACTGGACCGTGATTGTAAGTGTCACATATACACAACCATACTCAAAACAATAACGCCTGGACCTGTGTGATTATATGTGTTTTCCAACTATTCCATAGTAGTGTATGTTTGATCATTTCTTCTTCTCTATCTCTTTCTTTTTACTTTTGTTTTGATCATTGTGTTACATTGTTTTAGGAGGAGGATTTTATATCATTTATCTAACATGTTTAACACATAAATTTCTATTGAACAACCTCACATAGGTGTGAAATCTACTCCACTTACGATTGTTTAACATCGCGCTAAATTGTCCCGACTCGGTTGATTCCTCATTAACAGTTACATTGACACATTAATTGTGCTAACATCTAACTTTTACTTCTATACTCTTTAATTTTATTACAATTTAATTCACGCCATTTACATTCTTCTAATTTTTATTTCGCCACTTACTTTATGTCTTTTACCTTCTCTTGCATTATTGCTTCAAAAAGAACAAAAACATTAATAAAATGACTAACACCATAAAAACTTTCATGTAATCTTGTGATATTTGGGTTACTATCCCTTACTTAAGGAGTATTTTATAATTTGTACATTAATACTTAGTTCTTTCCTTTACTTGGAGGAGAGTATCTGAGACTTTGTGATTCATCTGGACTTTTGAACTTCAATACAAGACTTGACCTTATTATGAGAAACTTGTTAGAACATAGTTTGGTTATAATCATATCTTAGAGTTTTGAACATAGTTTGTATAATAGGTATGATACCCTGATGTGTACTGTTTTCATTTCAGATAATGTTCTGACTCAAGCATTCAAGAATATAGAAATATCAAAAATATGATAAGCAAACAAGTATTAGTAGTTCTAATGAGGAACGAAACTTTTGTTAAAGCACGCAGAAAGCAACTTGTGAAGGAAGCATGCTAAGCGCAACCTCTGATAGAAGCACCAAAGAATGTTTTGATTAGAAGAATTTTTAAACAAGGATTACAGAAGACCATGATCTATGTATATGTCATCTTCTAAGACAAAGTCTTCTACAGTAACGTTAACCTACTAAGCTAAGAAGACTGGAGTACTTGAGTGGTTCAACTTTTTAGGCACTTGGAGAAAACAAAGCACGTGAAATTATATATCCTTAATCACGTTTTATAGTAACCAAGACACACAAACATTGCAACAGACAAAATCTAGAAGCTCTATATAAAGTGCAACATTCAAAGAAGAAAGACAACAATTTATCATAGTGAACTTACGCTGCTGAAATTAAATAATCATTTTGATAAGTTTTATTTCTAAGTTTTTGAGCTTAAACATCTTGTGTAAAAATCACTTTTAGTGACAAAGCTTTTTAGAAGCAAGTCATACAATTAATCTAGAAGTTCTTGTGTAACTGTTCTTTGAGAGACCAGTTGATTCAGATTTCTCAAGAGGGCTAGGACTAGTTGAGTCTTAGAGGTGTTAGTCACTTGCAGATGGCTTGTGCATTTTTGTTAGTCACAACAGTTGGTTGTGCAGTTGTAATCTTTTGATTATAGTGGATTAAGTCCTTGTTGAGAGAGGAGAAATCACCTTGACGGGTGAACTGGAGTAGTTTGAGTTTCAAACGAACCAGGATAAAAATCCTTGCATGTTTAGTCTTGTTGTTAAGTAAAATAAATATTTAAAAAAGGAAAAACTTATTCACCCCCCTTCTAAGTGTTTTCTAAGCCTTCAATTGACATCAGAGCTCTTGGTTCTGGGTGCAAACACTTAACTGTGTCAGATAAAGATCCAGAAGGAAAACACAAATGGCAACAGATCACAACAACAACAACACTAAACCTCCTATGTTCGATGGAGAAGATTTTGAGTACTGGAAGGATAGATTCGAAAGCTTTATTCTAGGCTATTATCCTGATCTTTGGGATATGGTTTTGGATGGCTACAAACATCCAGTAGACAAGGAACGAAACAAGATAGAAAGAAAATAAATGGACAAAACACAGAAAGCATATTTTAAGAATAATCACAAATCAAGAACTATTTTGTTGAATGCCATTTCCAAAATGGAGTATGAAAATATTACCAAAAGAGAAACAACACATGATATTTTTAGTCACTCAAAATATCACATGAAGGAAATGCTCAAGTAAAAAAAACTAAGGC
This sequence comes from Vicia sativa, assembly GCA_021764765.1. Lineage (NCBI taxonomy): Eukaryota > Viridiplantae > Streptophyta > Magnoliopsida > Fabales > Fabaceae > Vicia > Vicia sativa. The sequence continues at coordinate 207,503,851 of CM038792.1, read as the reverse complement.
TCTAGTGCTTATCCAGAAGTACGAGGCATTCAAAATGGAGGAAAATGAATCCATTGAGGCAATGTTCTCAAGGTTTCAAACCTTAAATACTGGCCTGAGAGTGCTAGACAAAGGATATCCCAAGGCTGACCATGTAAAGAAAATAATCATAAGTTTATCCAGAAGATGGGCTCCAATGGTCACAACATTCAAAGTCTCAAAAGATCTGAATGCTATATCTCTAGAAGAACTCATCAGCGCGTTGAGAAGTCATGAAATAGAGCTTGATAAATTTGAGCCTCAGAAGAAAGGTAAGTCAATTGCTTTGAAATCTACTAAAAAATTTGATGTTAATGCTTTTCAGGATGAGGAAGAAAGCTCTGGAGATTCAGAGTCAGAAGAAGATAAATTATCTATGCTTTCCAGAAGGATAAATCAAATGTGGAAACACAAGCAAAAGAAGTTCAGAAACCACAAAAGATCTGTTGATAGAGGAGAATCTTCTGGATATAAGAATTTCAGTAAAAGAAATATCACGTGCACTATGCCAAAAATGACCTACGAAAGCACTTTTTTTGGGCTTTAAAAGCGCTTTCGTAGGTGGCGCTGCTATAGGTTTTAGCAGCGCTTTTTGTTTAGGAAAAAGCGCTTTCATAGGCCTACCTATGAAAGCACTTTTCACCAAAAATCGCTTTCATAGGTAGGCCTAAGGCAGCGTTTTTTTTCTTCTGGAAAAGCGCTTTCATAGGTGCCTACAGAATGCATTAAAGGCATTCTAAAGTAGACCTAAGAAAGCGCTTTTCCAGAAGATAAAAAATGCTGCCTTAGGCCACATATGAAAGTGCTTTTCTAGAAAAAGCGTTGCCATTGGACTACCTATGAAAGCGCTTTTAAAAGCGCTTTCATAGGTATATCTTAGGAAGCACTTTTACTCAAATAGCACTCTCATAGATGGCCTATGGCAGCACTTTTAGGTTAAAAGCGCTTTCATAGGTTTTCTACTGAAAAATAAATAATTTAAATAATTTTTAGACTTGCATTTTTTGCAGCATTATTTCATAAACCTGTAATTCATAAACCGGTAATTTACAATCTTATATACAAATACCATTATATACCATTGCTATCCAAATACCAAATTTAAATATTATATACAAATACCATTATATACCATTCATATCCAAAATATATATACACCATTGTAATTAAATTAACATATTTTTAATATAACCAAAATCAACCCTAACAAAATCAGCTATATAACACTAAGTAAATCAGTCCTAATGTACATATATATTCAAGGTCCTGATCCTGCAAGATATGAACATAATAACACGGTCATTATTGTATACACAAAACAATGTATTCATAACCATTTTCACACAATAATGTATTCATACCTTATAAGATTCTTTGCTCAATAAAATATTGACACAACTCCTCTTTGAGTTCTACCAATTGAAGTTTCGTGTAATATGCACACTTGTATTCATCAAAATACTACATAACAAAACAAAAAAATATGTATGATTTAGTTAAAAGTAATAAATTGTATGAAATATCCAATAAATAATAAAACAAATTATAAATCCATAATAAGTTATAAATTCATACCGTGATTGGAATCTCTATTTCATTCATTTGAATGATTTCTTTGATAAACTTCAAAACGAAGTATCCGCAATCTATGTCGTTTTGTTGTTGAGGACACTAAATAAAAAAACAAATAAGAATATATAGATGTATTGTTTTATCAAGTAGCATAAATATTATAAGCAAAATTGTGGAAATTAATAAACCTGTACTTGTTGTTTGATTTAGACCGTGGTACCCGTGCTTCCCTTTGACATCGGAATACTTGTATTGAACTGACAAAATTAAAATATTTATTTAGAACAATGACCTAGAAATAGTTAAATATACAAACACAAACGAATATTTAGAATAATGTCACTTACGTATCAATCATTAACTTCGTATCCGGATAATTTTTTCAATCACCGTCAACCGAATTCAAATAATAGACCACTTCTTTTATGGGATCGATAACAAGCAACAACCAGTGACATCTATAAATTAAATCAACCATTTAGATGAAAATTTTAATGTAAAAAATACAAATATTAAAATGAACTTAGAATAAAAATCTAACCTTGAATTATACGCCAAAATATACAAGCTTTATGTACTCCCAGTTGCCATGAATCTATCGACCAAGTGCTCTCTTACTGACTCCAGTTCCCTAGCAATTGTCGCTCCACTAACACGGGAGGAAGACACGAAATGGAATCTATTTGACAATTGATTCTCGCACATCAATTTGTCAAATAACATCCTTAAATAAAAACATAATTAATATTAGACTATTTCAATTAAATGTTTTAAAAAAATGTTCAACCAATTAAATAATATATTGATCGGGTTACCAGATGTACGAGTGCATAACACTAACGCCTAATTCTCCATGAAGAAATATTTGTTTCATCAAATCTGATGTGCCCACTAGTGTTTCAAGACACAACCGAACTCTAGGCACAAATTTTCGGACAGGAACCCTTTTGTTGGGTGGTACCCTACCAACTTTCTGGCTCACTTGTTGTGAACCTTGAAAAGGTACCTAAAAATCATATAGACATATGTAAGATATAAATTTATGCAATTTTTTATTCTGATCATATAATTAACACTTTAAACGTACCTCTCTTTGCGATGCAACGGACTCGTCGTGCTGCAAAATCCCTTTATCCTTAGATGCGGGTTTTGTAGGAGTCTAAAATTACCATGTAAAAAATTGAGGTCAGAATTGTCAGTTGAATAATTAAAGATTCATAGTGGTTTTCAACATACCTGATCATCTATGAAAATGAGGTCTGATGGCCATGCCACAAAAGATCCTACTACATCTCGCAGCAATGTGGTCTCCGCAACAATGTTAGGTACCGGTAGCAACGCATTCAGATCTAAAACAACATCAACCGATACCTTCATGTGTTCATCCGGGAGAGGTCTATGGTGAAGTAAATCTCCCAAAGTGTTGTGCACTTTTCCCTTGCCAACTATCCGATAAGTCGGTGACGATAGGTATAGCTGACAACATGAAATGCCCTAAACCAATAATAACCGTTAGACTTCCTTTATAAATTACAATTAAACTTTCTTTAATGTATTATCATCTTAATTACCTCAGGAAATTTATGTTGGCAGTTGATACTAGCCTTGTCACTAGTTTCTTTCAGCTGTGAACTGCCCTTTTCCGCCATATATCTCTCTTTATCCTTCTGCAGTTCACGAACTTGTGCTTGTAAATCCTACAATGTTTGCATCACTTCTGCATTGCTAGGATTTTTTTTCTTGGATTTTTATACAAAGAGGAAGGAGTCACACCATGACCTTTACCCCTCACCCGACCCGGATACTCAGCAATATTTAGTGCTCGACTGAGTATGCTTATGATATCCTGGTCATCACCTATGGATACCGATTGCGATATGGTCTCCTGTAATTCGTTTAAATATCGAAAATTATTAGTGGAGATTAAAAATTAATTATATATTAATAAACATTTTATATAATTTAATTAAAGACATAATGTTATACTTACACACTCATCATAAACATGTTGCAGATCGGGATTAACAACTCGATCTTTGCCAACACGAGCTTTGTTCCACAACACATGTGCGGGTAGTGATGTTTCGTCACTTTGCGTCTCTTCTAACTATGCATTGTTACAAATAATATGATCATCAATTATAACACAATAAAAGAATTAGTAAGATCGTATAATTGATATTTACTTACAATTTTTTCTTGTAAGCGTGCATATCCCAAACGCCCTTTTTTATATGGATATGCGGGTCTTGACGCTCTCTCGCGATTTATGACACTCACTTTCTTGAAATTCCCGTCTCTTCTTTGGCCTACAAAAGCCACCCATTCTTCAGCTGTAATGAAGCTCTCATATTTCTTTAGACGTTCAGGATCCTCTTCAACAAAATTTCCTTCGTCATCTTTAAGATACTTATTTGTTAAAAAAGTTCTCCACCCTCTGTGTCTTTTTCCGGCCAAACTCATATATACTTTTTGCGGGCATCTTCAATGTTAAAGGACCTCTACAAAAAAACATACGCATCGAGTGTGTTAGTATATGTAATTTAAACATATTATCGTCAATATAAAACAAATAACAACAACCATATATGATACCTTTATCTCAGTCCAAATTTTTTCTTTAGTCTCATCCAACTCTCCTTTTTTCCATCTAGGAGTGGTGATCGGAATGTGCATACGAACAAGTGTACCGATTTAGCTTGTCAGTTTTGCAGAATTAGACCCAATTAGTTGGTCCTCATTATTCCAATCTACCTTATATGTAACTCCTCTATCTCTATCACGGATGATTCCCCGCATAATAGTTATGCCTCGTGTGATATCCTTTTCTGAAGTATCTTGTGGAACATTTTCTGAAGTATCTTGATTACTAGTCAAATGCCCTCATTATGATCATTTCTAATACATGATTCATTCTCAGTTTGATCATTTTTGGTAAAAGATTCAATGTCAAAACCAATATCGCCTTGATCTCCAATGTTTTCATCAATTACGTTGTTAGAGAAAAGCACTATAGACCATTTCGTAATTGTCGGATCAGTGACATAGAACACTTGTTTAGCTTGAGAGGCTAGAATGAAAGGCTCATCTTTGTACCCCACCCTGTTAAGATCCACTTGCAAAAATCCTGACTTATCCATTCGTATACCATTATTATTTTCAACCCACTTGCAACCGAATATAGGAATCTGAAATTTCTCGTAATCAAACACCCAAATACACCTGATAACCCCAAAATACGACAGATTTGCAAATTTCGGGTTTAAGTCCTTCACACTTGATATCTTCATTGCTTCACCTACCAAGGTGACACCACTATTTTGCATAGTAATTTTATAATCTTGTTTTTTGGAATAAAATGTGTATCCATTAATTGCGTATGCGCTATAAGAAAACACAACCAAACTTGGACCATATGCTAAACATCTCAACCTTTCTGTTACTGAGGCGGGATCTGAACGATACATTGAATAAATATGTTCCTTAAACCATGGTATGAAACTTCGATTGTGCTCTCGTGCAATCCAATTCTCATTTCTATTCGAATTTAAACCTTGAAGAACACCCTTGTGCATTTCAACATACGGCTCAACCTCAATCTCATTGTGCAGAACATACAAATGCACTTGATCCCGTTCGACCCTTGATACTGTCACAACTTTATTTCCAATTAGCTTTTTACCTTCTTTTTTTTTCAACAATATGAGATTTGGGGAGTCTAATTGATTGAATATTTGACAAATATTCAGTACAAAACTCAACCTCTTCTTCAACAATGTATCGTTCGACAAGACAACCCTCTGGTCGACATCGGTTTTTCACATACCCTTTTAATATTTTCATATAACGTTCAGCAGGGTACATCCATCTCATATAAGCTGGTCAGCACAATTGTGTCTCTTTCACAAGATGAACGACAAGATGAACCATTATGTCAAAAAACGAGGGAGGAAAATACATTTCAAGCTCAAACAAAGTAACAACTATTTCTTTTTGCAATGTGGGTAAGATCTCAGGATCGATCACCTTACTGCAAATTGACTTGAAGAAAAAACACAATTTAGTTATTGCGCTTCTTACTTTTTCTGGCAGAATAGAACGTATACCTATCGGTAGAAAATGTTCCATTATAACATGGCAATCATGCATATTTAAACTTTAACTTCATTTAGAAACATACATAATATTTTTTCTCCTTTCTAGATAGAGTGTAAATAGCAGGTGGTAGATATGTCCGTCTTCCTTTCTTCACGAGTCCCAATACAGTTCTTATTCCCATATCTACCATGTTCTCCCTTGCTTTAAGGTCATCCTTAGACTTCCCTTTTATATTGAGTAACGTATCAATAACACTGTCAAATACATTTTTTTCAATATGCATCACATCAAGAAAATGTCTTACGTACAAAGATTTCCAATATGGCAATTCAAAAAAAATCGACCTCTTCTTCCACCCACTTGTGACAACTTTATGTGCAAAAGGCTTGCCAAACTGAATACTCACATCTTTCACCTTTTCAAAAATTTGATCACCTGGCAATCCATGCGGTGCTCTACGTTGTTCGGTATCTCCATTGAACGCTTTTCTCCATCCACGATACTGATGTTTAGAAGTTAAGAATCTACGATGACCGAGAAAGACATTCTTCTGACAAATTTTCAATCGCATTGTATCGGTTCCATCTTCATAGACAGGACACACTTTTTCACCTTTAATGCCATACCCGGATAGATTTTCGTATGCTGGAAAATCGTTAATTGTTCCAAACAACACCGCCCCAAGTTGAAACTTTCTTTCCTATAACCATCATAAACCTCCAAACCGTTCTCCCACAAAATCTTCAAATCTTCGATTAATGGTTCCAAGTATACGTCTATGTCATTTCCTGGTTGTTTAGGCCTATAAATTAACATAGATAACATCATGTACTTACGCTTCATACATAGCCACGGAGGTAGGTTATAAATCATAAGAATCACAGGCCATGTGCTATGTGAGATACTTTGAATACCGTGTGGGTTCATTCCATCAGTAGACATTGCCAAGCAAAGATTTCTTGCTTCTTTTCCAAATTCAGGATAATCATTATCAATTTTCATCCACTGTGGAGAATCTGCCGGATGTTGAAATTTTCCATCAATATTTCTTTCATTTGAATGCCAAGTCAAGTGTATTGAACCGGTTTCACTACGATACATCCGTCTAAATCTCGGGATTATAGGAAAATACCATAAGATATTTGCCGGAGATAACTTTTTCTTATATCTAGGGGCACCGCATTTAGGACACTCATTTAACGATGCATACTCATTTCGAAACAAAACGCAATCTTTTGGACATGCATGTATCTTATCATAGCTCATGCCAATAGAGTATAACATATTTTTGGCCTCATACGTTCGATTGGGAAGAACATTATCCTCTGGTAGCATATCTTTCATAAGGGCTAATAACTCTGTGAAACTTTTATCTGACCATCCATTGCCGGCCTTTAAGTTGTACAACTGTAACACCGCAGACAATCTTGTGAATTTTATACAACCATTATACAACGGTTTCTCTATATCGCTTACCAACCTCTCGAACATTTTGGGACAATCATTAAGATCTTCTTCAAGCGCTTCTGCAATCTCTTCGACTCAATCATAATCGTATGTATCTGTGCAATTATCGTTTGAAGCATATGTCCTCTTATCCCCCGATTCAACATTCCCGTTACTTTTCTCACCATGCATATTCCAACATGTATAACTTCTATCAATTCCATACCGTATTAAATGCGATGCCAACTGAACTGCGTCAACCCGGTTCCCATAACAACAATACAAAGAAGGACATGTCATTCAACTGGGGTCTTTGGCGTGCACAACAGCAACCTTAACAAACTTCGAAACCCCATTCTCGTAGTGTTTCGATAATCTATTGGAATACATCCATGTCTTATCCATATCAACTAATTAGTGCACAAAACAGTATATTGCGTTTCTGTCAAAACGCAAAGTATACACGGAATGAATCCGTATCAAGAAAACGCAACATACGAAAGGCAATTTAAGACAAATTCATCACAATACCAGTAATTTGAGGAAGAAATTTACCTCAGATTTATCGAACTCAAAGAAACGCGGAGAATGAGCGTCGTACGTCTAACTAGGCCGGGAAACACTGCTAATTCAAAGAAAAGAAAACTTCTATTATAAAAAATAGGATGAATGTACATGAATGAATGTAAGTGAAACTAACATGATAAACCAAATTCAATGCAAGCTATAAATCAAACGTAACAAAATCCGGGCAGCCATTAACAAACTTAGTAACGCGCATTAAAGTTCTATTAAAAAAAAGGGATGAATGTACATGAACATTTAACTAAACGGCATGAATGGATGACCTTTTTCTTAAGCAAAAGTCAACATAGTATTATTGTTCATAACATATTCAAAATATAATAAACACAACGGTTAACAGGGTTTTTCAATCACAAATGAAACAAAAGGCGAGAAATAGTATTACAACATGAAAATGAAGTTCTAAATAGGCTTCGAACCTTCAAACAAAATTTCGGGCAGCAACTATGCACATGAACTAGAGCATGATAATATTGTTTCAATCGTGTGTAATATCAACGGTAAACACAAATGAAGAACCCATGAACACAAACACTATAGCTTAGAGATTGGAGACAAAAAATGGATCACCAGCAGCAGCTTAGCCACTAAATGGAGCAGCAACAGCAAAATAGAACAATTGAATAGTCCAAGATATGTGTATGTGGACTTTTGGTTATATATACTCAATCAAACTCTTGCATTTGAGAAAAATAAAAGACACTAAATATGATATCACAATCATCTCTTAATTACATTTTCAAATATTTGATTCATTAGTAGGTTGAAGGTTTTAACAAACGGTCATGACTGTGTCACAAACAGAAGCTCCATTTACACAACTATCACAAACAGAATCTGCATTTACACCTAGCCATGGCAGACAAGCATAACACTAATCAGACCCATAACCCCATCACAACAAAGTTAAACAAATAGAAGCTACATTTACACAAAACTGTCATAAAGTTAAACAAACAGAAGCTCCATTTACACCTAGCCATGGCAGACATGCATAGAATCGAAGGACAATAACCAAAATAGAAACACCAAGGCGGGCGATGAACATACTGAAACTTACCAAGGTAGACAGTGAATGCGCGAAGAAGACCAAAAGCTGAAGACGGTGAACAGCGGCGAGTGCGGAGGAACGGAGGTTGAGAATGCCAGGAACGGAATATTCACGCTGGAGGTTGAGAAGGAAGACGAAGATGAACAAAATGCAGGAACAGAATGAGGGCCAAAAATCGTATTTAGGGTTTTCAATTTTAATTATAAAATAATCTATGAAAGTGCTTCCTAAAGCCCATATATAAGAGCGCTTTTTCCTTCAAAAGCGCTTTCGTATCATAGGCCTATAGCAGCGCTTTTAAAAGCGCTTTATTAAGGCCACCTATAAGAGTGCTTTTTAAAAGCGCTTTCTTAAGGCCACCTATAAGAGCGCTTTTCAAAAACGCTTTCTTAGGTTAGATATTTCTAATGCCTTTAGTAGCGCTTTGTTAGGGAACCCTATGAAAGCGCTTTCTTTAAGCGAAATTTTTTAAATGCCTACGAAATCGCTTTCTCTTAAAAGCGCTTTCGTAGAGGCGCTGCCGAAAATTATTATTTTTGTAGTGGTGCTATGAATGCAAAGAATATGGACATTTCAGTAGTGAATGTCCCAAGATGCAGAGAGAAAAGCCCAATAAAAGGTTTGATAAGAAGAAAGAAATGATGGCCACATGGGATGACTCAGAATCTTCTGATGCTGAATCTGACTCAAAAGATGAGCATTCCAACCTAGCTTTCATGGCCACAACAGAAGATGACTCAGGCTCTGAATCATAACCTGATGAGGTATTCTCTGAATTTACTCGTGCGAAACTGGTAGATAGTCCATCAGAACTTCTGGAAAACAATAGTCAACTCAAGATCAAATACAAGAAACTTAAAAAGAGTCTTGTATCTAAAATTGAACAACTCAAAGCAGAAAATCATGAACTAAAAGAAAATAATATTAAACTTAAAGTTGACTTTCAGAAAGTTCAAAAAATACCTAGTTCAGATACTGTTTTGGGTTCAAAGGATATTCTTAAAGAATATGACTATAGCTTTCAGAAGTTTTTGACTAAAATCATAGATAAAAGAAAAATGGCTTCAATGATCTATGGAGTTAGTAGGAACAACAGAAAGGAAATTGCATATGAAACTCCCAGAGGGAAAGAAACATATCATCCCAAATTTGTTGATAAAATGACTTTCACATACAAACCACTATACAAACAGTTCAGTTATGGTCACACATATGATATAAAATACACATCTCATTCTGAAAGATTTCATGTTAAATCAAGGTTCAAACAAAACCTCAGAAACTCTTTGGAAAAGAAGCAAGAAACCTTTGCTTGGCAATGTCTACTGATGGAATGAACCCACACGATATTCAAAGTATCTCGCATAGCACATGGCCCGTGATTCTTATGATTTAGAACCTACCTCTGTGGCTATATATGAAGCGTAAGTACATAATGTTATCTATGTTAATTTTTGGGCCTAAACAACCAGGAAATGACATAAACGTATACTTGGAACCATTAATCGAAGATTTGAAGATTTTGTGGGAAAACGGTGTGGAGGTTTATGATGGTTATAGGAAAGAAAGTTTCAACTTGAGGGCAATGTTGTTTGGAACAATTAACGATTTTCCAGCATACGGAATGAAACAACCGGCTGAACATCATCCGATAACTATATCAATGAAGTCACCATCGGACATTTTTTATCTTGCAAAAAGAGAAAGGTAAACGCATCGCGAAAACCTAAAAGGGATAAGACACGGTCTTGTGACCGAGAGATAGGGTAAGGGAATCTATTACGCGAAGGGAAGGTATTAGCACCCCACACGCCCATAGTACTCTATGGTGTCCACTTCTATTTTCTATCTAATGGGTGTGTTTATATCTATTTACTGCTTAATTGCTATATTTGTATGCTAAAAGAGAATGCATGTGAAAGAAAAGAAAAATAAAGAAAACACGGGGAAAAGAAGGGAGTATTTACAAAGTTTGCTCAATCGAGCCCTGTGACAAGATGCCTACATATTCTCGCGTGCAATGGGAAAGTCAGAGCGTCGTAGTTCGGCTCATATGTTTTGGTGGATTATGTGTGTTTTACTTATACAAAAGAATTTTAAACACAAAAAGAAAACCCGTAGGAAAAAAAGTTTGCATTGGTTGGTTGTTTTTACCTTTGAAAAAGGAGTTTGAACCATTATTAAGTGTTTTAATATGCAAAAGGAAAAAAAAAACAAGTTTTAATTTTATTACATGCAAGTATGCAAAATAAACTAGAAAACAAACAAGGGAAACTATCTAACTCTATCCATAATGTTATCATGCATGGATTACAACCTAAGGTCTAACTCGAATCACTACCTAAAGATAAATTCGAGAGAATCCTAAGGGAACATGGCAAAGGTTTACAACCTAAATCTATGTCTATCTCGATTCACTACCTAAAGTAGAATCAAAGATGACAAAAAGGGATGAAGCAAGCAAGTGCTTTGACAGAAGCACACAAATAATGCAATGCAAACAAACAAATGGCACACAAGCGCAGGAAAAGGAGGAAGTCCCATAGCCTCGAACAGTAACGAGCATACCGTGAGTCAACCAGGAGCCGACACATCTGATTCCTGTGAATAGTATCACCACATGACATGAATTGTCAAGTGTGAAGAGAAAATGATGCGAGCTCGCAATAAAAAAAGCGTGGAGAGTCGAATAGGAAATCTTGCCACTTTTTATTATTGACTCGATAAAGGAAGCAACACGATTCGCTTGGTGACAGACAGACTAGAATTCGGACCCTTTCCGCTTGCCCATCATATCATCATGACTCGATAGCAGGAAATATAAAAAGCGGGACTTTGCTTGGTGGTGCCACGTCGGGTGTCCTAACCACTCTTGACCTATGTAAGCACAAATATAAACACTTACTGAGAATTACCTCCCTATGCAGATGGAGGATTTTAAAGAAATCAAACACAATTAGCAAACAGAAGCGCCCTAAACGGGTCTTTAAATAAACCAGAGGGGTTCCTGAACATGCTCCAACTATGGAAGCCCCTTCATACATCTCTATTCCTACTTCTTATGGCAAGGAAAGCGGTAAAACCCTACTTCTCATGCTCTCTAGAGAAGCGGTAAAGAAATGCGGTAAATAAAATAAAATAAATACCAAACGGATAAAGATCCGAAGAGCACTGCGAGCTAAAAAAATACTCCAGAAAACTTCAAGTACTGCTGGCACGCAATAAAGAAATCCGGTGAGAAGTGTACCGAGACACAAAAAGCATAATCGGAATGTGTGTCATGCACATCCGAAGCAAATACACCTGTACAAGATCGTAATCCAAACAATACAGATAAAGGATGTGCATCGATATGCACGGTCAAGAATGTGTGTTTATACACATTCGACGTATATCCAATAAACCTGCAAGAAACTATCCAGATAATACAAACAAAGGATGTGCATCGATATGCACGGTCAAGAATGTGTGTCTATACACATTCGACGTATATCTAATGAACCTGCAAGAAATTACAATCCAGACAAAGCAACAGAATATGTGTTTCTCGTAATATGAGAAAACACAAAGCACAATGCGTATAAAACGCAAACAGAACCACAAGAAAAGTGGTAACCACATGAGAAGTGGTAGGTTAGTGTACCAAGATTATGTACCTAACCAAAATATCCTCAATGTACCTCGCACAAATCAACAAACATGTCAAAAATACCAAGGAGGCAACAATATAATTGCATATTCATATCACATGTCAAAATATGATCCAAAGGTGAAGAAGTGGAATGTAAATGTGTATAGCAACATAAGAATGGAAAACCGGGCAGCAACGCACACATGATGCAAAATAACCCATGAATGATATCAAAATCTAGCTAAGTCCATCGCAATAGTTCTCAAATGCAATGTTGAACATAGTTAGAGACCTAGAGTAGTTACAAATAAAAAATCTACACTAATAGTTCTTAATATATGAATAAAAAATCTACACTAATAGTTCTCAAATGCAATGTTGAACATAGTTAGAGACCTAGAGTAGTTACAAATAAAAAATCTACACTAATAGTTCTTAATCTGCAATAGTTCTTAATATATGGCAGCAACTACATTCTCTAAAACTTTCCTAAACATCTAAACAAATAGAGGAAAAAACTACAAACTAAACATGTAAAAGGAAGCTAGAAAAACTATACAATTATCAACTAGTTCCTAGAATCAAACTATTAAAAGTTAGTTTTGAAATTCTATTTACAATCATAAGGTAAGGTATACATTTAACTACAATTAAATGGTAGAAAAACATCCTAAAGTTTCAAAGAAAAACATGGTATTACACTCCTAGGATTAGTCAACTCAAACTACAAAGGAGAAACATGCTTTTGAACATTACAAGTTAATCGAAACTTGAGAGTTAAGAAACTATTGAATTCAAATAGATATAAAATCATACAAGTCAGTAGCAAACTCATGCTAAATGATCTCAAATGAAATGCACAAGAAAAATTATGGTTAAAACATATTCGTGCACAAAATGAAGCCAAAACGATCAATCTTCGCTCTAACGGTTAGCTACCATGGGATCCTAATTATATGACTCAATTAAGGGTTCTAAATCAAAGCGCCAACTACCTAAACATTCCCACATATTAGTCAAGAGGTTAGTTGAGGGTTAGAACAAGTATTAGACATTATATGCAAAGAAAATCAACACCACAAATGTATGTGTGTGTAGTGTACAAAAAAGGTTCGCTCGGACACTTTTCGAGTAAAAAAAACACCATTATGGATAAATATGAAAAGTGAACCAAAACACAAGGCACAAGCTAGATAAAACAATCAAAATAATTTATCAAAAATATCGGAAGCTATGCACACGCGCACGGTCTCAAAAATGCGAACGGTTCGGTCAAATCTCGTTCAAGAATACAATTTTCGCACAAAGGTCAGCAGCTCCCAGAATTGACCGAAACATGTCCAAATCAAGAAACCGTTCGTGTGGAGATCTTGGAATGGCTCGAGAAACATGATTTACATTAAGAAAAGTCAAAAAAACTCATTACGGATCAAAAGATAGAGCCAAAACAAATATTATGTCCAACTTTATCAATTTTCAAAGTGTCATGTTATTTTCCACTAAACTCAAATAAACTTGTTTCCAATGTGTTTTTGTGGTATTTAGATGAATTAAAATGCAAGTGTATGTGATATCATGTGCAAGTGATACATACTCAATGAAATGCTACCTAAATGTTATGCAAACATATAAGAATGTTGAAAGAAATTAGATGTGCAAAGTGGTAAAGTGTTGTGAAAAGTGAAATTTCAACATATTTTCATGTCATCAAAGTTGAACAGCACCACATAAAATTAGTTAAACTATCTTACATGCAAATGCATGGATATGCAAAGATGCAACTTATGTCATAATGTATGAATTCAAGTGTGTCCATGTGAGTTGTGTGTAATATGTAGGTGTAGTGCAAGTGTACCTAAAAACTAGGTGTTAGTTCCTACATTTCAACACAATTTCAATGCACAAAATAAGCCTCAAATTAATGATTCAATGCATGTCACATAATTTATATATTAATTGATGCATGATCATATAATTTGTGATGCAAAATTCTCACATCAAGTACCTAACTACAATGCAAAGTCACAACACAAGTGTAGGTGTGTAGAAAGTTTCACACCGACACCTTTAAGGCTCCAAAAATGGATCAAGATCAATGAATTCGACAAAACAAATGCTATAATCGGAATCCACACGGAATTTGCAAGCAATCTCAATATTCAATTTCAAGAAATTCAACAATTGAAAAATCGATTGAAATAAGCACTTAAGTAAATAAGCACTTACTTGTACTTGAAGCTTTGAGTTGAAATTGATGAGGAAAATCTTGTAATTCTCCAAGAAAATACCAAATCAAAGTTGAATTGATGATAATAAGAGAGGAGGATCTTGAATCCTTGAAGAATTGATGAAGAGGAAAGCTTCAACTCTTCACCTCGACACCTTGAACGCTCTTCAATGTTCTTGATTGATGAAAAACTTAATTTGATCCTTGAGAATTGAGAGGGAATAGAAGAGTATGAAGCTGTACCGAAGAAGGAGAGGAAAAGAAAAAAAAATAAGAAAAAGTTTTCCGGCGCGGTGGTTTTGGAATTCCGGTGGTGGTTTGAGGTGGTTTGAGGTGGTTGTTGATGGTTTGAGGTGGTTGTGCAACTTTGAATTGAGAGAAAAGTGAGAGCTCTTGGCTCAAATTTAATAAATGATTCTCTCTACCAATTTTGTGAGTGGTAAAATATATTTATAATATGAAAAATTGAGCTTTGGAGTGTCTCGGATCCACAATTAAGTCCTAATCGCGATTATCAAAATGATTTTCGTACACAGTCCAAAACAACCTAATCCGTGCAGAATTTGAAGTCGGAATGTAAACGAAAAATGTCTGGAACGTGATTTTGCTTGTGAGAATCAAAATTTCGGTGCGACCGGATGAACGGTCAAGGTGATATGAATTTTTGAAGTTTTAGCATAGTTTTCGGGCGTTCGACGCATGCAGAATTCTCAATGCGCTCTTCGGAGAAAATGCCTCGAACGAGGGTCTTCTGATCAAAATTTGCAAGTGAGTGTTTATGAGATAACCAAAGCTAACAAAATTTGTGAACTTTTGGCACTGGTCCCATCTCGTTTCGATAAAAAACAAGCGAGATATGATTTTTTGAAGTTCGCGTATCAGATGAAAATTGCTCGGTCCAGCTCAAAATTCTGTCCAAAGAATAAATTACTGGTCTTAAACAGTGAGGAATCAGCTCCCGAGTTATAAATGAAAGTTGTATAAAGGTTCGATATGGAATTTTAGAAATTGGTCCCGCTCAGTTTCGAGTTTCCAGCTAAGAGATATGAACCTTTTAGTGGGCAAAACACACGGTTCAGCACTAAAATTCAATTTAATCCTCTTGAGATATTGAATTTTCCGGGGACCTTCCTCACATAATTTGCTTCCGGATTTCAAACAAAAGTTGTAGATAAAATTAAGAGGGACATGCCAGTCAAAATTCATCAGAAAATACCTGACGAGCTGTGAGATACGCTCTGTAGAGTGCCCGAAACGCACTAAAAACCCAAAATCCACTTTATTGAGAAATAAGCGAATAAATTCATTTTTTCTTGACGAAATGACCTCCAACCTGAACAGATAAACTGGAGGATATATTGATATGATTCCATAGATTATGGAACCAAGCCAAAATAGCTTTCTGACCAAAAATCTTGCAAATAGTTGTACGAACCGAGAAACATTGATTCTTGGCTCAAAATGATCAGAGATAGCTGAAAGCAGGCTGTTTCTTTCGTACTTGGGATGTTTTGAACCTGGTAACCCCATGATCAATGATATACATGCACCTACATGTATGTTTATGCAATCGAATTATAATCCAGAAATACGGAAAAGAAGAGGGCGGATTTTGGGGTACAACACGGAAATCTATCCGGGTATAGCATTAAAGGTGAAAAAGCGTGTCCTGTCTATGAAGATGGAACCGATACAATGCGATTGAAACTTTGTCAGAAGAATGTCTTTCTCGATCATCGTAGATTCTTAACTTCTAAACATCAGTATCGTGGATGGATAAAAACGTTCAATGGAGATACCGAACAACGTAGAGCACCGCATGGATTGCCAGGTGATCAAATTTTTGAAAAGGTGAAAGATGTGAGTATTCAGTTTGGAAAGCCTTTTGAACATAAAGTTGTCACAGGTGGGTGGAAGAAGAGGTCGATTTTTTTGAATTGCCATATTGGAAATCTTTGTACGTAAGACATTTTCTTGATGTGATGCATATTGAAAAAAATTATTTGACGGTGTTATTGGTACGTTACTCAATATAAAATGGAAGTCTAAGGATGACCTTAAAGCAAGGGAGGACATGGTAGACATGGGAATAAGAACTGAATTGGGACCCATGAAGAAAGGAAGACAGACATATCTACCACCTGTTGTTTACACTCTATCTAGAAAGGAGAACAAAATATTGTGTAAGTTTATGAGTGAAGTTAAAGTTCCAGAAGGCTACTAATCAAATATTATGAGACTTTTGTCTATGAAAGACCTCAAGTTAAAGCGTTTAAAGACGCATGATTTCCATGTTATAATGGAACATTTTCTACCAATAGGTATACGTTCTATTCTGCCAGAAAAAGTAAGAAGCGCAATAACTAAATTGTGTTTTTTCTTCAAGTCCATTTGCAATAAGCTGATCGATCCTGAGATCTTACCAACATTGCAAAAAGAAATAGTTGTTACTTTGTGTGAGCTTGAAATGTATTTTCCTTCCTCGTTTTTTGACATAATGGTTCGTCTTGTCGGTCATCTTGTGAAAGAGACACAATTGTGTGGAGAAGCTTATATGAGATGGATGTACCTTGCTGAATGTTATATGAAAATATTAAAAGGGTATGTGAAAAACCGATGTCGACCAGAGGGTTGTATTGCCAAACGATACATTGTTGAAGAAGCGGTTGAGTTTTGTATTGAATATTTGTCAAATGTTCAATCAATTGGACTCCCCAAATCTAATATTGTTGAAAAAAAAGAAGGTAAGAAGCTAATTGGAAATAAAGTTGTGACAGTATCAAGGGTCGAATGGGATCAAGTGCATTTGTATGTTCTGCACAATGAGATTGAGGTTGAGCCGTATGTTGAAATGCACAAGGGTATTCTTCGACGTTTAAATTCGAATAGAAATGAGAATTGGATTGTACGAGAACACAATCGAAGTTTCATACCATGGTTTAAGGAACATATTTATTCAAAGTATCGTTCAGATCCCTCCTCAGTAACAGAAAGGTTGAGATGTTTAGCATTTGGTCCAAGTTTGGTTGTGTTTTCTTCTAGCGCATACGCAATTAATGGATACACATTTTATAACAAAGAACAAGATGATAAAAGTACTATGCAAAATAGTGGTGTCATCTTGGTAGCTGAAGCAATGCACATATCAAGTGTGAAGGACTTAAACCCGAAATTTGCAAATCTGTCGTATTTTGGGGTTATCGAGCGCATTTGGGTATTTGATTACGAGAAATTTCAGATTCCTATATTCGGTTGCAAGTGTTTTGAAATTAATAATGGTATACGAATGGATAAGTCAGGATTTTTGCAAGTGGGTCGTAACAGACTGGGGTACAAAGATGAGCCTTTCATTCTAGCCTCTCAAGCTAAACAAGTGTTCTATGTCACTGATCCGACAAGTACGAAATGGTCTATAGTGCTTTTCTCTAACAAAGTAATTGATGAAAACATTGGAGATCAAGGCGATATTGGTGTTGACATTGAATCTTTTACCAGAAATGATCAAAATAAGAATGAATCATGTATTAGAAATGATCATAATGAGGGTATTTGGATCAATCCAACCGTCTGCGTTGTTAAGAGACGAGTAAAACATATTCCTACCAAGAAAAGAAAGAGATGTTAGTGAAAAAGGTAATTGTATATATAATTATAGCCTATATCATTCAATAAAATTTAAATATATGTCATTTCATTTTTTTTCTTTATAGTATATATAATTATAGCCTATATCATTCAATAAAGTTTAAATATATGTCATTTCATTTTTTTTCTTTATAGTATATATGATTATGGATTTTTATATATGTCATTTTATTTTATTTTTCTTTATTACAGGTCAAATGGCTAGTAATCAAGATACTTCAAAAAATGTTCCACAAGAAAATGTTCCACAAGATACTTCAGAAAAGGATATCACACGAGGCATAACTATTATGCAGGGAATCATCCGTGATAGAGATAGAGGAGTTACATATAATGTAGATCGGAATAATGAGGACCAACTAATTGGATCTAACTCTGCAAAGCTGACAAGCTACATCGGTACACTTGTTCGTATGCACATTCCGATCACCACTCCTAGTGGAAAAAAGGAGAGTTGGACGAGGCTAAAGAAAAAATTTGGACTGAGATAAAGGTATCATATATGGTTGTTGTTATTTGCTTTATGTTGACGATAATGTGTTTAAATTACATATACTAACACCCTCTATGCGTATGTTTTTTTGTAGAGGTCCTTTAACATTGAAGATGCACGCAAAAAGTATATAATGGGCTTGGCCGGAAAAATACACAGAGGATGGAGAACTTTTTTAACAAATAAGTATCTTAAAGATGAGGAAGGAAATTTTGTTGAAGAGGATCCTGAACATCCAAAGAAATTTGAGAGCTTCATTACACCCGAAGAATTGATTGCTTTTGTAGGCCAAAGAAGAGATGAGAATTTCAATAAAGTGAGTGTCGTAAATTGCGATAGAGCGTCAAAACCCGCATAGCCATAAAAGAAAGGGCGTTTGGGATATGCACGCTTACAGGAAAAAATTGTAAGTAAATATCAATTCTGCGATCTTATTAATTCTCTCAATGTGTTATAATTGATGATTTTATTATTTGTAACAATGCATAGTTGGAAGAGACGCAAAGTGACGAAACATCACTACCCGCACATGTGTTGTGGAAGGAAGCTTGTGTTGGCAAAGGTCGAGTTGTTAATCCCGATCTGCAACATGTTTATGATGAGTGTGTAAGTATAACATTGTGTCTTTAATTAAATTATATTAAATGTTTAATATATAATTAACATTGTGTCTTTAATTTTCGATATGTAAATGAATTACATGAGACTATATCGTAATCAGTATCCACAGGTGATGACCAGGATATCAGGAGCGTACTCAGTCGAGCACTAAATGTTGCTGAATATCCAGAACGGGTGAGGGGTAAAGGTCATGGTGTGACTCCAACCTCTCTGTATAAGAATTCAAGAAAAAAAATCTTAGCAATGCAGAAGTGATGCAAACATTGCAGGATTTACAAGCACAAGTTCGTGAACTGCAGAAGGATAAAGAGAGATATATGGCGGAAAAGAGCAGTTCACAGTTGAAAGAAACTAGTGACAAGGCTAGTATCAATTGTCAACATACATTTCCCAAGGTAATTAAGATGATAATCCATTAGAGAAAGTTTAATTGTAATTTATAAAGGAAGTCTAACAGTTATTATTGGTTTAGGGTATTTCATGTTGTCAGCTATACTTATCATCGCCGACTTATCGGGTAGTTGGCAAGGGAAAAGTGCACAACACCTTGGGAGATTTACTTCACCATAGACATCTCCCGGATGGACACATGAAGGTGTCGGTTGATGTTGTTTTAGATCTGAATGTGTTGCTATCGGTACCTGACATTGTTGCGGAGACCACATCACTGCAAGATGCAGTAGGATCTTTTGTGGCATGGCCATCAGACCTCATCTTCATAGATGATCAAGTATGTTAAAAACCATTATGAATCTTTAAGTATTCAACTGACAGTTCTGACCTCAATTTTTTACATGGTAATTTTAGACTCCTATAAAACCCGCATCTAAGGATAAGGGGATTTTGCAGCACGACGAGTCTGTTGCATCGCAAAGAGAGGTACGTTTAAAGTGTTAATCATATGATCAGAATAAAAAAACTGCAAAACTTTATATCTTACATAAGTCTATATGATTTTTAGGTACCTTTTCAAGGGTCACAACAGGTGAGCCAGAAAGTTGGTAGGATACCACCTAAGGAAAGGGTTCCTGTCCGAAAATTTGTGCCTAGATTTTGGCAGTGTCTTGAAACACTAGTGGGCACATCGGATTTGATGAATGATGGTATTCGTCAAATGGATATGGATGCATGTGTCTTTTGTTTTCCTTTTACGGGAACAATTGGACAAGAGGACATGGAACAAATCTTTCTTCATGGAGAATTAGGCGTCAGTGTTATGCACTCGTACATCTGGTAACCCGATCAATATATTATTTAATTGGTTGAACATTTTTTTT
This sequence comes from Vicia sativa, assembly GCA_021764765.1. Taxonomy (NCBI): domain Eukaryota; kingdom Viridiplantae; phylum Streptophyta; class Magnoliopsida; order Fabales; family Fabaceae; genus Vicia; species Vicia sativa. The sequence goes on along the minus strand of CM038792.1, from coordinate 207,483,187 downwards.
ATAACATTTAATTGAAATAGTCTAATATTCATTATATTTTTATTTAAGGATGTTATTTGACAAATTGATGCGCGGGAATCAATTGTCAAATAGATTCCATTTCGTGTCTTCCTCCCGTGTTAGCGGAGCGACAATTGCTAGGGAACTGGAGTCAGTTAGAGAGCACTTGGTCGATAGATTCATGGCAACTGGAAGTATAGAAAGATTGTAACTTTTGGCATAAAATTCAGGGTTAGATTTTCATTCTAAGTTCATTTCAATATTTTCATTTTTTACCTTAAAATTTTCATCTAAATTGTTGCTTTAATTTATAGATGTCACTGATTGTTGCTTGATATCGATCCCATAAAAGAAGTAGTCTATTATCTGAATTCGGTTGACGGTGATTGGACAAATTATCTGGATATGAAGCTAATGACTGATACGTAAGTGACATTATTCTAAATATTCGTTTCTGTTTATATATTTAACCATTTCTATGTCATGGTTCTAAATAAATATTTTAATTTTGTCAGTTCAATACAAGTATTCTGATGTCAAAGGGAAGCACGGGTACCACGGTCTAAATCAAACAATATTTATTGGATCAAAGTACAGGTTTATTAATTTCCACAATTTTGCTTATAATATTTATGCTACTTGATAAAACAATACATCTATATATTCTTATTTTATTTTCTATGTAGTGTCCTCAACAACAAAACGGCATAGATTGCGGATACTTCATTTTGAAGTTTATCAAAGAAATCATTAAAATGAATGAAATAGAGATTCCAGTCACTGTATGGATTTATAACTTATTATGAATTTATACTCTATTTTATTATTTATCGGATATTTCATACAATTTATTACTTTTAACTAAATCATGCATATTTTTTTGTTTTGCTATTTAGTATTTTGATGAATACAAGTGTGTATATTACACGAAACTTCAATTGGAAGAACTCAAAGAGGAGTTGTGTCAATATTTTATTGAGCAAAGAATCTTATAAGGTATGAATACATTATTGTGTGAAAATGGTTATGAATACATTGTTTTGTGTATACAATACTGACCGTGTTATTATGTTCATATCTTGTAGGATCAAGACTTTGATATATATGTACATTAGGACTGATTTACTTAGTGTTATATAGCTAATTTTGTTAGGGTTGATTTTGGTACGTTTAAAAATATGTTAATTGAATTACAATGGTGTATCTATATTTTGGATATGAATGGTATATAATGGTATTTGTATATAATATTTATATTTGGTATTTGGATAACAATGGTATATAATGGTATTTGTATATACGATTGTAAATTACCGGTTTATGAAATAATGCTGCAAAAAATGCAGGTTTCAAAATTATTTAAATTATTTATTTTTCAGTAGAAAACCTATGAAAGCGCTGCCATAGGCCATATATGAGAGCGCTTTTTGAGTAAAAGCGCTGCCTAAGGTATACCTATGAAAGCGCTTTTAAAAGCGCTTTCGTTGGCCTACCTATGAAAGCTCTTTTAACCAAAAAGCGCTTTCATAGGTGGCCTAAGGCAGCGCTTTTTTCTGGAAAAGCGCTTTCTTAGACCTACTTTAGAATGCCTTTAATGCATTCTGTAGGCACCTATGTGTTCGCGTTAAAAGGTGACGCGCCTGAGGATGCGAACGTGAGTTCGGATTCTCTGGCACGCAACGATTTAAATCTTTTGATTTGTTTATAAAGATGCCTCGAGCATCAAGCTTTATTATTTTCAACACAAGAAAGATGATTTAATGATTATGAAAAGGGGAAAGTGAAATACCCTCAATTGATATTGGTATGCGAACGACTAGCGCAAACTAGACATAACGCATTGGGAGATTCCGAGTAAGGGGATTGGTATATAAAGGAATAGATGGAGCACCCTAAATATATGTAGTTATCTGACTTTATATATGAATATATTTGATATGTTTGTGTGTTTTAATTGCTATTTCTATGATTGGGAAAGTTTCTCCTTTGGATTTTAAGAAACGAGATTATGTGGGATTCTAGTGTTTATTATTATTGTGCTCGCAAAGATCGTGGATCTTCGCATACATATCTAGTGGGAATCAGAGCATTTGTAGCTCGGATCTACAAGGTTCTATGGTTTGTTTGGTCTGAGGGAGATAGAAATTTGCTCGGCAAGGATGAGACCTTGTGCCTACGTATTCTCAAAAGGATGTTGAGAAAGTCAGAGCAATCGTAGTTCCCACTTATGCTAGTGGAAAGCAACGAGATGTTAGTAAGAGACAGACAAATGTCATCTTAATGAAAAATGTATCTAATCTATTTCATCACATACATTTTTTGAAAAGTTTGACTGATTAAAATCTTTCGTCGTAAGTATTAGGTGTTTTGCTTGAGTGTACAAGCGTTACCACTTACATGTTTAAGAAAGATGTTTGAAAAAGATGATTGAATCTTTTAACTGTAAGTATTGGGTGTTTTGCTTGAGTGTACAAGCGTTACCACTTACTGTTAATAGACGTTTTTTTGTTTGAAAAGAATTTAAAAAAAGTTTGAAAAGTTTTGACTGTATATGATGTGATGGATGAGATGCTTCTTCCATAGAGATGATAGATGTCTAAATCTCAAGGAGAAATTGATTGGATTAAAGGGATGCTTTTAAGAAGCCCGTGGGTCCTTGTATTGTTAGCCCAAGTGGAGGCATTCCGAGGGTCATCGAGGGTCATCGAGGGTCCTTGTATGAAGCTCAAGAGGAAGCTATAGGGTATGGCTGTTTTTGGCTTGAAAGGGATTTCACCGAGAAATCATCCTTTTCTGAATAAGAGCAATTTCACCGGGAAATTTTACTCTATGGGGAATTTGAAAGTGATTTCACCGGGAAACCATCCTTTCAGGGTTCTATCTTAGCGCGGGTGATTCTTTGTATTGGAAGCCCAATAGGAGGTTGTTAAGAGATTTCCTATCTCTTTCGTTGATGAAGAGAAGGCTAAACTCAATGAGGAGTTCTTTTGCGAAGCCCAAGAGGAGGTCGACTCAGGAGTGTTGTCTTATCGAAGCCTAAGCGGAGGCTAACTCGGGAGAGTTTCTTTGTATTTAAGAGAAGGTGACCCATGGGGATAAGTTATCTTGTATGAAGCCCAAGCGGAGGCTAAACTCAGCGGTGATGAGTTGTCTTGTATGAAGCCCAAGCGGAGGCTAAACTGGAAACCTATTGATTAGTCTAATTGTTATGTTATTTATTAGACATTTTGTATAAACAGGTGTGTGTGTGTGATATGTATTCAGGAGTTTATGAAGGAAATATAAACAATGCATGATGTTTATTTACAGATTTATGGAATATAAACAAGTGTCGTAAACGAACGTTTAAAAGCGTAACTTGACTATTCACAAGTTTGAACTGTGTACAAGGAAATGAATATGTACACGAACGAGTTTTTATGTACAGACAAAGATGGATGTACATAGGAGGGTTGGAACTTACACCGTAAGGGAGGCCCATTGATTTGAAAGCAGTTTCACAGGGAATAATGCTCCTTTCAATACCAATGGTATTCAGTGTAAAATGTACAGATGAAACAGAAATGATTGATCAAAGTTTATCTGTAAAAAGTATTTTTCAAAAGAAAGAGTATCTGTATTATGTACAGATGAAAGGTTTTGAAAAAGAAGTATATGTGTTATGTACAGATAAAAGGTTTTGAAAAAGAAGTATCTGTGTTATATACAGATAAAAATTTGTATGTGTTTGGAAAGTTTTTGATATGTACAAAGAAATATTATGTACATAAAAGAATGTTTATGGGACTTATACCATGATGGAGGCCCATTGGTTAAAAGGAAATTTTGCTCAGGAGAAACCTTCCTTTAGAACCAATGGATTCAGCGTATAGACAAACGAATGAAAACAAACGAAAGAAATTTGTTTATGTTTGAATATTAACAATGATAATTTGAGTATGTACAAGTAAAACTAAATATGTACATAAAGGATTGGGACTTACACCATAAGGGAGGCCCATGATCGATCGAGAAATTCGAGAAAGAACGAATTTATTTTATCGTTTTAAATCGGATTGATCATGGTAAAAGATGCAAGTTTGATGAAATGTTTTGAAAAATGATTTGAAAATGTTTTGAAAATGTTAAGTTCATTTATGAAAAGTTTTGAAAAAAATCGGAAGTCGAAAACTTGAAAAATTCACCTTTTAAGGAGGTTTGAAAAGTGTTCAGAACGCCGTTTTCGGCTCGATCGAAATATAATCAAAAGAAAATATTTTTGGATTTTTTTGACATAATCATAAAATATATATATTAAATGACAAGTGTGCAAAAAATCATCTCAAAATGAGAAGTTTTGATTGGTTAAAAAAATTGTTGAAGTTTGATAAAAAAACATGAAAATATGACAAGTTTGTAAAAAATTTGGTCTTGCTGGGTTTTGAACCCATGACCTTGAGGTGGGGCACGTGGCAGAAAGAACTTAAGGGCAAGCATACAACCACTAGGCCAAACGCGTTTGAGGTGTTAGTGGATTAAAACACGTGTAGACAAGGCGTTGGATTGTTTGAATTTGAAAAAGATCAAGAACACGCGCGAAGCATGTTCTTCGTGTTTGATTTTCAGAAATCTAAATTCAAGCTCAAATCCTTGTTTCTTCACCAAATTGAGTGAAATAAAATTCAAACTTGACCGGTTTTTCATCACGAACATGAAGATGCATGTTAATTTCATTTATATTCATCCTAGCATGTTTTGATTTCTGGAAAAATGAAGAACCCTAGAATCTAAGAATCCAAATTAAATTTTGTGTAGTTGATGATTGTTGGATTTTATTGAGGGTTAATGATCGTTAGAGGTGCAGAAAAAGATTGGCCAAGAGCTTTTTTCAATTGGTTCAAAGAATCATGATATCACAGTTCATATGTATACCTGGAAAAGTGAGGATCGAAATCGATGCTGGAGTGTTTCCAGTTGTTGTTTCTTGATCATTTAAGCTTCATCGACATGTATGGAAGCTTTGTGGATAGCCTGTTGCTCTGAACTTGCTCCCATCTCTCCAACCAAGTCAACCTACAGTTAGCTCAAAACAAAACTCGAAATCGAGGTTAATGGATTTACAGATTGTTGTTTATGTTTTGGATCATCTCTATGATGTATAGTGATGCTGTTTGAGTGATTAGAACATCAATTGCTCCAGCCAAAGTCCAATTTCGAATGCTTAGGCAGTTTGGAAAGTTTGGAAAAATAGAAATGCAATTCTGATTTTCTCTTGCTTTTAGTTTGATTTTAAGTTATGAACAAGTTGGATAGTGATCATGAAACATATTAGACACCAAAATTTATCATGTTTTCAATTGATTTTCAAAAATGCTATGTTTGGCAATTTTGCTCTATGATACTTGATTTTCAAGAAAAGAATGAAAGCATGGATTTTTGCATTGTTTTTGGTGTTGATTTGGGCTTGAATTGGTGAGCTATTTATAGGCAAGAGTTCTGAAAATTTTAGGCAACAAGGACATGGCAAATGGATGAATCATGGATTGCTTAGAGGGCAAGAATGTCTTTTGGCTTTTGAAAAGGAAGCTTCCTCTTTTTTACCATGTGCAATTTTCACAATTTGATCCAATCTTCTCAATTATTACTCTAAGCTGATATTTATCAGTTTGATGACTCATTTGGCATGGTTGCAAATGGTCTAAATGAGAAAAACACAAAATGACCTATAATTTGATGTTTTGATCTTTGAAAATCAAGTTTCATGGAGCCTTATGTTTCAATTTCAAAAGTGTAGCTAGACTCCATGGATTTGAGAGTTCTTGGACATTTTGGAAAGATCTTTCCACAAGCTACAACTTTCATGTTTTGAGTTTTTTCAAATTCCTATTGGAACTAGGTGAAAAAATGGCTTGAAGTTTGGAAAAAATGAGAAATTTCAACACTTAGAAAAATTTCTAAGTATGAAAACTTTTGACTTTTTGTTGACTTTTCCAAATTCTTTGATTTTTTATGATCATGATGGATCATTTGAAGTATTTTGATGATGGAAAAAGTGTTGTTTTGAAAAATTTGACCAAAAGTCAAAGTTTGACTTTTCTGTGCAGATGAAATTTCATCAGATGTTTCTGAAAACGACTGATGAATTCTATGAACCTCTGTGATGTTTTGAATCCAGAGATTAGGTCAAGATGTTGTATCTAAGATATAATGACCAATCTCTATCCAAAAAAGTCAATCACTGCTCAAAAAATCAGAGAATGCCTATGCTCGACCAAAACCCTAATTGGTCGATCCTCGATTGATCAGTGGAGAAAATGGATATCTGAGGATTGAAAGCTGATGATTTGATCAAGATAGATCAAATGGAGTGAGAAAATCTCAAACCCTAATTGGTTAGCTCTTGAATTAGATGAAAATCTGATGAAACCCTAATTTTGACCTGTGAGTGTTATACCCGATTAATGCTATCTGAACTGTTAGTTGTGCAATGATGCAAATGTAAGGTGGTATATTAGGTCAAAACTTGGGGTATGACACTATGAAAGCGCTTTTCTAGAAAAAAGCGCTACCTTAGGCCTACCTATGAAAGCGCTTTTTGGTGAAAAGCTCTTTCTTAGGTAGGCCTACGAAAGCACTTTTCCTAAAAAAAAAAGCGCTGCTAAAACCATTAGCAGCACCACCTACGAAAGCGCTTTTAAAGCCCAAAAAAGGCGCTTTCGTAGGTCATTTTTGGAATAGTGTTCCATGCAGGCAGAATTTGAGATGAGCATGATGGGAGAATTGAAATTCTTTCTGGGAATTCAAATCAATCAATCTTCAGAAGGTACTTACATACATCAAACTAAGTATGTCAAAGAACTTCTGAAGAAATTCCAACTTTTAGAAAGTATGGGAGCAAAGACCCCAATGCATCCTACATGCAATTTGGGAAAGATGAGGTAAGTAAAAAGGTAGATCAGAAACTCTACAGAGGTATGATTGGATCTCTTCTTTATTTGACTACATCTAGGCTAGATATTCTGTTTAGCGTGTGTTTATGTGCAAGATTTCAATCAGATCCCAGAGAATCTCACTTAACTGCTGTTAAGGGAATTCTAAGGTATCTGAAAGTTACTACTAACGTTGGACTGTGTTACAGAAAACCTAAAGACTTTCAATTAGTAGGTTACTGTGATGCTGACTTTGCTGGAGACAGACTAGAACGAAAAAGCACCTCTGAAAGTTGTCAATTCCTTGGTGAAAATCCGATCTCATGGTACAGCAAGAAGCAAGCTATCATTTCACTCTCAACAACTGAAGCAGAATATGTAGCTGTTGCTGGATGTAGCACTCAGATGCTCTGGATGAAGAGTCAACTAGAAGTCTATCATCTGTATGAGTGTATGATCCTTATCTTCTGTGATAATACTTCTGCCATTTGCCTTTCTAAGAATCCAATTTTACATTCTAAAGCAAAGCATATTGAAATAAAACATCATTTCATAAGGGACTATATTCATAAAGGAATTTTAAGTTTAGACTTTGTAGATACAGACCATCAATGGGCTGATATTTTCACTAAACCTCTTTCTGAAGATAGATTTAAATACATTTTGAAAAAATATAATTATGGAAGTATGCCCTAAATGAAATTTGTGTTTACTTTTAATATAGTCAGAAGTTATGTTTTTTTGAATGTTCTAATTATCATCTCTTCAGAAGTTAGAAGAGAAGTTCAATTAGAAGCCATACATAGAAGTTCTAAAATAGTTTCTATATAAAAAGATTGATTCACAGAAAATGTGATCATCTGTTTCGTTTTGGGAAACAAAAAGATTACCTACTGTCAGCCTTGTGACAATGTTTAAGGTAAATGGAAATGATATTACCAATTATCAGCCTTGTGATATAGTATGGTAATGAATTCTGAAGATGTTACCAATTATCAGTAAAGTGATAACTATAACAAAGTAAATCTTGAGAAATGAGTTGTTAAGTATTCAGCTTTGTGAATAACAGACAGTGTTCTATCCAGGAATGAACTGGAGAGAAAGAAGTTAATCAAGATATTGTTCCCAACGAGGGATAATCTCAGCTGGAGAATATGATAGAGAAGAAAATTCATTTTCTGTTTGGGGACTTTGCGGGAAAAGGAAGACATATCCTTTACTGTTTGGGAATACTCCGTTGAAACAAAGAAAAAGTATCTTTCTGTTTGGAGATATTCTACTGGGGACAGACTTGTACTCGTATGAGTAAGCATGATTTATACCAGTGATTTGGAAGCAAACATTTTGAGAGATGCAAAAAATGCAATGAATGATGCTATTATGTATGAATGTCATGAATGTTATATGCATGCTAACAATACTTGACAAAGACACTTAAAGGGATATTTGGGAAAAGGACCGCGTCACAGTTCGAACAAATACTTGGTGAAAATTGCAGCAATGGTGCAGATATTCACTAATGAAGAATTTGAGTTGCATGTTTTACACTTTCCGAGAGAGGTATTTTATTGGCAACTTGATCGGGGATTCTTTTGGATAAGAATACCGTCCTTTGATGATTCTCGATGAGGAGAAGGCTATGTGATTGGCGACTCCAGGGATCGAAACACTCTTGGAGAAACGGTTGAAGTTATTTCCGTGTTCATAGTTTCAAAGGAGAATTTTGCTTTTGTTTCAAAATTTTGAAGTAAAAATTCATTTAAAACATTTTAGTTTCAAAAGTGATTTTCACAATAAAAGCGTTATTTTGCAAAACAGAATAAAGTAGGAATTGCAAACAAAAGGCACAAGGCTCAAATTTATTAAATAGAATGGTAATCAGCCAAAGGCGTGATTCCATGAACTATTTACAAAAGTTGGAAATGAAAATTTATTGGGAAAAGGCTACATTGAAAGCAAATAACCACTACTATCCCTAACAACTTTGAATTCCAACTGTGCTTGTTGCTTCAGAAGAGTTGATTGAAGATCCGTTGATGGAAAATTCTTCATGTGGACAAAATCTGATGACTGATTACTTTGTCGTTTTGTATCCTTGTTTTTGCCTAGATCGCCTTTTCGGTTTTCGATCTATCGGATAATTTGCTTTATTGTCTTTAATTTTTGCTGGATCGCCTTTTCGGTTTTCAATCCACCGAGGCGCTCATTTTGCCTAAGCCGCCTTTTCGGTTTTCGACTTACCGAAATGTTCTTTTGTTTTTAGACAAAATATTTTTGACTGCGTCGAGCATTCACGGATCGGAATTCATCGCGTCCATGGTTGTGAGAGTCATAGCACCGCCGAGAAGCTTCTTTGACGATGTATGGGCCTTCGTAATTAGGAGTCCATTTTCCCCTAGAATCTGTTTGAAAAGACAGAATCTTTTTAAGCACGAGGTCGCCTTCTCGGAATTCACGAGGTCGGACCTTTTTGTCGAAAGCTTTCTTCATTCTTCTTTGATAGAGTTATCCGTGACACAGAGCGGTCAGGCGCTTTTCTTCAATTAAGTTCAATTGGTCGTATCTGCTTTGACACCATTCGGCCTCAGATAGCTTAGTTTCCATGAGAACTCTCATTGACGGGATCTCAACTTCTACGAGAACCATTGCTTCCATGCCGTATACTAGAGAAAAAGGAGTTGCCCCTGTTGAAGTGCGTCTTGCACGATACCCATGCGAGCAAATGGCGGCATTTCGTGCCAGTCTTTGTAAGTGATGACCATCTTCTGGACAATCTTTTTGATGTTCTTGTTGGCAGCTTCAACAGCGCCGTTCATCTTTGGCCGGTAAGGAGACGAGTTATGATGCTCAATCTTGAATTCCTCACACAGTTCTTTCATCATTTTGTTGTTCAAGTTTGATCCATTGTCAGTAATGATCTTACTTGGAATTCCATATCGGCAAATGAGGTTGTTCTTGATGAACCTCACAACCACTTGTCTTGTGACGTTGGCGTAAGATGCTGCTTCGACCCGTTTGGTGAAGTAATCAATAGCCACTAGAATGAAGCGATGTCCGTTGGACGCTTTTGGTTCAATCATTCCAATCATGTCAATGCCCCATATGGAGAACGGCCACGGAGAGGAGAGAACATTGAGTAGAGTCGGAGGCACATGGATCTTATCTGCGTAGATCTGGCACTTGTGACATCTTTTAACGTGTTTGTAGCAATCAGATTCCATCGTTATCCAATAGTATCCTGCTCTCAAGATTTTTCTAGACATTGCATGCCCATTCGAATGGGTTCCAAAGGACCCTTCATGCACTTCATGGATAATTGTGTCTGCTTCTTGTCTGTCGACGCATCTGAGCAGAACAATGTCGAAGTTTCTTTTGTATAGAACACCTTCATTGAGGAAGAAATTCCTGGAAAGCCTCCTTAGAGTTTTCTTATCCTTGTACGATGCCCAGTGGGTACTCGTGTTTGAAGGAAGCGTTTGATGTCGTGAAACCACGACTTATCGTTGAAGATACATTGCAAATACATATGCGGTCTTTCAAGGCGTCGATGCGAATTCTAGGCATATCATTCCAATCGTTGACTTTGAACATGGAAGATAGAGTAGCCCCGCCATTCGATTTTGATCTCGAGGATATGATGCGGTTCAACTTTGTTGAAGAAAGTCAACAATCGTCTCGCATAATCTGTAAGGAATTAGACCAAGATGATGAGTTTCATACTTGTCTTTAATTTGATTGATCACAAGGTGAGTCTCCATATATATCAAGGATCTTGATCCTCAAGTCGATGGCCTCTTGATACCCATGATGCATGCTTCATATTACGCTATGTTGTTGGTACAATCAAATAGCAATCTGCGGAAAACAGGATATGAGAACCCTCGGAGTAATGATGATTGCCCCAATTCCATTGCCAAAAACATTTACAGCTCCATCGAAGACTAGGCCCCATCTGGATTACGGATCGGTCCTTCTCCGTGTAGCGGTTCGTCACAATCTTTCATCTTCAAGTACATAACATCCTCGTCGGGAAATCAAACTTGAGAGATTGGTATTCGTTGAGCGGCTGATAAGCCAAGTGATCAGCGAGAATGCTTCCTTTAACTGCTTTCTGAGCGCGGTATTGGATGTCATATTCAGATAGTAGCATTTGCCATCGAGCAATTCTCCTGGTTAAGGCAGGCTTCTCAAATACATACTTGATAGGATCCATTTTGGATATTAACCAAGTCGTGTGATTGATCATGTATTGGTGAAGACGTTTTGAAGCCCACACCAAAGCGCAGCATGTTTTCTCGAGCATGGAGTAACGAGTTTCACAGTCTGTGAACTTCTTACTCAAATAGTAGATGGCATGCTCCTTCTTACCGGTTTCGTCTTGTTGTCCAAGTACGCAGCCCATGGATTCTTCTAGTACGGTAAGGTATATGATCAATGGTCTTCCTTCCACTGGAGGGATCAGTATTGGTGGTTCTGACAGATATTCCTTGATACTGTCAAATGCTCTTTGGCAATCTTCTGTCCACACTACCTTTTGATCTTTGCGGAGAAGCTTGAATATCGGCCCACAGGTAGCAGTCATCTGAGAGATAAATCTGGAGATGTAATTCAACCGTCCGAGAAATCCTCTTACTTGCTTTTCCGTATGTGGTGTAGGCATTTCCTGAATAGCCTTGACTTTGTCAGGGTCAACTTCAATTCCTCTTTGACTGACGATGAAACCTAGGAGTTTTCCTGATCTTACCCCAAAGGTACATTTGTTAGGATTCAGGCGGAGCTGAAACTTCCTTAGTCGTTGAAACCACTTTAAGAGATAGTCTATATGTTCCTCTTCAGTGTCTGACTTTGCTATCATGTCGTCCACGTAGACCTCAATCTCTTTGTGCATCATATCATGAAAGAGAGTAGTCATTGCCCTCTGGTAAGTTGCGCCTGCATTCTTTAATCCAAATGGCATTACCTTGTAGCAAAAAGTGCCCCATGGCGTGATGAAAGATGTCTTCTCCATGTCTTCGGGAGCCATTCTGATCTGATTATAACCAGAGAAACCATCCATGAATGAAAAGACGTTGAATTTGGCAGTACTATCCACTAGCATGTCGATATGCGGAAGTGGGAAATCGTCTTTGGACTAGCTTTGTTCGGATCTCGGTAGTCAACACACATTCGACCTTTCCATCTTTCTTGGATACGGTACTATGTTGGCTAGCCATTGAGGATACTCGAGTGACAAGGAAACCGGTCGTGTTTTTGGACTTCCTTTTAATTTTCTCACCATTTCAAGATGAACTCTCCTCGGTTTTGCTTAAGCGGTGGACATTACGGTCTTAACGGCAAGTGATGCTCCACGATCGGTATCAAACCCGGCATGTCTGGTAGGACCAAGCAAACACATCAACATATTCTTTGAGAAGACTTATCAATTTTCCTTTGATACTGCTGTTGAGTGAAGCTCCGATATTTATTTCTTTTGCATCTTTCTCAGAACCCAAGTTGATCGCTTCTAGAGGTTCTTTGTGAGGTGAATGATCCTTTCCTCGTGCTTTAGCGATCTAGAAATTTCATCCAGGATTTCTTCTTCAACTTCTTCTTGGTAATTCACGGAATTTCAAAGTTGAGAAAGAGCGTGAGTTCTTGCTTTCAATGGATTTGTCCATTTGTTTAATCTGCATTTTTATTTATGTTTGATTAAAAAAGTTTTATCATCATTTTTTTAAAGTTAATGTGAAAGTGTTGCGATTAATTTTCATTATGATTTTTTTTTTTGAAGATTTTTTTTATGTTTTTTTATTATCATTTAGGAAAAGGGTAAAATGAAAATAAACACAGTGTGGAAACAAAACAACGCATTTTATTTATGTTTCACAATATGAGCAGGGCCTAAAATACAAACTCATTTGTCTTGGGCAAGACAAAGAGAAATTAAAAGCTAAACCCTATAAAACATCTCTTCGCTTTGGGCGAGAGTTCAAAACAAAAGCAAAGATAAACTACTTAGAGCTATGAACATTAGTCCTAACTTCAGCAGGTTTCCAATAGTGACGAACTCCTTGGAAGTCGAGGTACTCGGGTAATTTTCCGCTTGGTTTAACCCTTGAGTAAACTTTGATTCTTTGGTGGCGGACTTTGAAGACTACGGGCGATGGCCTTTGCCTTTGGTCTTTGCTAAGCGATCTTCTTGATTAACGGATCGGAAGTATGAGAGATAGCCTTTGTACTTCCGTTGATCTTTGTGTTGAATCTTGGGGATGTTCCTTCGGTCTTGAGTGAAGAGACTCGTTGTCGTGACACTTTCCGCATCGTATCTGAATCATACTCTTGATCTTGATTATCATGTTGATGTAGTGGTAACGAGGATCGGCTTGGTGAAATCCACAGACGTGTTGAAACGAGATCTTCATTTGGGACCTCGATCTGTTGATTAGTTTGAGAAGGCGAGTATTCTTCTTGATTGACTAGGGTAGTCAAAGTCATCACCCATCCGTGGGTTGGATATCTTCGATCCGGATTTTGAGCTTTACGGCGCGAGTATTTCACCATGTAGTCGTATTTTCCACTTGGTTCTCCCAAGGTATCCCAAACTTGGAGGGACGGGATTTTCATGTTCTGCGAGGACATGTCTTTGAATTGATCGATCGGTGCATATGATTCCTCCTGAGACACATATTCAGGGCTATTCAGATAAGTGCTCCATTCTTCAGATTCAGATGGATCATCTTCATCCTCTTCAATGGTTACAACATTAACCTCTTGCGGAGCAGGTTTAAGAAACCTCCACTATGAAATACTTCCTTGATGGGAAAGTGTTTCATCTTTACATTTTCTTTGGAGGATACGGGTGTGAACCCGAGTCCGGCTTTCGTTTCATTCTTGGCAGGTTTGATAACTTGTCCCCATCCTCGAGTATTGCCATCTTTCACCATTTGTGCCGCTTCTTTATATGAAGAGATAGATGATCTGTTTTTAGTAGATTCATCTTCTAGATTTTACGGGAGATGCGGCGCTTCAATGTCATTAGCGATGATGAAGGAGCTGGATAGATGACTTACAAGTAAAGCTTGTTCACGATGGTCACCAACTTTCCATTTCTTGTGAATTTTAATTTCGATGGAGAGTAAAGTTCTGCCTGCATCGTGGATCCAAGGTCTTCCTAGCAAGCAACTACGCGGTGGTACGTCCATGACTTGGAGCGTAATTTTGAAAGTGTGAGGCCCAATTGTCATTGGGAGATCAACTTCCCAATAAGCGACTTTCTCGATCCATCAGCTCTTACTATGATGTCGTTTGAACTTCATTGGCGTTCCTTTGTAAGCTAAGCGGCGGCGTCGTTTTGGCATTACATTTAAAGGCGAACTGTATCCACCAATACATTGGATAGGGAATCGATTGGCAAATCATCGAGATGTGCAAGGCCAAGTTGTGATCTCTCCTTCTTCGGAAGTTCTTCGTCACTAAAACTTAGATTATTGCGGTGTTATGTTGGAGCGATCCTCCAAATTGGTGCGTAGTCACATCGTGATCCACATAAGCCTGGTCTAGTACTCTCATCAAAGCTTCTCGGTGAGCTTGAGTTAAGGAGTAAAGGCAGTATTGAAATTTTTGAAGAGTGCGCATCAATTGGTCTACGACTCGATATTCGCTCTTCTTCATTAGTTTCGGATCTCGTCAAAGTCGAGTTGATGTTGGTTCCATCGGTAGAACCAATGTTTGTACTGGGTTAACAATGGGAATCATTGCGAGATTCTCGAGGATATGTTAACTTGGTTTTGTTTAACAATAGGTCTTGAAGGCGATTTTGGTGGCAATGGGCGTGTACTCGTCCACTTGGCGTTACTCGTCGATTTCATTATATTGACATTAGGCTGGAAGTGTAGGCATGGGTTTCTCCTTCCATCCTCTATCAAGGTTGCATTGTCTTGGTAAGGAATTGCTCTAGTAGAGCTATGCGGAGCAGGACCGGTGGGCAAATCACCAAAGGAGATGTTGGAATGTTGGAACCAGCATCGTGATCTCCACATGCTCGGGTATGTTGAAACAAGGGATCTAGCGTTTACTTGGGATTTTCGAGTTGATATCGAGACTAAAAGCTCATGCGGAAAATGCCCTATTGTATTTACGTCATGGTCATCTCTATTTCTGTAAATTTGTAGGTCACCAATGTCTAACAAATGTTGAATATCTGCTCTTATGGTGGGACATCCATGGATATTCTTGGAACAGATATAGCAAGCTGCATAATCATGCTTAGTGAAGGTGCTCATGGTACTGTATGCTTCATGAAGATGCACCAAGTTTCCTTTGACTAAGTTTACATCGTGACAAGGTACATGCGTATTCCTTAGCATTAGATTCTTTGAGTGTCCACTATGGTGGGAAGTGGATTGGCTTGCACATTCGGACTTGTGTTTACGAAGGAAAGAAGATTAGCCTTCACTAATCTCGTATACGCCTTCAATGCTATGCAATGCTCAAGGTCATGGCTGGTGCCCTTGGTGAAAAGGGCAAGACATGTCGACTTTGTACCACCATGGTAGTTTTCGGGGACCGGAGGTGGTAACCTTGTTTGTATTAGATTTCTTTCTATCAGCGAGGTAAAGTTACGTCGTCATGGAATTGGGTCGACCGAGTGACCGGTTTTGGTTTGGTTGTGAGCTGTTGACGAGGCTGTTGAGTTTGTTGATTTTGTTGAAATTGCGGAGCAATTCCTGGAGTTGTGTTGACAAAGGGTGCTATGGCAGCTACCTGTCGTTGTTGAATGACATTCTTGCGTGGTTTCCCTCGGGATACCATTCCTACGTCATGTTCTTTTTTCCTTGGGAAACTAGTTCCAACTTTCTTGGTATTACTAGAAGATCCTACTTCCTTGGTTAGACGTCCTGTCCGAACCCCTTCTTCTAGTCGCATTCCCATGCTAACCATTTCATTGAAGTCTCCGGGAGCGCTAGCGATCATTCGCTCATAATAGAATGAGTTTAGAGTATTCAAGAATACCTTAGTCATCTCTTTCTCTTCCAAGGCGGGTTGACTTGGGCAATTTCCCTCCATCGTTGCATATTCCTTGAATGTCTCTCTTTCCTTTTGAGACATGGAGCGGAGTTGATCCTATCGAGCCATATCAAGTTGAATTTGTATTCTGTAGGAAGGCTTTACCTAAGTCGTTGAATGTTTGGATATTCGTCTTTGTCTAAACCCATGTACCACTTGATGGCACGGTGAGACTATCACAGAAGTAATGAATTAACGGTGATGATCCTCATTGTACGTAGACATTTTCCTAGCATACATTGTAAGATGACTCGAGGACAAGAATTCCCTTTGTACTTTTCAAAATCCGGATTTTGAATTTGTGATATTTTACGAGGACTAAGCGAGAGATCTGGCGCTTTTCCCAAACAATTCTTTCCCTTGAATCGTTTTATCTCAAGCTGCATTTTGAGGAGTTGTTCACGGAGATTTTCCATTGAACCACGGCGTTCGTGCTATTTCACGGAATGTGATGAACTTTCGTGGTAGTGCACTACTGGAGTTCAACATGATTGGTTGAGAAACCGACATTGTTACTTGTGGAAAAGTTATTCCACGTTGTGGAGTGAGCGTGGCGTTTCTTTGCAAAGTAGGTATTTCAAGCGAGGTTGTTTGAGAAGTCGGTTGGCGAACTCCAATGCCGAAGTTAAAGGCATTCCCATGGATAGCCCTCGGCATCTTTGAAAGGTGAACTCTTGTTTGGCGGAGTAGTAGTATCCTCTGAAGTTGCTATTTGGTTTTGACTGCTCGATGCTGCTTGTTGACTTTGCGTTGTGGCAAGCGAGTTGACCAAAGATGTGAGTCTCTCCACTTCTTCTTGTAGCGTAGTTACCGTACTACGGAGTTCAACGTTTTCTTGCTCAAAATTCTCCATTACTTTCCTTCTTTTGATCGGTATCGTGCGTTCGAGTTGGGTGCGGACGAAGTCGAGAAACTCTAAGACGCGACAACTTGACAATTTTCTATCTGGAAAAGTGACAGTTCAAAACTGTGAATGATTAGACTCTAGATGGTAGACTTAAATGCAAAGTATGATGCATGAATATGATTGTAAAGAAAAGAAATTTCCAAAGAATTTACACTAAACGAGATATTTCTGGCAAATATTTGGATGGAAAACACAATTTTATTGATTAATGAAGGAAGATTACAACAATTGTTTTTGTTGGAGCATTGCTCACACAAATGATAAAATAAATGATCAAATTACAAACTAAATTAAACTAATTAAACATCTTCGTCGGATGGCGATCAAAACTTGATGCGACTTGACGAGTTTCCTTCCATAGTGAGCTTTTAGTTTGGCTTTCTCGGCTTTAAGCTCTAATGACTCTCCACTCGTTGGGAGTGGGCTTCTGGTTGTCATTTCCTCGAGCTTTCTTTTCCTTTCCTTGGCGTATTTACGGATGGCGTTATCCTTAGCGAATCTTCTCATCTTTCTCCATGAGCCATTCATCTTGGAAGTAGGCGTCTTTTCATGATCTTTGACTTGCTTCTTGAGCTTCTCATTCTCAAGGTTAGTCTTAAGGAACTTGTTTTCCAAAGCTTCTTTCTCAAACCTTATCTTGGTCAAGGCTTCTTGGTATTCTCCACAGCTTCAACGGGAAAATTTGTTGATTTGAGCGGTGAGAACATGGGATCCTCATAAGCGTAAGGCATTGAATTCCTTCACTCTCTTCTTTATCCAAAGTGTAGGTTTCCATGGCTACACAATTCTTTGCCTTACCTTTTCCTTTCTTTCGGATGTGATGCCAAGCTTTGATCATCCTAGCCTTGATCCTTGGGAATCCTCTCCTTCATGATAGAAGTAGCTTTCTCTTGTAAAACCGGAGGTTTACGAATTTGCGTATCCGAGTGACGTTTTGCTAGGAATGGGTTGTAGTTGATTCCTCCTTTCTTACCAATGAGAGTGCGTTGGCAAATTCTCCACACTCTCAATGATTTCCATCTCATTGTTTGCCAAAGTATACCAATGGATATCGTCGTTTGTAAGAGACATGAGTCTTACGGACCAATGCCACTCGTCTTTGTTTTCGCGGAAGATAGGAGATTTAGGCGGTGTGAGACAATCCATTTGAAAAGCAGGTACACAACACACGATAGTTCCGTCTCCTTGCGATTCCTATGATGAATAGAGGCGTCGTGTCACCAAGCAGTGGGAGCGAGATTTCCAATCGAGAAAGATCCTTATGGCGTTGATATCAACGAAATTTGGGACGTTAGGAAACAACACCAATCCATAGAGGAAAGCTAAAATAGCTTCAAAGGCTACCATACTACGGCGAGAATTTGAGAGCCTTTTCCATTAGGAACTTTGAAGTTAGTCCTAAGAGTTTTCCTCGGTAGTTAGGTTTTGTCTATCTCGATTTCTTTAAATGAGTCATTGTTGCAATGACTTGTGACTTAGGAATGGCTTCCAAACCATTGAAAGGCACTTTGTCGATCTTGAGATTCCTAGGATATCGCATACTCTTCCAAAGTAGGCATCAGCGATAATCGGGAAAGTGAAGCGATAGGTGGATCGTAGGCTGAGCGAAAGTTTTGAGAAGTCCTTCATCGACGTTAGCGTTCAAAAGAGTTAAAAGAGTTCCATAGTGTTTTACGAAATCGAGGGATCTTCTACCAAGGATGCTAACTCTTTCAACTTTCCTACATCGAGAATTCTAAAATGTATCTTTTGGTGAATCTTCCTCGGCGTCCATCACTCTAACCTAAAATATTTTACAAAGAAAAATCTCTAAATTCTTTGGAAATGGAGAGAAAATGAAGTTTTTTTGTTTTGAATGAATGAATGAATGCATGAATAGAAACATGGTTAGTAGTTATACACACGGACAGCGTTCAAGTCACGAGCATGAAGCCAACGATAAGAATCAGGGTTAAGTTCTAAGGGCTTATTCATACGTGAAGCGGGTTCTCTACGATAATCTGAGCTCAACACTCCCCTTCAAAACATTATTGGATTTGTTGAATACTCGATGGTCCAATAATATTTTCAAGAGAAACGCTTTGATCGTAGTATCGCATGACAATTACTCTAGGCTTACACCGAATAATCTCTGCACTACATTCTAATGGCGAGGATGGTTTATGTGTTCTACAGTCCACTCGGCTTCTTAAGTTCCCTCAAAAACACAGTGTCTTCGCAATTACTTGCTTAAACACAATACCCTCAAGACAACCTCCTGCGGAAATATTAACCCGAAAGCATTGAGCGCTCACGTATTAATATCTTCACCTAGATCTTAAAATGTTTCTTAAATCCGGGTTAGGATTTCTTTCCATCAAGTGAAATCGAAACATACAATAAAAAAGCAGATATATGCAAAATATGAAAAGCTTATCCCTTTCTTTTCTTTTGAAAACAAAAAGCTTGGTGCTCTCGTGCGAAGTAGCGTTTTCTTTTTGAAAATCAAAGTTTCATTCTCCCAGTAGTCGCCATTTTCTGTTCGCGTTAAAGGTGCGCGAGGATCGAACGTGAGTTCGGATTCTGCACGCATACGATTTAAATCTTTTGATTTTTTATAAAGATGCCGCGAGCATCAAGCATTATTATTTTCAACACAAGAAAGATGATTTAATGATTATGAAAAAGGGGAAAGCTGAAATACCCTCAATTGATATTGGTATGCGTAACGACTAGCGCAAACTAGACATAACGCATTGGGGAGATTCGAGTAAGGGGATTGGTATATAAAGGGAATAAATGGAGCACCCTAAATATATGTAGTTATCTGACTTTATATATGAATATATTTGATATGTTTGTGTGTTTTAATTGCTATTTCTATGATTGGGAAAGTTTCTCCTTTGGATTTTAAGAAACGGTAGATTATGTGGGATTCTAGTGTTTATTATTATTGTGCTCGCAAAGATCATGGATCTTACGCATATATATCTAGTGGGAATCGAGCATTTGTAGCTCGGATCTACAAGGTTCTATGGTTTGTTTGGTCTGAGGGAGATAGAAATTTGCTCGGCAAGGATGAGACCTTGTGCCTACGTATTCTCAAAAGGATGTTGAGAAAGTCAGAGCAATCGTAGTTCCCACTTATGCTAGTGGAAAGCAGCGGGATGTTAGTAAGAGAGACAAATGTCATCTTAATGAAAAATGTATCTAATCTATTTCATCACATACATTTTTGAAAAGTTTGACTGATTAAAATCTTTCATCGTAAGTATTAGGTGTTTTGCTTGAGTGTACAAGCGTTACCACTTACATGTTTAAGAAAGATGTTTGAAAAAGATGATTGAATCTTTTAACTGTAAGTATTGGGTGTTTTGCTTGAGTGTACAAGCGTTACCACTTACTGTTAATAGACGTTTTTTTGTTTGAAAAGAATTTAAAAAAAGTTTGAAAAGTTTTGACTGTATATGATGTGATGGATGAGATACTTCTTCCATAGAGATGATAGATGTCTAAATCTCAAGGAGAAATTGATTGGATTAAAGGGATGCTTTTAAGAAGCCCGTGGGTCCTTGTATTGTTAGCCCAAGAGGAGGCATTTCGAGGGTCATCGAGGGTCCTTGTATGAAGCTCAAGAGGAAGCTATATGGTATGGCTGTTTTTGGCTTGAAAGGGATTTCACCGAGAAATCATCCTTTTCTGAATAAGAGCAATTTCACGGAAATTTTACTCTATGGGAATTTGAAAGTGATTTCACGGAAACCATCCTTTCGGGTTCTATCTTAGCGCGGGTGATTCTTTGTATTGGAAGCCCAATAGGAGGCTGTTAAGAGATTTCCTATCTCTTTCGTTGTATGATGAAGAAGGCTAAACTCAATGAGGAGTTCTTTTAAGCGAAGCCCAAGAGGAGGTGACTCAGCGGAGTGTTGTCTTATGAAGCCTAAGCGGAGGCTAACTCGGGAGAGTTTCTTTGTATAAAGCCCAAGAAGGCTGACCCATCTGGGGATAAGTTATCTTGTATGAAGCCCAAGCGGAGGCTAAACTCAACTGGTGATGAGTTGTCTTGTATGAAGCCCAAGCGGAGGCTAAACTCAGCGGTGATGAGTTGTCTTGTATGAAAAGCGGAGGCTAAACTACGAAACCTATTGATTAGTCTAATTGTTATGTTATTTATTAGACATTTTGTATAAACAGTGTGTGTGTGTGTGTGTGATATGTATTCACGAGAGTTTATGAAGGAAATATAAACAATGCATGATGTTTATTTACAGATTTATGGAATATAAACAAGTGTACGTGAAACGAGCGTTTAAAAGCGTAACTTGATTATTCACAAGTTTGAACTGTACAAGGAAATGAATATGTACGACGAGTTTTATGTACGACAAAGATGGATGTACATAGGAGGGTTGGGACTTACAGTAAGGAGGCCCATTGATTTGAAAGCATTTCACGAGGAATAATGCTCCTTTCAATACCAATGGTATTCATGTAAAATGTACAGATGAAACAGAAATGATTGATCAAAGTTTATCGTAAAAGTATTTTCAAAAGAAAAGTATCTATATTATGTACGATAAAGGTTTTGAAAAAAAGTATCGTGTTATATCTGAGATAAAAATTTGTATGTGTTTGGAAAGTTTTTGATATGTACAAAGAAATATTATGTACATAAAAGAATGTTTATGGGACTTATACCGTGATGGAGGCCCATTGGTTAAAAGGAAATTTTGCTCAGGAGAAACCTTCCTTTAGAACCAATGGATTCGGTATAAACAATGAAAACAAACGAAAGAAATTTGTTTATGTTTGAATATTAACAATGATAATTTGAGTATGTACAAGTAAAACTAAATATGTACATAAAGGATTGGGACTTACACCATAAGGGAGGCCCATGTTCGATCGAGAAATTCGAGAAAGAACGAATTTGTTTTATCGTTTTAAATCGGATTGATCATGGTAAAAGATGCAAGTTTGATGAAATGTTTTGAAAAATGATTTGAAAATGTTTTGAAAATGTTAAGTTCATTTATGAAAAGTTTTGAAAAAAATCGGAAGTCGAAAACTTGAAAAATTCACCTTTTAAGGAGGTTTGAAAAGTGTTCAGAACGTCGTTTTCGGCTCGATCGAAATATAATCAAAAGAAAATATTTTTGGATTTTTTTGACATAATCATAAAATATATATATATTAAATGACAAGTGTGCAAAAAATCATCTCAAAATGAGAAGTTTTGATTGGTTAAAAAAATTGTTGAAGTTTGATAAAAAAACATGAAAATATGACAAGTTTGTAAAAATTTGGTCTTCTTTGGGTTTTGAACCCATGACCTTGAGGTGGGCACGTGGAGAAAGAACTTAAAGGCAAGCATACAACCACTAGGCCAAACGCGTTTGAGGTGTTAGTGGATTAAAACACGTGTAGACAAGGCGTTGGATTGTTTGAATTTGAAAAAGATCAAGAACACGCGCAAAGCATGTTCTTCGTGTTTGATTTTCAGAAATCTAAATTCAAGCTCAAATCCTTGTTTCTTCAACAAATTGAGTGGAATAAAATTCAAACTTGACCGGTTTTTCATCACGAACATGAAGATGCATGTTAATTTCATTTATATTCATCCTAGCATGTTTTGATTTCTGGAAAAATGAAGAACCCTAGAATCTAAGAATCCAAATTAAATTATGTGTAGTTGATGATTGTTGGATTTTATTGAGGGTTAATGATCGTTAGAGGTGCAGAAAAAGATTGGCCAAGAGCTTTTTTCAATTGGTTCAAAGAATTATGATATCACAGTTCATATGTATACCTGGAAAAGTGAGGATCGAAATCGATGCTGGAGTGTTTCCAGTTGTTGTTTCTTGATCATTTAAGCTTCATCGGCATGTATGGAAGCTTTGTGGATAGCCTGCTTGCTCTGAACTTGCTCCCATCTCTCCAACCAAGTCAACCTACAGTTAGCTCAAAACAAAACTCGAAATCGAGGTTAATGGATTTACAGATTGTTGTTTATGTTTTGGATCATCTCTATGATGTATAGTGATGCTGTTTGAGTGATTAGAACATCAATTGCTCCAGCCAAAGTCCAATTTCGAATGCTTAGGCAGTTTGGAAAGTTTGGAAAAATAGAAATGCAATTCTGATTTTCTCTTGCTTTTAGTTTGATTTTAAGTTATGAACAAGTTGGATAGTGATCATGAAACATATTAGACACCAAAATTTATCATGTTTTCAATTGATTTTCAAAAATGCTATGTTTGGCAATTTTGCTCTATGATACTTGATTTTCAAGAAAAGAATGAAAGCATGGATTTTTGCATTGTTTTTGGTGTTGATTTGGGCTTGAATTGGTGAGCTATTTATAGGCAAGAGTTCTGAAAATTTTAGGCAACAAGGACATGGCAAATGGATGAATCATGGATTGCTTAGAGGGCAAGAATGTCTTTTGGCTTTTGAAAAGGAAGCTTCCTCTTTTTTACCATGTGCAATTTTCACAATTTGATCCAATCTTCTCAATTATTACTCTAAGCTGATATTTATCAGTTTGATGACTCATTTGGCATGGTTGCAAATGGTCTAAATGAGAAAAACACAAAATGACCTATAATTTGATGTTTTGATCTTTGAAAATCAAGTTTCATGGAGCCTTATGTTTCAATTTCAAAAGTGTAGCTATACTCCATGGATTTGAGAGTTCTTGGACATTTTGGAAAGATCTTTCCACAAGCTACAACTTTCATGTTTTGAGTTTTTTCAAATTCCTATTGGAACTAGGTGAAAAAATGGCTTGAAGTTTGGAAAAAATGAGAAATTTCAACACTTAGAAAAATTTCTAAGTATGAAAACTTTTGACTTTTTGTTGACTTTTCCAAATTCTTTGATTTTTTATGATCATGATGGATCATTTGAAGTATTTTGATGATGGAAAAAGTGTTGTTTTGAAAAATTTGACCAAAAGTCAAAGTTTGACTTTTCTGTGCAGATGAAATTTCATCAGATGTTTCTGAAAAGGACTGATGAATTCTATGAACCTCTGTGATGTTTTGAATCCAGAGATTAGGTCAAGATGTTGTATCTAAGATATAATGACCAATCTCTATCCAAAAAAGTCAATCACTGCTCAAAAAATCAGAGAATGCCTATGCTCGACCAAAACCCTAATTGGTCGATCCTCGATTGATCAGTGGAGAAAATGGATATCTGAGGATTGAAAGCTGATGATTTGATCAAGATAGATCAAATGGAGTGAGAAAATCTCAAACCCTAATTGGTTAGCTCTTGAATTAGATGAAAATCTGATGAAACCCTAATTTTGACCTGTGAGTGTTATACCCGATTAATGCTATCTGAACTGTTAGTTGTGCAATGATGCAAATGTAAGGTGGTATATTAGGTCAAAAATTGGGGTATGACACTATGAAAGCGCTTTTCTAGAAAAAAGCGCTACCTTAGGCCTACCTATGAAAGCGCTTTTTGGTGAAAAGCTCTTTCTTAGGTAGGCCTACGAAAGCACTTTTCCTAAAAAAAAAAGCGCTGCTAAAACCATTAGCAGCACCACCTACGAAAGCGCTTTTAAAGCCCAAAAAAGGCGCTTTCGTAGGTCATTTTTGGAATAGTGTTCCATGCAGGCAGAATTTGAGATGAGCATGATGGGAGAATTGAAATTCTTTCTGGGAATTCAAATCAATCAATCTTCAGAAGGTACTTACATACATCAAACTAAGTATGTCAAAGAACTTCTGAAGAAATTCCAACTTTTAGAAAGTATGGGAGCAAAGACCCCAATGCATCCTACATGCAATTTGGGAAAGATGAGGTAAGTAAAAAGGTAGATCAGAAACTCTACAGAGGTATGATTGGATCTCTTCTTTATTTGACTACATCTGGGCTAGATATTCTGTTTAGCGTGTGTTTATGTGCAAGATTTCAATCAGATCCCAGAGAATCTCACTTAACTGCTGTTAAGGGAATTCTAAGGTATCTGAAAGTTACTACTAACGTTGGACTGTGTTACAGAAAACCTAAAGACTTTCAATTAGTAGGTTACTGTGATGCTGACTTTGCTGGAGACAGACTAGAACGAAAAAGCACCTCTGAAAGTTGTCAATTCCTTGGTGAAAATCCGATCTCATGGTACAGCAAGAAGCAAGCTATCATTTCACTCTCAACAACTGAAGCAGAATATGTAGCTGTTGCTGGATGTAGCACTCAGATGCTCTGGATGAAGAGTCAACTAGAAGACTATCATCTGTATGAGTGTATGATCCTTATCTTCTGTGATAATACTTCTGCCATTTGCCTTTCTAAGAATCCAATTTTACATTCTAAAGCAAAGCATATTGAAATAAAACATCATTTCATAAGGGACTATATTCATAAAGGAATTTTAAGTTTAGACTTTGTAGATACAGACCATCAATGGGCTGATATTTTCACTAAACCTCTTTCTGAAGATAGATTTAAATACATTTTGAAAAAATATAAGTATGGAAGTATGCCCTAAATGAAATTTGTGTTTACTTTTAATATAGTCAGAAGTTATGTTTTTTTGAACGTTCTAATTATCATCTCTTCAGAAGTTAGAAGAGAAGTTCAATTAGAAGCCATACATAGAAGTTCTAAAATAGTTTCTATATTTCATTACAAGTATGGTTCAGAAGTTCAACATATCAAACAGCTGTTACGCTTTTAACCTAGAAGATTGAACACGTGTTTATAGTTTCTGATAGGTTACTTACACGTGTGCTAGCTATTGACATAATGTTTCTAGGTAATTGTAGCAATCTCACCAAATCTCAAGAAATCCCTCTAATTGTCAGACGCTACATTAATGTGCATGATGATTAATTTTTCTTTTAATTCTTTTTAATTTTCTTTTAAATTTTTTTTAAACATTTCATTTGCATGTGTTTTCTCTATAAATACTCTCTTCAGAAATTCTTCTCTCTTTTTTCACTCTTCAAAATCTTTTATGCATTTCTACCTCTTCTTCTCTCTTTTCAAAAACCCTAAACCCAGAAACCTTCAACCTAGAAATTCATCAATGGCTTCAAGTTCCAACAACCCAGAAACTATCAACCTAGAAACTCATTCTTCTAATCATTCAGGCACCAGCGTTCCATCTATTCCTCAACCATCTGAACGTTATGTTGTCCCTAAAAGAACAACCCTAATTCCAGTTGAAAAATTAGAATTTGTGTGTGATCTGATAGTCGACCTTAACAATCTAAAAGACAATGGCTTCAACCTGTTTCCTGTTATTGAATTTCAAGGTTGGATGACTTTCTTTGATTGTCTTGTTAGACCAGTTTTTCCAAATGTGGTCAAAGAATTCTGGATTCACGTTGTAGTCACCCCCAAAGTCATTATCTCTTTTGTAATGGGTAAAGAGATATCTATCACTGAAAATGTTATCAGAAGGCTGTTGGGACTAGAAGGTGAAGGTGAGATTGGTGTACCAGAAGGAAGAATTGATTTAGATCCTATAAATGCTGAGAATTGATTTGAAGGCCAATATTTTTCATGGTTGTATACATCACAGAAAGGAGATGAGTTCACCATATTACATCAATGCAGATCAGCAGTATCTGCTGTTTTGTGTAGGAACGAATATTAAGGTGGATTTACCCTATCTTATGCTTAGACATCTTTGGCTCCATGTGAAAGAAACTAGAGAAGCAGAAAGAACTAGAAATCCTACGGCTATTAGAAACTGGATACCTCTGGCCAGACTAATCTCAGACATTCTAACAGAGAATGGTCTAATAGCACACTTAGAAGATGCCAAGATGCTGAAGGAACTAGATCCTACATGTGGAAAAGTCTGGAATGGCAAGAATCTTGTGAAGAGAAAGATCATTGAGATACTTCTAGTTGAACCTACTCTATATGCTTGGGGTTCTGTCGTGAAGAGGATAGTTCCAGTTGTTGATTTCCCAGCGTTTGACTCAGAGGCTCATCAGTTGACCATTCACAATTACATCAAAACATGCAAGAGGAATGGTGATCAAATTGATCCAGCCTGGCTGCAAGGCAGAAATTCACCAAGCCCTGTTAGGAAAATCAGGAAGAGGAAAGTTAATGGAGAAGGAACTTCTATTAGACCACAAAAGTCTCAGAAGAAGAAGAAAAAGACAGTCTCAGGTAAAACTTCTGGTCACATTTTTGTTTCCAATACTGCTAGTATTTTAGCATCTGTTGCACCAACATCAACTTCAACCTCTATTCTTCCAAATCCACACACTACAAAACAAACCATATAAACCATAGTTGTAGACATAGATCTTACTGCACCTTCAGAAACTCTATAAACAAATCCTCACATTGCTCAAGTTTTATCAAATATTGATAACTTTGATACCCTCAATTAAGAACTTCCACCTTCATCCACTACAACCACACCAATCATCACTCCATAATGCTCACAATAGGAAAATCTTGTATCTGCTCCCCACTCTCCTAATCCAAATGCACCACCATCCCCAACTGTTACTCCATATCCATACAATAGTGAATGGAACTCAGATGTTCCATCCTAGCTGTTACCTAGAATTAACGTTCCTTTGAAAACAAAATTTCCAAGTCCTCTACCCAAAACAAATCTTTTTGAACTCTCCAAATTCCCCCAAACATATTACTACTTCACTTGCTGAACCTACCATTACTCTTATACCAACAGAACTTCCTCCATAAACCTCTCTAGCACTTCAACCCATTGACACCATTGAACAAACAACCACTATCCCAGAACTTCCACAAACTCCCATACAAGAACAAACCACAATCACCATAGAACTTCAAAACCCTCACTCCCCAGAAACTGCTGAACCTACACCTGTTCCCACTCTAACACTTCCATATCCACAAATTCTTGATTCTCCAGAATTTCTAAGAACCTCAATTAATCTCAACCCGCTCAAACCTGTGCATGCAAATGTTAGTGTACTTTTGCAGAAGTTTGAAGCTGAGATGCTAAATTGGCTAGAAATGATGAAGCATGTTTCTGCCAACGTGAGTCCCTCTGCATCAACTGATTTATGGACAACCTTCAGAAGGAGATTCAATGTTGAATCCCTTAAACTCAAAGATATGTGCTATTATCATGTTTATGAGAAATTTCCTGAGTGTCTGAATGGTTTGAAGAAGGTAGTCTACAACATTTGGAAGCAGAAGCCACTTCTACAGCTTGGAAATGCTCTGTGGCAACCACCTGCTGAATACATGGATATTTCTGATGATGAATCCTCTAATTTAGAAATTGCTGATCCTAACTCTTGAGCTTTGGTTCTATATAAGCCTCTTAGTTTTCGTCCCACAAAACCAAGGAAGAAAGTGCTGACACTAATGGTCGATCTTGAAACACTTGTCTCTAGCACCTTCTGTCCCAGATCTGCTGAAAGTACCTCAAGGATTGTTTCCACTGAGGATGTTGACTAAACTTCTGTTGTTCTAGAAGCTCTGAAGGAGTTGAAGAAAGAGAATGAAGCTGTAAGATAACGTCTGGATAAATAAGATGAAACCAATAAGGAAATTAAGACGTGGATGCAGAAGCAAGAGGAATCTTCAGCTGAAATCAAGCATCTTCTACTCTCATTAGTTTCTCGTCCCACCTAGACCTTCTATTTTCAAACAATCTTCTATGCATCATTTTTGTGTGTTTTGTTTTGAAAAACCTCTGTAATGGTATTTCAAAATTAATGTTACAAGTATTTTGGTTATCTTTACACTTATTAACTTATGCATTTTTTTTTTATGACAAAAAGGGGGAGAAAATTGAGATTTTGATCTGATTAACTATAACATGTTACTGGAACAAAAATGTCAAACATTTCTAACAATAAATATACAAGTCTACATTTTTGCTTCTAAAGTATACAGGTTTACACAAGCTCTTAAAGTAGATGTTGCAAAGACATACTCAAGTCTAAAGCTTCAAACTCTGATGATTCAAGCTTTGAAATGAAAAGGAAACTCTGAAGAAAAAGAATCTCTGAAACTTCTGAAAGGACATCTCAGGGAAGTTCTACTATATTTAGTTTTCCTTAATTATTAATCTCAGGGGGAGATGGTCTATCTCAGGGGGAGATATTTTTTATATATACAAAATTTCTTCATCAAAATCTAATATTTTTGTCATCATCAAAACGGGGGAGATTGTTAGAACATAGTTTGGTTCTAATCATATCTTAGAGTTTTGATGATAACAAGAGGAATAAATTTTGCATAATAGATATGATACTCTGATGTGCATTGTTTTCATTTCAGATAATGTTCTGACTCAAGCATTAAAGAATATAGAAATATCAAAAATATGCTGAGCAAACAAGTATTAGAAGTTCTAATGAGGAACAGAGCTTCTGGTAAAGCACACAGAAAGCAACTTCTGAAGGAAGCATGCTAAGCGCAAAATCTGATAGAAGCACCAAAGAATGTTCTGATTAGAAGATATTTTAAACAAGTCTTACAGAAGACCATGATTTATGTATACGTCATCTTCTAAGACAAAGTCCACTACAGTAACGTTAACCTACTAAGCTAAGAAGACTGGAGTACTTGAGTGGTTCAACTTTCTAGGCACTTGGAGAAAACAAAGCACGTGAAATTATACATCCTTAATCACGTTTTCCATTAACCAAGACACGTAAACGTTGCAACCGAATAAATCTAGAAGCTCTATAAAAAGTGCAACATTCAAAGAAGAAAGATAACAATTCATCATAGTGAACTTACACTGCTGAAATTAAATCATCATTCTGATAAGTTTTATTTCTAAGTTTTTGAGCTTAAACATCTTGTGTAAAAATCACTTTCAGTGATAAAGGTTTTTAGAAGCAAGTCATACACTTAATCTAGAAGTTCTTGTGTAACTGTTCCTTGAGAGACTATTTGGGTCAAATTTCTCAAGAGGGCTAGGACTAGTTGAGTCTTCGAGGTGTTAGTCACTTGCAGTTGGCTTGTGCATTGTTGTTAGTCACAAAAGTTGGTTGTGCAGTTTTAATCTTTTTGATTATAGTAGATTAAGTCCTCATTGAGAGAGGCGAAATCACCTTGACGGGTGGACTGGAGTAGTTTGAGTTTCAAACGAATCAGGATAAAAATCCTTGTGTGTTTATTCTTGTTGTTAAGTAAAAGAAATATTTAAAAAGGGAAAAACTTATTCAACCCCCCTTCTAAGTTTTTTCTAAGCCTTCAAGACTTTGATCTTTACTTAAATATTTAGAATTATCTTTGTGGCTTTGTGACCCTGGCTTTCATATGGATCTATTGTTGTTCATCTACTTCTATTATTTGTTCTTGATGATTCATCTGCTTATGTACTCGCCCATGTGATGTGCTTATCTTGGGCTTAATACAAAGGGAAATTAATGCTCATTTTGACCAATGTCAAATGCTTGCTACATCTTGTGGTTAGTACGCTTGCACGCACAAAGACTTTCTCTTGGGCTAACTTACAATGATACTTTTATTTCATATCATTTACTTTATGCATTAGGATAATGTCTTCATCACTTATCCACTTCTTCAATTTTTAAAAGTTCTCCCTATTTTCATTTTTTTTCAAATTTCAAATCTTTTATTAATAAATCATGACCTTGTCAAGTGATCCCGCAAATATTTTTTTATTAATAAATGCTAAAACACTTAAGTATATTCAAACTCTTTTCAAAACTTCTAAAAAATTACAAACCTCATCAAAATTCTTTTTGTGCCTTTGTGCATTTCTCTTTTAAAACCCTTTCAAAAAATTGGATATTAGTATATTCTAGTAGTGAAGCAAACCACTGTACTTCTACATTATGTTGTGGAGTGTTTAACATTTTCCACTTTAATGTTGAGACATGCTTGTGAGAAAGTTCAAGTAAAATTTCTCCATATCAATATGATGCAAATGCTCACTTTCTCATATTTGTGAGTAGTAAGTTGTGTTTTCCACTCAAATGCGACAAAATGTCTTTTAAATTTAAATTCA
Organism: Vicia sativa; assembly: GCA_021764765.1. Taxonomy (NCBI): domain Eukaryota; kingdom Viridiplantae; phylum Streptophyta; class Magnoliopsida; order Fabales; family Fabaceae; genus Vicia; species Vicia sativa. The sequence continues at coordinate 207,452,379 of CM038792.1, read as the reverse complement.
TTCAACAAACATTCATGGTTAATGCTACTACAAACTACGAGGCTCTGATTTTTTTTATTTTTCTATGAGGATATGTAGGCACATGACTCTCTAGGTCTTGGCAAGTACAATAATAATAAAATACTTCTTTCTCATCGGCCCAAAATTTTTGCAAACAAATCAGTTTTATCATAACAAATTTTTTCAAGAGGTTCATATGGAGTACCCTAGATGTGAGAGATTCTAATACATTTCCCATGCATAACCAACCCATGTATCTATATCTCTTTTTTGTTTTATTTTCAAGTGGGGTTTTCTCAATATTTTCCATTTTCTTTGAAAATAATAAAGTTCAGTGGTGACTCTTGATTTTCGAGTTAAGTTAATCAATAGTTTAATCTCAATTTCTCCCGCCTCGACAAATCCATAGTGATAGGATTCTATGCTTTTATCTTATGTTGTTTTAGTTTCCACTCACCAAACTCTAATTTTTGTATTGAACATTTTTAAACCTTTTAAGGGGTAAGTCTATTCAACCCCACCCCCCCAATACACCTTTTTCACACTTATATTCTCAACCAAGAAGAATGACCTTAAGTGAATACATACGCAATGAGAGAAAGTATATGGAGCTTCAACAATGGACATTTGGGACTGTGAAGAATAAGGGTAGAAAAATGAAGGAGGCATAGTTATATGAAATTAGGGTTAAATGAATGATTTAAATTAAGGTTTACATAAAAAAAATTTCAACAAATTAATATCCTAATGTCTGTTAGATTTAATATTAATTGTAAAAGGCCCAAATAATACAACAAGGAAATGATACATCAGTCTGATGAGTGAGTTTTAAGGAATGACCAAATTAATGAAATCTTTATAATTTAGAGAAAAATCTATACTTTTTTACAAGAGGTTTTTTCAAAGGTTTCCTATATAGAAGGAGAAAATACATATATATAACCATTTTTATAATGACAAATACCTTATATCTTTTATTACAACAGTTCTTATATGATAATTTATCATGCTTTACATGTGACATGTCCTTTAAATTGACATATCATCTATTTTAAGTGCAAAAATGATAAAGAGAGACAAAAACTGTTAGAATTTTTAATATGGAGACTAATTCTGCATCTGAGGTAAAATAGGAAGAATAAAATTATAATTTGCCCTATTTTTTTAAAAGAATAATATAGTAGTGGAGAAGGGTTTGTTATAAATACCTTAACCTAGAGGTGGATAAGGGTTTCAATTCATTACACAAAATACCATATACAGATCTCCTCATAACCAATGTGTAAGCTTTCTCTAACCCCAAATACTCTTAAAACCCATGTCGTCCCAACACCACTAGGGATTGTCATGTATTGCACTTTTAGCAAGTACAATAGGCGCCCACCATATGGCCCAATAAAACTAACATGGGCCACCATTTTAACATTAGGCTAGACTATTGTCCTCACATTCAATTTCTCCATCTATCTGATTGAATAAGAAGGTAGAAAATCTGACCAACAATGAGTTCAACAACGAAGAGAATGTCATGGTAGAGATGCGAGCATCCATGGACAACTTACACCACCAAAATCAAACCTTGGAGGATAACATTGTCAATATTCAACAACACCAGCAGAAGCTTGACCCTCTAGATGAAATTGAAATTCTAGACCCCTAATCTCTCTCAAAAGATATATGGGGGTGGCGGTGCCAAGGAAATTCAAGCTGTCCTCGGTGGCCAAGTTTAATTGGGAAAGTGACCTATATGAGCATGTTGCATCCATCAACATGTAGATGGAAATCATTGGAGCTTCTGACTCCTTAAAATGAAAACTTCTCTCTATCACTGTAAGTTCCTTGGACTTAAGGATTGGCCTAATTTTAATTTAAAAAAATAATAAGCAGCAATAGTAGAGTGTATAATAGGATATATACAGAAAAAGTCATATTGGAATGCCTTAACATGATGTGTTGATAATTTTCAACATTTGGAACAACATGTCATATGAGATGTCGAGACATTAGACATTAGGACATCACACTACTGAAACTGTTAAGTTGTTACTGTTCTATTTTAATTAGTCCAGAATATTCTTTGAATATTATGAAGCTTATCTGGCGTGACTTTGAAGGCATATGTGGAGGTCCAAGAGCTAAGGAGAAAGATCAGCAAGGACCTTGATTGCAGCAGAAGTTATATGCATTTTTGTTTATGCAAAAGTTTGTTTTTGCAGAAGTTTGTTACAACTTATGCTGTTATTTTGAAGGCCCAAATCCAGTTGGATAATAGGTTACAAATAAGTAGTTGTAACCTAGTTTTAGTAAGCTATCCGGTTTTATAAAGATATAATCTTTAGGGTTATCCATGTAAGTAAACCACCCGAATTGTGGGATGGTCACTGATTTTTACCTCGAAGCCTGTAGGAAAGAGGATTATTTTACTCACTCAGAAGCTGTGAGGCAATGAGTGTGGTTGTGTCCTTGGAAGAAGCTTTTAAGTAATTCCAAGTTTGGTTTGTGTCACTTGAGTGACTAGTTTATATTGTGTTTGAAGTGTGGTATCTTCAAACTAGTTGTGTTTGGAGTGAGGTATATCCAAGCTGATTGTGTTAGGAGCCAAGCAATTGATGCAGTTGTTGGTGTGATAGTAGCTGATAGACATCACTGAGGTTATTGGAAGTGAGCAGAGGTTCTCATATCTAAGTGTGGTATCTTACGTAGAAGGGTCATTGGGTAGTCTAATTAAGTGAGGAGTGTAAGCAAGATGGTTTCCCTCTAAATTAATATTGCTGGTAGTGAACTTCATTCCTGGCTTGGTATGCCCCTAGATGTAGGTTGGTTAGAATCGAACTGGGTTAACAATTCCTTGTGTTCTTTTGTTTCCTGCATTTTAATTGTAACTCTACCTTGTATGTTTTGTAATGTCGGATCAGATGTCACGACATCCTGAGTATGCCCCTAACCAGAATTTCAATTGGTAATAGATCAGGCATCCTGTCTGTTTCTGGATGAGATCCATGGGGGATATTTTCTGGTTGTGCACAAGGTAGAAGATTGTTTGAATAAGGAATGTTCATATGTATGGTCCCTCGAAGTGGAGGACAGACCTATTTGTGGAGAACTAGAACAACCTGACCAAAACTTGTACCTTCTTAAAGAAAGAAGATAAAGATGTTGGAACAGGAAATTTAAATTCAAGACTTCATGCAGGATTGGGGATTTTGAATTGTATTGTTCAGCCTATAATCATCACAGAAAAAATATTATCAAAACCTTCATGTGGGAGTGAAGCTATTGATAAGGTAACTTATGTGCTTATGTGTTTCCAATTTGGTAAGGATATTGGTTGGGTCTAGTCTGTTTCTTGGTGGAGAGGCGAGCTTAATGGAGGGTCGATTTACCTTCAATCCTTATGTGTTATGCTTACAAGTGAATTATGGAGTAAGCATTGTGTACATTCTGTTGAAGTATGACTATATTCCGCTGCATATCCTATGATGCAACCCCTATAGTGAAAGAAGGATCCTAGGGTTATTCTTATCAATAGAATATTTTGGCAGATTATTACAACTACATTAAAAATGTCAAAGATACTTGAGATCCTCTCAAGTCCACTCATAAAGGCATGTATTAGTTGAGTTAATGGGTGTCAATTGATCAATGATTCTCATATACATCTGCAAATTGTTTGAAGATCTTGAAGACCATAAAGGATGACATGTTCTAAGGAGGTGGAACAAATATTCTATAGGATGTTGGAACATTACTACCGGTATGCAGATACCAGTTGAAAACAGATGTTCTGGGTTCTAAGCAAATGTAGTGGGAGTATATATGTTTGGAACATGCTCCTGATCTGGAAGAGGAGACATCTTATTATTAGTTGATAATGACACGATCAACCAGCTCTTATACTCCAGATGTCAGTTTATTTCTGACCTAAGCTTATGGGAGTATAAAAGTCAAGCTCAGTGCAAGTAAGAAACTCATAAAGGTATAACCCTCAATCCCTTTATGTGATATCATAATGAGCTTATATCTAATACATCCTTCTAATCAAAGAAACCAGATAGATGGAGATTTATTCATGACCATAGAACAGATTTTGGAGCTGAATATTGTGTCTCAACCACAGTGAAATATGATCATGAATGTTGACTTCCCTAAATATTTTCCTTGAAGGGTATTGTCAATAAGAATCAAGGAAGTCAGATTGATATAAAGAATCTGAATACTTCTGTGTCATGCCATAATCTAGTCTGTTCCAGAAACCTAGTTGAGTGAATCTCCTCTATAGGTACAGACTATGGCATCCATCATCTCAAAATCAGAAATGAAAGTCTGAAGAAAATATTATTGAGATATGGATCATATTATTCCTTGATATGTAAATTGTTTGGATATAAAATTGACAGTTGCAGTGCTTCTTGTGTTCCCCCCCCCCAAGTGTTATGAATAAGGAATTGTGGATGTTACCCCCAGAACCATAATGGACGATGTTGTATCAGATGTCAAAACATCATCTTAAATGTCTTCAGTTTTGAATATATATGTTATTGCCTGGAAGTAGAAGTGTGTGTGAAAATGTAATCAGTCATAATGATCTACTGTGAGTAGTTAATTCTAATTGGCTAAATTGGTAGGTACGTTGACGGGAGACTCAGTACTTATTAGTATGTAACTTGAATGCCAAACTACTTATACTCTGGCGGGAGATGAGTATTTGTCTGATGGATTCATGGTATTTTGTGAACTGAGTATCAATATTAAAGTTCACTATTATCTTCACAAGTTTTGAATGTGTGGCAATGTTATCTGGTGATTAGTTGAAGAGTTTATTCAACTAATGAGATACATACAAATGTTGTCAAATATCTTGATGGGAGCTGGATATTTGTGATAACTGTATGATAATCTTAAACAAGATGAAAAGAAGACTGTGATGAATAATGAAGAATGTTCAACATGAAGATGTAACATCATAACTATTGAAGACACCAGAGATTAAAGAAGAATTAGTTGTACATGATTAACTATGAATTTACTTCTAATGCAAGGTAATGAGTGTGGAAATCTGAAACTTTTATAGCAAGCAAACTAAGGATTCCTAATTTGGAAACAGTGGCAAGTCCAAATGAATAATGCTTTAAGTATTATAAGGACCAACATCAAAAGTGTCCTTATTTTGTGTAACTCAGGGGGAGTAAGAGTAACAACATCATGATAAGATTTATCTTAGAAGCTAAAGGGAGGATTTCTGATATTAAGGGGGAGCAAAAGTATCATTAGGGATCAACAACCTATTTAAGAAGCAACTTTCCATATAAAGAGAAAATGGATATTTGAAGAGCAATTGTGGATTGTTAATTGTCAATTGTGAAAGCTGCCCTGTCCATTGCTATTGGATATGTTATTAAAGAAGGAGTTGTTGTTATATTTGTTGATGACCAGCTAATATCAAGGGGGAGATTGTTCATTAGCTGATGTAAAAGGGATTTTATGTTGCTTTGTACTGAAGTGGAATAAGGCCTTAAAAGGAGCAGTATTATTATATTCTTAGAGCTAAGTCACATGGACTCTGTATGGATGTCCCACAAAATGTTGGAACATCAAGACTCTAGATGTTGAAGAAATTCTGATTATTTTAAACAACATTACTCTCTAACAGGAGATTAGAGTAAATAAATTCAGACAATAAGTACGTCCAAAATACATGTGAAGATATGGACAAGAAGAAGACATTCAAAGGAATCCAGTCAAACCACAAGTATGATATCTCAAAAGAAGCAATCTGGATTGGTGAAAGAAGAGGTGAAAATCACATGCCCCTGCATGGTGTACAAAGATGAAGTAACCCATGCAGTTTATTGGAACTAACTCAAAGGAATATGACAGAAACTAATAAAGACAGTCAGGGTTAGTAGATTGGTACAATTCTGTTTCTAATGCAGTCTTTCAACCAAAGATTGACCAAGGAACAAAGATTGCAAATTTACAAGCCCCGACTATGCTATTTATAGAGGAACCCCTAACCTCTATTTCTTCAAAAAGACAATGAAAAACAGATCAAATGAAATTCAGTCGAATGTGGATATCATGCAATTGGATATGGTTTTGTGTATGCTCTCATTGTCAAATTTTGGCTAAAAAGGGGGAGAAAGGATTACTATATTTTTGCTACTGTTATTGTTGGTCTCTCTAATGCTGCTACAAACAAATGAGAATATTCACAGAAGATCCCAAACCAAATATCAAACCCTTGGTTGAAAATCTTTTGTGACTTGTATTCTGAGTTTTGTTCCTACTCGAAGTTGGAGTGAACACAATTATGACCTGTGTTTTGAGTTACATGAGGTTATATCCTTATGCTACTCAGGAGGTATTTCAACTCCAAATCTAGCACCAAGTCTCTTCCTTCTTATACCACGCACATCAGGTGTTGGTTCAATGAAGAAAGGAAGATGTCAAGATGGATGTTCAGACATCCCAAACAACTCAAGATCTGAAGTTGTGAAAAGAATACCACATTTTAATTGTAAATTTTTTTTTGTAACTTTTGCTGCTATTTAATATATCTTCTTGTAATTTTATTTATTTGTTTTATCTAAAATTTGCCAAAGGGGGAGACTGTAAGTTCCTTGAACTTAAGGATTGGCCTAATTTTAATAAAACAAATAATAAGCAGCAACAATATAGTGTACAAAAGGATATATGAAACAAAAGTCCTATTGGAATGCCTTAACATGTTGTGTTGAAAATTTTCAACATTTGGAACAACATGTCATATGAGATGTCGAGACATTAGACATCGGGACATCACGCTACAAAAACTGTTAAGTTGTTATAGTTCTATTTTAATTAGTGCATAATATTCTGGGAATATTATGCATCTTATGTGGCGTGACTTTAAAGGCGTATGTAGAGGTCCAAGAGCTAAGGAGAAAGATCAACAAGGACCTTGATTGTAGCAGAAGTTTTCTGCATTTTTGTTTCTGCAAAAGTTTGTTTCTGCAGAAGTTTGTTATAGCTTATGATGTTATTTTGAAGGCCCAAATTCAGTTGGGTAATAGGTATTAAATAAGAAGTTGTAACCCAGTTTTAGTAAGCTATCCGGTTTTAGAAAGATGTAATCTTTAGGGTTAGCCATGTAAGTGAACCACCTGATTGTGGGATGGTCACTGATTTGTACCTCGAAGCCTGTAGGCAAGAGGATTATTTTACTCACTCAGAAGCTATGAAGCAATGAGTGTGGTTGTATCCTTGGAAGAAGTTGTGAAGCAATTCTATGTTTGGTTTGTGTCACTTGAGTGACTAGTTTATATTGTGTTTGAAGTATGGTATCTTCAAATTGTTTTAGTTGTGTTTGAAGTGAGGTATCTCCAAGCTGATTGTGTTATGAGACAAGAAGTTGATGCAGTTGTTGGTATGATAGTAACTGATAGACATCACTGAGGTGATTGGAAGTGAGCGGAGGTTCTCATATTTAAGTATGTTATCTTAGGTAGAAGGGTCATTAGGTAGTATGATTAAGTGAGGAGTGTAAACAGGGTGTTTTCCCTCTGAATTAATACTGTTGATAGTGAACTTCATTCCTGGCTTGGTATGCCCCCATATGTAGGTTGGTTAGAACTGAACTGGGTTAACAATTCCTTGTATTCTTTTGTTTCCTACATTTTAATTGTAACTCTACCTTGTCTGTTTTGTAATGTCGGATCAAATGTCACGACATCCTGAGTTTGCCCCTAACCAAAATTTCAATCACCTTTAGAGATGCAACCTTAAGATGGTACATGGGCTACTTCGGCTCTCGATCACCAGATATGAACGTATGATGAAGAATTTGATCCACTAGTTTGCAACAGTCATACACAAAAAGATGACCTTCACCAACGTTTTGAACATTCCTTAAGTCCTTTATGAATCTCTAAAGAAGCATCTCACTCACTTCAATAAGGTGAAAATCAAGGTCGTCCACCCGAACCAAGAAATGTTTAAAGGAGTATTTCAAAATTGGCATTGAGTAGGGCATTTTAATGAATCCCTTTCCCTAAGACCCACGAATTCCTTGGATCATGTGGCGACATGTATAGAATGCTATATAAATTGCGAGGAAAGAAATAGTGACAAGAAATCCATATAAGTCACAGAACATACGACTAGTAACCCTGAAAACTTAAAACTCTCACAAAAGAATCACTACACTTCCCCTATCAGAGACATGGTAGCATTCAAGTGAAGCGAAAAACCTCCAAGATCTTTATACCTCTGAATACTCATCATGAGAAAATATGGAGTGAATTCCTCCACATGCACAACCTCTTATAATCACCCGCGCCTAAGTTAGATGCAATGGCCGGAATCTAGAATATGTTGCAAGTTTCATAAGGTCAAGTGGCATTACACCTAAGGTTTATATCTACTCAAAAAGGAGATATAGTGTCTCATCCAAGAAGGGCATCTACAAAAATATGCAAGGGTTAACACCGCCCAAACACCAGGCAGATCCAACTCTCAAGGGCGAGATGTTTTTTAGGAGTTTCAGTCCAAAAAGGGAAAAAATCAAGTAAATGGGGTGAGAAAAAAATCACAGACCACACCCTTAAAGCCCTCGTAGGAGGATTCTCCAAAGATACCAATTGTACATGTAGAACGCATACTCATTAAATTTTAACCATCGAGGACTTACCAATAATTTTAGAGGTTGGCAAGGTGGAATCCCCTAAATTTGAGATCTTTTTCTTTGAGAAGGATGCCGCAGACATCAATCCACGTGAAAATAACCCCTTGTCTATAACCATAAGTTATGTTAATTATAAGATAAATAAGTGTTGATTAAACAAGAAACTCTACACTCATTATCTATTGGGGAGCTTTTGAAAGGAGATAGGCTCGCTCAAGTGGCATTCCCATAAAATAGGGGGAGTGGGTTCTTCCTTAGGACTGGTGATATGTACCATACTATTGTCTCCTGTTGGTCGGATGATAAGGATTTCATCATGATTACACTACTACAATTTTGACCTACAATAAAATCTATTTATGAGCACTTTTATGTTAAATGCTATTAAAAATTTCAACAAAGACCTACAATAGCACTTTTATTGGATGCTATTATAAGGTTCATACTATAATAACACTTATTAAAATATGTGATCAATAGTCCCCCCTAATTATGGGGGAGCAATTATCTCCCATAAGATTTTCAAAACCTTTATCCCCAAAAAGCTTCTATAAATACTTCTCTCCGACGGGATGAGACATATCCTAATTGACACGCTTATATCTAAACACCAAATTGAGATACAAATCCTCTCACGTCACGTGAGTATGATCTCGAAACCACCATAAACACCACCATACATGGTTTTTCGCCGTTGTGGGTTATCCCTAACCACGATATATCGTTATATACCTACTAAGTCATCTGAGTGTCACCTTCTTTGCAGAAATAACATGCACACATGTACTTTTTGATCAATACATACTTATTTTCATTGTTTTGAGTAAATTATACACATCATTTTTGAAATAGTTTTCTAGATCTTGACTCTAAACCAATATCATGGCTAATTTCTACTTGTATGATTTTTATGTGAAAATAAAAAATGTAGTATAGGAATATTTTTTGAATCCATAGAATTAGTTCTAAAAGATGTTTATACTAGTTGACCATTTTGAGGTTTAAAATAATTTTTTTGTCCCCATTGCTTTAATGTGATTAGAGTGTCCATACTCATAAAGAAGTGTTTTGCAAAATAATTTTTATTAATTTTATATTTTGTTATTTAACTTCAAAATAGTTTTTTCCCTTTTTTTTTATGTTATTTATCAACTTGTTGTGGAAACTCTCATGTTTTTGATGTCTACCTAGTTAAAATACTTTCAATTTACATAAGATTAAACAGAGGTTCAAGTGAGAGGGAGTTTAATGACATGTAAAATATTAATTATTTTAGATTTCTATTTTATAACTTAATCTTCTAGTTTAGGTCTAGTCTTAGATGCTTTTTACTACATTTTATACAAAACCTTTTTTTCGGTATAAAGAGGAAAAATATGCATATTGAACAAAACATCAAATAAATGGAACTCTTAGGATAAATTGCTTAAATTTCAAAGAAAAGAGGAGTGTAAAAAATCATAAATTTAAGAATGAGCAATAAGAAATACGACAAATACGTGTTGAAAAATACAGACATATCACCGGTCATATGAAGAACCCAAAAAGTTAGAGCAATAACGAGACGTCCATGAGGAAACAATGCATGTTTGTGTTATGATCAAAGAGACATCTTCCTTAATAATTGGACCACGTGAGAGGGAAAGGTATCATCAGGTAATCGCTGTTAATCGCTTGTAATACTTAATTACTCTATTTTATATTGTCTTGACCATAAATCTCTTAAGGATGAACTACTATAGTCACCCTTAGGTTAAGTCTCCCTTAGATGAATTCAGACCTATAATCAAGACCATGTAATCCTTTTAGATTTTCGCATTGTAATGATACTCTTTTATATTTATTTAATTTTTTGTACTTAATGTTTTCTTCTGTCTAGGAAGTCAAACGGATCGATCTAGATAGAAATTGATAATTCACCATAGATTTTGTTATTAGGACTAAATATTGTTGGGAGGATGTTTATGATTTCCTGACATAGAGAATACTAAATTGTGATATATGTATTTTACCCTAAATCGAGTCTTCATTAATTGCGACTTCGTACAAGTGATTGGAAGATTATAGTTACACTAAGCACATTATACAACGAGAAATCATAGTTGTGATATAAAAAAACTCATTATAGACTCAAGAAGGAATTAACCACAGGAAAAAGATAAAAGATTCGAAAAAAGGAAGCTAAATTGTTATATCTATTGAAAGTAATTTTTTGTGTCGAAAAGATTTGATTTGTTTTAGGAGTGTGAAAATAGTTTGTTACACACATATTGTTTTAGATTTAGATAGATTTGATTTAAATCTAAAATAGAATAGATTTGATTTAGATCAAAAATTAAGTATTTTGAGATTTTATAATTTTGGCATTAGCTAACCTAAATCTATAAATAGAGGGAGTAACCCCTATATTTGTAATCAAGTCATTCACAGTATTTTGCAGTTGCAAAGTGAATAATAATTTTTTGCACATGTTGTGGGAAGAAAGAAACTCTGCAGAAAATAATTATTTATTTTCTTCTTTAATTTTCTTTCATTGTCATTGTTATTGTTTGGTGATAACAATCTTGTTCATTAAGATTGATAGAAATTCATCATAGGTTTTGGTGGATTTTCAATGTCAGGTGTCAAAGCTCCGGTTAATCGATTCAAGGGAAGAACGATCAAGGGAAAAAAAGAAAATCAATGGCGATGAATTCCGCTAACAGAAATTTTCCAACAAGTCTCTTAATTCTTAAAGGAGATAACTATGAGAATCGGTGCAAAGAAATGAAGGTTATATTCAGTTTTCAAGATCTTTGGGATCTTGTGAAATATGGAGTATAACCACTTGATGAAAGAGCTTCAAAAGCGGAAGAAGAGAAATACAAAGAATTGAAGAAGAAGAGTTATAAAGCTCTCTTTATAATTCATCAATGTGTCAACCCAGACAATTTTCAAAAGGTTAGTGATGTAGAATCTGCAAAAGAAGTTTTGGAGATTCTCAAGAAATTGTTTGGAGATGCTAAGAGGGTGAAACTAGTGAGGTTACAAACTCACAAAAGAATGTACGAATTTCTTCAGATGGAAGATAACGAAAGCATATTTGATTACTTCACTAGAGTTACAAGACTAGTGAATCAAATTAAGACTTATGGATAGACTTTAACAACAAGAGCTGTTGTTTCAAAGATCTTGAGATCTTTGGCTTTAAAGTTTGACCATGTGGTAGTTTCCAAATAAGAGTCGAATCACATGTTAACCTTGTCAAAGGAAGAGCTTCAAGGGATGCTTGAATCTCATGAACAAAGGATGGCTGAAAGAGCTATAGGAAAATCGAAGAGTGACGCGGCTCTGCAAGCTCAATCAGCAAAAGACAAGAAAGGAAAAGGAAAGTGGTTCAAAAAAAAAGGTAGAGGTGGCTACAAAAATTTGACTGGTAGAGGAAACCAGCACGAAGAAAATGTTTTGAAACAAAGAAGACAATAATACCTAGGAAACCAAAGATAAGGTGTTGCAAATAGAGGAAGAGGTGGTGGTCGAAAGCCTGACCAGAGTCACATTCAATGTTACAATTGTCAGAAGTATGTCACTATTCGAGTGATTGTCCAGAGAAGAAAAAGAATCAAGAAAGTGATGCAAAGTTTTCAAAGTATAATGAATAAGAAGAGATGTTGTTGATGGTCACAACAAGAGATGAAGAAAAAGTTAAGGATCAATGGTACTTGGATTCAAGATGCTCATCACACATGTCTGGAGTAAAATGTTGGTTCATCAACCTAAAGCCCTCAATGAAGAACATGGTGAAAATTTTCAAATGGCAATACTCTAGCAGTTGAAGGTATTGGAAATGTTTTGATTATGAGGAAAGATGACAAAAGGTTAATAATTTTGAATGTGTTATACATTCCACGCATGATGATCAACTTGCTTAGCATAGGGAAATTGGTAGAAAAGAATTACAAAGTGACTGTCAAAGACAAGATGATGAGAGTCATCAACGTGAATGGGAGATTAATATTGAAGGCACATATGTCCGAAAATAGAACCTTCAAGGTCAAACTTAATATGATGGTGCATCAGTGCCTTTCGACTGTAGCTAGAAAAGACGAATGAATATGACATTATCGACTAAGCCATCTCAACTTCAAAGACATCCTAGATTTAAAGAGGAAGAATATGGTTTCAAGATTGCCATAAATTTACATTCCAAATGAAGCATGTGAGGAATGTGTACAAGAAAAGTAACACAAGAATAACTTCAGCAAGGATGCAGGAAGCACGTCAAAGGCTATTCTCGAAGTCATATACTCTGATGTATGTGGATCAATCCATGTGGATTCATTTGGAGGTAATAAATACTTTGTCACGTTCACGATGATTTTAGTTGAACACTATGTACTTACCTGATCAAGAAGAAAAGTTAAGTGATTGAGGTATTTGCCAAGTTTAAGTCTATTGTCGAAAGACAAAGTGGTCGAAAGCTCAAAGTTTTGAGAACTGATGGTGGTGGATAGTACATGTCAAAAGATTTCGACAAGTTATGTGAAAAAAGAAGGGATTGTGCAGGAGGTGGTGCCACCCTACACTCCATAACATAATGGAATTGCATAAAGGAAGAATCAAACCATCATGAATATGGTTCGAAGTATGTTGAAAGGCAATAATACCTAAAAAGTCGGAGTGAAGTTGTGTCTACTACAACATATATTTTGAACAAATGGCCAATAAAGAAGGTAGAAGGAATTACTCCAGAAGAATGTTGGTCTGGTGTGAAGCCTAGATTGAGTCATATGAAGCTATTTGGATATATTTCACATATACATGTGCCAGATCAGTTGAGAAGAAAACTTGATGACAAGTCAAGTCATATAATACTAGTTGGATATCATTTGACAGGAGGTTACAAGTTATTCTATCCAGTGAACAAGCATATTATGATCATCAGGGACGTGATCATAAATGAGCTAAAAGACTGGTAGTTGAGTCAAAATGTCAAGAAAGATTCAGTGAGAATCTTGCTTGAAGAACCAGAAACTCAAGTTGAAAGAGAAGTTCGACAAGAGGAACCAGTAGTTATATATCAACCATGTACAAGTTCAAGCAGACCTCAAAGAACAAGACGCATGCCTGAAATATTGCAAGATTGTGTGGTTACATCAGATGATGTGGTTGATAACAAATTTGAGGTGGTACATTATGCTTTTTATGCAAATGTCAAACCTGTAAATGCAGCTGAAGAATTGAAGGATTCAAAGTGGATGAAAGCAATGAACGAAGAACTGAAATCCATCGAAGACAACAACACTTGGTCAATTGTTGAATTGCCTCAAGGTAAGAAGGAAATTGATGTCAAGTGGGTATACAAAGTGAAGATGAATCCCAAAAGGTGAGTAACTCGATACAAAACAAGGCTCGCGGGCGAAAGGATTTCTACAGAAAGAAGGAACAAACTTCGATGAATTTTTTGCACCTGTTGTTAAAATTAAAACAATCAGGTTGGTTGTTGGTCTATGAGAAATAAACAGTTGGCACATATTTCAGATGGACGTTAAGTGTACACTCCTGAATGGACCCTTAGACGAAGAAGTTTATGTTAAACGACCAGTTGGGTTTGTGAAACATGGCGAAGAGAGAAAGGTGTAAAGGCTTCATAAAGCCATGAATGGATTGAAACAATCTCCAAGAGCTTGGAACAAGAAGATTGATATGTTTTTAAGGGAGAAGAAATTTCTGAAGTGTACAACTGAACACGAAGTATACGTAAGAAGAAGCAAGAGTAAATTGCTTATACTATGTATCTATGTAGATGACTTGTTGAGAATAGGTAGCTACAAGAAGGAGATTGAAAACTTCAAAGGTGATCTTAGAAAAGGATTTGAAATATTTGATCTGGGTGATATTTCATATTTCCTTGGCATCGAATTCTACAAGACTAGTAGAGGTTTAATGATGCATCAAAGAAGATATGCAGGAGAAATTCTTAAGAGATTTGAGATGGAAGAATGCAATTCGACTTTGACACCTGTAGAACAAAGACTGCAACTATCAAAAGACTCAGAAGAAGATGATGTCGACCCAACCCAATATAGAAGACTTATTGGATCCTTAAGATACCTTTGTCATACGAGGTCTGACTTAGCATATATTGTAGGTATGGTAAGTAGATTTATGCAGAAGCCAAATGTATCACACCTAGGAGCGAAAAAGAGGACATTGAGGTATTTGAAAGGACCTCTTGACTATGGCATTTTAATTCTAGAAGACGATAAAGGAAAAGAATGCAAGTTAGTGGGGTACACAGATTCGAGATGGTGTAGTGATGCTGAGGATCGAAAATCCATAGCAGGATATGTGTTTATGTTAGGTGGTGTGTCCGTTTCTTGGAGTTCGAGAAAGGAACCGGTTATGACATTATCATCATGGGAAGAAGAATACATAGTTGCTTCTTTTTATGCATGTAAAGCAACTTGGATGGTGAACTTGGTCGAAGAGATTATAGGTAAAGATCATGGAGCAATTACCATGAAGATCGACAACATGTCATCTATCAACTTGGTGAAAAAACCGATAGCACACGGTCGAAGCAAGCACATCAAAATGAGGTTTCACTAACTTTGAGAGCAGGTAGCTTATGGGAAAATGAACTTGAAGCACTGCAGAACTAAGAATCAGATTGCATATATCATGACGAAGGGTATGCTGGTCGAAGTATTTCAAAGACTAAGAGCTATAATGAATATAGATAGCGTAGATACAATGAATTAGGTGGTGTGTAGAAAGTAATTCCTTGTATCGAAAATATTTGATTTGTTTTAGGAGTGTGGAAACAGTTTGTTACACACATATTTGTTTTAGATTTAGATCTAAAATATAATAGATTTGATTTAGCTCCAAAATAGATATTTTGAGCTTTTATAGTTTTGGGCATTAGCTAACCTAAATCTATAAATAGAGGGAGTAACTCCTATTTTTGTAATCAAGTCATTCACATTATTTTTCAGTTGCAAAGTGAATAATAAAGTTTTCCACATATTGTGGATAAAGAGAAACTCGCAGAAAATATTTTTTTCTTTTCTTCTTTAATTTCCTTTCTTTGTCATTATTATTGTGTGGTGATAACAATCTTATTCATCAAGATTAATAGAAATTTATCATAAGTTTTGGTGGTTAACAATCTTTATCATAGTTTAACTAATTTTATGGTTATTGCATAACCAATTCAATCATGTTACATGCACCTTTATTTATATTATGTCTTTCACATTTTTTATTATAAGTTTAGTTTTCACATTCTTGTCAAAATAATCTTATCATGTAGATAAGAAATAAAATTACTCACCACTCATAAATTTTATTGGCTTGATTTATAATAATTGAGTTTTAGTCCAACATTGCATATTGTATTATCATGCAATGTAATGTTGTTGTTAAGTGTTATATGTTTGCATATGTCTTAAAGTGAAAAAAAGGCACACAAAAAATACAGACAGAAATCGGATGTATAGTTTCGGTTTTGTTCTTCTCTAAAATTAAAAGTAAACTTCCATTTTCTTCTGCAAAAATAGAGCTACGAAGTTGTCCTCCCCAAAACCCCAAATATGTCAAAAAAAATGCATTCATCGTCAAATAAAGTTTACAAATAGTGTTCTAATGAATCCTAATAATATAAACTACATAAAACAACACATTTAAAATCATATTTCACTAATTTTAATACAAATTACATAAACTTTAAAAATATCTTAAAACACTTACTTGATTAATTGAAGGTGGTTGTTGCTTGCTTGATTCCGTTAGATGTTATATTTATCTAATGCTTCATGATTTGTGTTGATTTTTTGAGAGAAAGGGTTGAAAGGAGAGTTTGAGTGTGTTTTTGAAAATATTTGTTGTTATGGGGAGGAGAAGAGTTTTTGGCGCCCTTAAGTGCGTCCATAAACCAGAAATATACTTACGGTTTTGAACAAGAAGTATACTTCCAATTTACATCCAATATTTTTCAACTTAATTTACATGATATGGGAGCGAACCGAAAATATATTTCCGATTTCTAAGAACATTTTAAAAAATTCACGTAATACACAAGAAGGATATGAGATGGAATTAAAAATTCACTTAATTTACTATACTCGGCCTATTTTGTATCATTAAGAATGATAAATCACCTTTGTGATGTTTAGCTTATAATTGCTAGTATATGATAAGAAGTTGGTTGATGGAAATATTAAACATGAAGATTCAAAGTAATGGATATGACTTCATTACATTACATAGTTAACATATTGGTCAAAGCAACACTATGCCATAAAAGACCTACAAAAGCGCTTTTTTTGGGCTTTAAAATTGCTTAAAAGCGCTTTTGTAGGTGGCGCTACTATAGGTTTTAGCAACGTTTTTTGTTTAGGCAAAAGCGGTTTCGTAGGTCTATCTAAGGCAGCGCTTTTTCCTAAAAAGCGCTTTCATAAGTAGACTTTTAGCAGCGCTTTTTTCTGGAAAAGCGCCTTCTTAGGCTTACTTCAGAATGTCTTTTATGCTTTCTGTAGGCACCCTAAGAAAGTGCTTTTTCAGTAAAGGTGCTGCCTTAGGCCACTTATGAAAGCGTTGACTTAGGCCTACCTACGAAAGGGCTTTTAAAAGCGCTTTCTTATGTATACCTTAGACAGCGCTTTTACTCATAAAGCGCTTTCATAGGTGGCCTAAGGCAGCGCTTTTAATAATAAACGCTTTTTTAGGGTTTTACTGAAAAACCAAAAATTTATATAATTTTTAAACCTGGATTTTTTGCAGCATTATTTCATAGACCTGTAATTCATAAACCTGTAATTCATATACTTGTAATTCATATACCTGTAATTCATAAACCTGTAATTCATATACTTGTAATTCATATACCTGTAATTCATAAACCGATAATTTACAATCCTAATCCCGTTATTTCAACAAAGAGATTATATGCAAATACCATTATATACGATTGTTATTCAAAATATATATACACCATTGTAATTCAATTCACAGATTTTTAACATTACTAAAATCAACCCTAGCAAAATCAGCTATAACAATAACTAAATCAGTCCTAATGTATGAAAAAAAGACGGTCAATTATATATTCAAGGTCCTGGTCCTGCAAGATATGAACATAATAACACGGTCAATATTGTATTCACACAATAATGTATTCATACCTTATATGATTCTTTGCTCAATAAAATATTGACACAATTCCTCTTTGAGTTCTTCCAACTGAAGTTTCGTGTAATATGCACACTTTCGTTCATCGAAGTACTACATAACAAAATAAATAATATGCATGATTTAGTTAAAAATAATAAATTATATGAAATATCCGATAAATAATAAAACAAATCCTAAGTTATAAATCCATACCGATACTGGAATCTCTGTTTGATTCATTTGAAGGATTTCTTTGATAAACTTCAAAATGAAGTATCTGCAATGTATGTAATGCAACGGACTCACCATGCATCAAAATCCCTTTATCCTTAGATGCGGGTTTTGTAGGAGTCTAAAATTACCATGTAAAAAAATGAGGTCAGAACTGTCAGTTGAATACTTAAAGATTCATAATGGTTTTTAACATACTTGATCATCTATGAAAATAAGGTCTGATGACATGCAACAAAAGATCCTATTGCATCTCGCAGCAATGTGGTCTCAGCAACAATGTCAGGTACCGGTAGCAACACATCCAGATCTAAAGCAACATCAACTGATGCTTTCATGTGTCCATCCGGGAGCGGTCTATGGTGAAGTGAATCTCCCAAAGTGTTGTGCACTTTTCCCTTGCCAACTAGCCGATAAGTCGGTGACGATAGGTATAGCTGACAAGATGAAATGCCCTAAACCAATAATAATCGTTAGAAGTGACTAAAAAAATTATGTAATAATAAACTGATCTATATTGTTCAGTTCACTTCCTTTATAAATTGCAATTAAACTTTCTCCAATGGATTATCATCTTAATTACCTCGGGAAATTTATGTTGACAGTTAATACTAGCTTTGTCACTAGTTTCTTTCAACTGTGAACTGCTCTTTTCCGTCATATATCTCTCTTTATCCTTCTTCAATTCACGGACTTGTGCTTGTAATTCCTGCAATGTTTGCATCACTTTATGTGCAAAAGGCTTGCCAAACTGAATACTCACATCTTTCACCTTTTCAAAAATTTGATCACCTTTTCAAAAATTTGATCACCTATCAATCCAAGCGGAGCTCTACGTTGTTCGGTATCTCCATCGAACGCTTTTCTCCATCCACAATATTGATGTTTAGAAGTTAAGAATCTACGATGACCGAGAAAGACATTCTTCTGACAAAGTTTCAATCACATCGTATCGGTTCCATCTTCACATACAGGACACGCTTTTTCACCTTTAATGCTATACCCGGATAGATTTCCGTATGCTGGAAAATCGTTAATTGTTCAAAACAATATTGCCCTCTAGTTGATACTTTCTTTCCTATAACCATCATAAACCTTCACACCGTTCTCCCACAAAATCTTCAAATCTTCGATTAAAAGTTCCAAGTATACGTCTATGTCATTTCCTGGTTGTTTAGGCCCAGAAATTAACATAGATAACATCATGTACTTACGCTTCATACATAGCCACGGAGGTAGGTTATAAATCATAAGAATCACAGGCCATGTGCTATGCGAGATACTTTGAATATCGTGTGGGTTCATTCCATCAGTAGACAATGCCAAGCGAAGGTTTCTTGTTTCTTTTCCAAATTCAGGATAATCATTATCAATTTTCATCCACTGTGGTGAATCTTCCGGATGTCGAAATTTTCATCAATAATTCTTTCATCTGCATGCCAAGTCAAGTGTCTTGAATCGGTTTCACTACGATACATCCGTCTAAATCTCGGGATTATAGGAAAATACCATAAGATATTTGCCGAAGACAACTTTTTCTTATATCGAGGGGCACCGCATTTAGGACACTCATTTAACAATGCATACTCGTTTCGAAACAAAACGCAATATTTTGGACATGCATGTATCTTATCATAGCTCATCCCAATAGAGTACAACATCTTTTTGGTCTCATACGTTCGATTGGGAAGAACATTATCCTCTAGTAGCATATCTTTCATAAGGGCTAATAACTATGTGAAACTTTTATACAACCATCCATTGCCCGCCTTTAAGTTGTACAACTTTAATACCGCAGACAATCTTGTGAATTTTGTATAACCATTATACAACAGTTTCTTTGCATCGCTTACTAACATCTCGAACATTTTGGGAAAATCATTAAGATCTTCTTCAAGCGCTTCTACAATCTCTTTGACTCGAAAACAATCGTATGTATATGTGCAATTGTTGTTTGAAGCATAGGTCCTATTATCCCCCGATTCAACATTCCCGTTACTTTTCTCACCATGCATATTCCAACATGTATAACTTCTATCAATTCCATATCGTATTAAATGTGATGCCAACTGAACCGCGTCAACCTGGTTCCCATAGCAGCAATACAAACAAGGACATGTCATTCGACTGAGGTCTTTAGCGTACGCAACAACAAACTTAACAAATTCTGATACCCTATTCTCGTACTCTTTCGAGAATCGATTGGAATACATCCATGTCTTATCCATGGTTTTACTAATTAAGCTAAACAAAAACAACTAATTAGCGTACAAAGCAGTATACTGCGTTTCTGTCAAAACGCAAAGTATACACGGAATAGATCCGTATCAAGAAAACACAACATATTCGCGCAATTTAAGATAAATTCATCACAATACCAGTAATTTGAGGAAGAAATTTACCTCGAATTTACCGAACTCAAAGAAACGCGGAGAATGAGCATCGTACGTCGAACTAGGCCGGGAAACGTTGCTAATTCAAAGAAAAGAAAACTTCTATTATAAAAAATTTCATACAATAAAAACCAACTCAACCATTAATTACAGTTCATTCACAAGTAGAGAAGTAAGCAACTAATTTAAGTGGAAACGATCCATCATAGCAGTTCATTCAAAGCATAACTAATTACAGTGGAGAGAGAGAGAGAGAACAACTAATTACGTGTAGAGAAATAAGCAACTTTTAGACCCACACAGTGTCAAATTCTTGTAAACGACCAGACTTTCACATTTCACAAGTAACCCTATATATAGAAAATTCAATACGTTAGTTTGGGCGAGACACTTTTGTAATCTCGTTGGAATGCACCCATCCTTACTTACATCATTTTGAAATTAAACTCGAATGCACTAAAATATCAACTGAAATCCGTTCAAATTAGCTCAATCTTCATGACTAAAAGAAAACCACATTATTACAAACAATCTCAAAAACGCATCAATTAGCACGATTAACATGGAATCACAACAAAACTCCCACAACTTAACATGTAAGAAAATGTTTCCCATTTATTACAAACCAATCCATATCAACAAAAAACTCTATCGCTAATTAACTGTTGGTGTAAGCCCTAGAGGCCAATACCTTTTGGTACTTGTATCGAATTATTTATTAATAATAAAAGGCTTTTCTTTATTATGTTTACTTTTTGAAAATAATAAAGTCCCAAGAATAGTTAGTCTATTTAATGCAATGTTAAGTGTGACATAATCATGAGATCCATTAAACACAAGGACACTATTCTTAAAGTATCCATAATCGAGCTTTATTGTGAAGTGGGATAACATTAAAGCATTGAGATTATTATGAAGATAGACTGATGATCACATCTCATGGATCATGGATAAGGATTTATCAAGTCTTGACATAGGTATAAATATTAGGAGTAATATATATACTGGATTGACCCACTATGAGAATACTACATAGAATGTTATGCAAAGTGTCATAAGTTATTCTCATGGTGATAAGTGGTGCATACCACCCTTCAACCTGAAACCACTATGGACCCTAGATGTAGAGTCAAGTGCTTTATTGTTGATCAAATGTTATCCGTAAATGGATGATCATAAAGATAGTTGATGGGTACTTCACAAAGCATGCTGAGGGACATGAGTGACCTAGATGGAATTTGTCCATCCTGCGTAACAGGATAAATGTCTAAGGATCCAATATTGAACTGGACAAGGATGACACGGTCTATGCCTTGTGTTCAATATAGACATAAGGGCGAAAGGGTAATTATACACACAAGTATTATCACGGAAAGGTTTTGTCATATCACATGACATTTTCGTGACTTAGGTTGATGATGTGTTGCTAGATACCACTCATTTATTATGTTAAATGTGATTTAATATAATTGCCAGCGTCGCGGAAACCTCTGGGTCACACACATAAGGACAGTTAATGAGAGATAGTGTAAATAAGGAACATCGTAGTGCGGTGTACTTAAGTGGAATCTGAGAATGTGGTAAGGTACCACATGCTTAAGTGATACGATACATCATAATGTATGATTTTCGTGTGCTTTATTGGGCTTTTAGTTTACGACCTTTATTGGGCTTTTAGCTTTTAGCACACTTGTGGTCTTATAAATAGAACCCTTGTGATGAAGCTTTTACTTGATGCAAATTCGGTCACGAATCCTGCAGATTCATTCTCTCTCTCACTCAAAGCTTGGTTCGTGAGCGCTAGCACCGTGATCGGAAGAAAACTGTCCGTGTGGACTGAGTAGAGACGTTGTTCTTCATCAATGTTCGTGATCACAACGTCAGAAATCCAAATCGCCACAAGAGGTAAAAATACTATATCACTGACCATGAACATTCGTAAGGATCACAAAGGAAAATCGATTTCCGCTGCATTTTTAAGTTGCGATTTTCCTTCATTAACATGGAACCTTACCGATTTATCACCGATAACACATGACATTAATCCAACTTCAATTCAAATAACATGTTATCAACAAAGTTTTCACTCAAACTTCACACTACCATAATAACTTCATATATTCAACTCGAATAATCGGAAATAATCACAACCTAAAACAAATAGCATGCCCAAATCAAAATCAAACTACATTAATCAAACTACATTGATCAAACTACATTGTGCTAAATCATTCAACACTTCCTAAGCAAAATTGTTTTTTCGATTATCATCACCACCATTCATCAAATCACATACAGAAAACTAAGATACAAAACCATAATGTTATTCAAGAAATACTCACACTGTCAGTTTTCCAATTTCTAGTGACACACTAAACTGTTATTCAAGAAAAACTCACACTGTTAATTTTCCAATTTCTAGTGACACACTAAAATGTTATTCAAGAAATACATTCGAGCAAGCAAGGATAATGACCAACTCAGAGTTAGCAGAATCAAAGAAGATGAAAGCTGAAAACAAACCTTAGTTTCCGGTGAGAGGCTTGGGACGAGATAGAGGAGTAAAACGGAGAGTCTTGAGACGAGACGGTGGTGGAACGACGAGTTTTGGGAAGAAACAGTGAAAAACGCATGAAGGCAGGAATAGACGCGAGAGGAAGAAGATGAACAGAATGCGAGAGAATGAGAGAATGAGAGAATGAAAGCATATTTAGGGTTATTAATTTTAATTATAAAATTATATATGAAAACGCTTTTAAAAACGCTTTTAAAAACGCTTTCTAAAGGCCAGCTATAAGAGCGTTTTTACCTTAAAAAGCGCTTTCGTATCATAGACCTATAACAGCGCTTTTAAAAGCGCTTTCTAAAGGCCAGATATAAGAGCGCTTCTGAAAAGTGCTTTCTAAGATTAAGCTTTAGCAGCGCTTTCTAAGATGGGGTCTTTCTAAGACCTTTAGCAGCGCTTTTTGAAAAACATTTTCTTAGGATACCCTTTGAAAGCGCGAATTTTCAAGCGAATTTTTTTTTAAACCTATGAAAGTGCTTTCTCTTAAAAGCGCTTTCGTTGAGGTGTTGCCAAAACTTATTTTTAACGTGCAAGTTTGAGATTACGTAGAGTCAATTCTAATTAATATGACAAGTTTATAGTTAAATTCTATCAAAATAGTAAATGTTTTTCTCCATGCTAATTTATGTGATAGTCTTTAATTTTATTAAACAAACACAAATAAAAAAAAATATAATTCAAGTTCAATTTATTTTTTAATGTGTTCTATTATAAGTTAAAACTCAATAAATTAATTGAATCGAGTCTCGAACTAATTTTGAATTATTCATATCATTGACATTCATTGTGGAAGCTTATTAAAGAAGTAACATATTCCCACCATTTTATCACATTGAAAGATTTAAGAAAAATCTAATGAAGTGTGTTTCCCATTAAAAGATAAAAACAAATATACAACTTGATGAACGCCCCATGTTAAGGGCCAAAGAAAGAAAAATCCTAGTTTAAACCATTGCTCTCTTGACCAGAACCCACTAAAGTATCTTTTGTGATTCTACTTTCACAAACTTGTAAAACTTTTCTTTTTAAAAAGAAGCTTTTGGAGTGACTCGAGCTTTCATGTAAAGTGGGGTAGTGGCAATGCGTGTACCCAACCCACAAATCAAAACGTTATAAAATATTTTGAACCAAAGCATGTGATGCTTAGTTGGAAGAAGAGATTCAATGACAAAAAGAAGATGGTAAAGATACTTGAGGAATCTACAAATAATATACTTTTAAAGTTTAGCCAATAATGATGGAAAAATATTGAAAATTCTTAGGACAGATTCAAGTATTACTCACTCCTTTTGATAAATTTGATAAGTGCTCTCACTGCTCAAATTTTTAAGAACTTTCTCTTAGCATATTTGCGGTAGTCGAAAAGCCATACTTTAGAGTCATTGGAGTGCCTTTAGTTCTTTATAATATGGACCCAACAAAATCATCGTTGTGCCATTCAACTAATGCATATACCCCCACTCACCCATCGAAGAAAAAATATATTAGTTTTATGAGCAAAAGATGAAGACAAAAAAGCTTAATAATATGTACATTGTGTAAAAACTCACTCATATTATATAGATATTAATAAGATATTAATAAGATATTAATAAGATATTATAGAGTAGTACTTATATTAAACTATGAATGTTATTGTTTATTTTAATATAACAATTTAATTTATTTTGACTTAGTTTGTACCAACTATAATTTTGTTAGAAATAAGTGGAAATGATTAGTTTTTTTACTTGTTAGTTAGTCATTAGACTATTTAAAGGCTACGGAGGTCATTTAATATAAACAATAATGTTTCAATATATTGATATTTTTTTCAAACTACTTTATCTTTTTTAGTATATAATACCGTCGGATATTAATATGGTATCAGAGATAAATGAGGACTTTGATCTTCCCTTATTTCAATTATGTAAGATATTAGATCGAATTCTATTGGGTCGAAGGTAATATTTTGATTCGACAGAGTTTAGCATGCAATTGAAGGTTGCTCACATGTTGTTGTCGAAGTGTTACAAGCTGTGTCGAAGCGTGTTCTAGCTTGTAGTGTCGAAATGCTAGGGATGTTAGTATTTTGAATTGGACCAGTTTGTTATGTCCAATTGCTTAAGTTAGTTTGTACCCTAAGTTAGCTTGTAATAGATATTTGTGATAAAAGCCCATTAGTTTAGTATGTTAGGTTTATTATAAATAGTACTAGTCTCCCATCATTGCATACTACAAATTCTAATTTAGGGTGAGAAGGTTATTTGTTATTATTGTATACTTGTAATCTTGATTTGAAGATAAAGGAAAGAATAGCAGTTAATAACCAATCTCTTATGTTCATCGTGTTCCTCATATATTCTACCCTTGTTTCTTTCTTATCATTAAGCAACAAGTATATATTTTGTTTCCAATGCATCAGATTCACAACAAATTGGTGCGGTGAACGTGGAGAAGATGCCTTCAATACAGTATGAGATTGAAAAGTTCACCGGAGTGAACCATTTTGGTCTGTGGCGCTTGAGGATGAAAGCCTTACTGGTTTAGCAGAGTTGTTTGGAAGCGTTGAAGGGAGAAGCAGCCATGAATGTTGCGTTAATTGCAGATGAGAAGACGATGATGATAGAGAAGGCCCACAACGCAATTTCGTTGAGCCTTGGTGATAAGGTTCTTCGACAGGTATCAAAGGAGACGATGATGGTAGGGTTATGGGTGAAACTTGAAAGTTTGTACATGACCAAATCGTTGGTGAGTCGACTCTACCCGAAGCAAGCTTTGTATTCATTCAAGATGATTGAAGATAAAGTGTTGGCTGAGCAGTTGGATATGTTCAACAAGCTGATTCTTGATCTTAAAAATATTGATGTGAAGATCGATGATGAAGATCAAGCGTTGTTGTTGTGCGTGTTGCCCATATCACATGCTCACTTCAAAGAAAATCTCTTGTATGGAAGGGAGTCCCTGACTTTTGAAGAAGTTCAACCAGCCTTGTATTAGAAGGACTTGAACGAACGAAAGGAGCATAAACCTTCGACGATTGGTGAATGTTTGGTCGTTAAAGGAAAATTCTTGCGAAAGGATAGTAAGTTCGACAAGAAGAAAGGTAAAAGTCAACAGAAGTTTTAAAGTTGTTAAGCATCTGGTATTCGATGCTATCATTGTAAGAAGGAGGATCATACAAGAAAAGTCTTCCCTGAACGCCTGAAAGATCATGGAGGAAAGGATAATGTCAATGCAGTTATTGTTCAAGATGATTTTGACTCATCTGATGTTCTTGTGGTTTCGAGCAGCAACCCGTCGAAGGAGTGGGTTATGGATTCTGGGTGCACTTGGCACATGACACCAAACAAAGACTTGTTAGAGGAATTATATGATCAAGATGGTGCATATGTATTGCTGGGAAACAACAAAGCTTGCAAGATTGCATGTGTTGGATCTGTGAGATTCAAACTCCATGACGAGTCAATAAGGTTATTGACTGATGTCTATGTACTTGATTTGAATAGAAATTTGATTTATCTTAGTGAATTCGACAAGAAAGGATATGCTTTTAAAGGAGAGAAAAGTATCCTAAGAGTCATGAAGGGGTCGAAGGAAGTCTTGAGAGGCGTAAAGAAACAAGGCTTGTATACCCTTGAGGCTGAAGTTGTAAGTGGTTCAACAAATGTTGCATCCACGAAACCTTTGTCAAAGATAGGAATTTGGCACATGAGATTGGGCCATGTCAGTGAAAGGGGTCTGGTCGAATTGGGGAAGAAAAATTTGCTTGGTGGAGACAAAGACGAAAAGCTGAAGTTTTGTGAACCCTGTGTACTTGGAAAATCTTGCAGAGTGAAGTTCAATAAAGGCAAACAAAGACCACATGGATCCCTTAATTACATCCATGCTAATCTTTGGGGGTTTGCAAGATGTCCATCACATTCAAGAGCAAGATATTTTCTATCCATAGTAGATGAATATTCCAGAAATTTATGGGTATTCATTCAGAAGACTAAAGATGAAACTTTTGAGAATTTCAAAGGTTGGAAGACTCTGGTCGAAAATCAAACTAGCATAAAAGTCAAGAGGTTGAGAATAGACAATGGTCTTGAATTTTACAATGAGGCATTCGACAACTTTTGTGATGCCTTTGGTATTACAAGCCACAAAACTACTGCAGGCACTCCACAATAAAATGGTTTGGCTGAAAGGTTTAATTGAACCATCTTGGAGAGAGTTAGATGCATGTTAACTAGTGTTGGGTTAAAGAAGGTGTTTTGGGCTGAGGCTCTTTCGACATCAACATATCTGATAAACAGATGTCCTTCTGCTGCGTTAGATATGAAGACACCTAAAGAAGTTTGGTCGGGATATCCACCAAATCTTGACAAACTGAGAGTATTTGGCTGCGTAGCCTATGCTCACATTAGGCAAGACAAGGTCGAACCTAGAGCTCTTAAAGGCATATTCAGGGGATACCCTGAAGGAGTCAAAGCTTATAGGCTATGGTGCCTAGAGTCAGGTCACAGAAGGATTATCGCCAGTCGAGATGTTGTTTTCAATGAAGCTGAAATGGTTTTCAAGAAAATGAATGATGTTGGTCGAAGTGCAAAACTATCTGACGAAGAGTTGGAACAGGTAGAGATTCCTGTTGAGGTGGAGCATGTTGATGATGAATTGCATATCCCAGACAAATTTGAAGAAGTAGGGGATGCTAATGAAGTTGAGAAAACTATCAATGACTATCTATTGGCAAGAGATAGAACACGAAGAGTCATCAAGCCACCTCAAAGATTTGGGTATGCAGATTTTATAGCTTATGCCTTAATCTCTGCAAGTGAGGTTCTAGATGAAGAACCAAGAGATCATAAGAAAGTTATGAGGAGTCGAAATAAGATTGAATGGATGAAGGCCATGGATGATGAGATGAAGTCTCTTTATGATAATAACACTTGGGAATTGATCAAGAAACCTGTTGGAGCCAGGTTAGCCAGTTGTAAATGGATTTTCAAAGTTAAGGAAGGAATCAAAGGAGTGGTGTCGAAAAGATACAAGGCAAGGTTGGTTGCAAGGGGTTTCATTCATAAAGAAGGTGTAGACTTAATGATGTGTTTTCTCCAGTTGCGAAGCATAGGTCCATTCGAATGTTACTTGCCAAGGTGGAACAGTTCTATCTTGAACTGGAACAAATGGATGTGAAGATTGCGTTCTTGTATGGTGATCTAGATGAAATAATCCTAATGAGGCAACCTAAAGGGTATGTCGAAAAGGGAAAGGAATATTATGTGTGCAAGTTGAATAGATCTTTATATGGGCTGAAACAATCTCCTCGACAGTGGAATAGGAGATTCGACAAATTCATGGCACGCATAAGTTTCGTTAGAACTCAGTTTTACCACTGTGTTTTCTTCAGATTTCATCCTGGTAATTCATTTGTTATTTTGTTGCTATATGTTGATGATATTCTCATAGAAAGTAACAATGTCTAATAGGTAATGATGGTGAAGGCTGAACTCAATAAGGAGTTCGAAATGAAGGATCTGGGAGCAGCTTCCAGGATTCTTGGGATTGATATTCGAAGAGATAGAAAGTAGTTGAAATTATGCTTATCTCAAGTAGCATATTTACGGAAGATTCTTGTAAAGTATGGTATGTCGAATTCGAAGCCTGTTGTGACTCTAACAAACTATCAATTCAAGTTGAGTATTGATCAGTGTCCCAGTACTGATGTCGAAAGAGCTTATATTAATAGCATCTCATATACTAATGTAGTAGGTTCTTTGATGTATGCTATGGTTTGTACTCGACCCGGCATAGCATATGCAGTAAGTCTTGTAAGTAGGTACATGGCGAATCCTAAAGGCTCACTGGCAAGCATTGAAGTGGATTCTAAGATACATAAATGGGTCTCTGAATATAGTCTTAATTTATGGTGGAGCCTTGGGTGAAGATAGTAAAGCAGTAATCGAAGGATATGTCGACTCTGATTATGTAGGTTGTATGGATTCCAGAAAATCTATTTTTGGATATGTTTTCACTTTGTTTGGTACATCAATTAGTTGGAAAGCAACACTTCAGAAGGTTGTTGCATTATCAACCACTGAAGCAGAATACATCGCTTTAACTGAAGTTGTGAAATAAGCATTATGGCTTGAAGATTTTGCTAAGTAGATGGAAATTCAAGGTGAAGTTATCACTGTTAAATGCGATAGTCAAAGTGTAATACACCTGTCAAAGAATTCAGCCTATCATGAGACAACCAAGCACATTGATGTGAGGCTGCATTCGTCAGAGGGGTAATCAAGCGTGGAGAAGTCCAAGTGCTGAAGGTTTTGACAGATCATAATGTTGCTGATATGATCACCAAGACATTGCCTAGTTGCAAGTTTTTCCATTGTATGCAGTTGATAAAGCTGCATGAAGAAAGCTAGTTCGTTATTTGATAATACAGTTTGTTCCAAGGTGGATATTTGTGAGATATTGGATCGAACTTTATTGGGTCGAAGGTAGTATTCTGGTTCGACAGAGTTTAACATGCAGTCGAAAGTTACTCACATGTTGTTGTCGAAGTGTTACAAGATGTGCTGAAGCGTATTCTAGCTTGTAGTGTCGAAATGCTAGGGTTATTAGTATTTTAAATTGAGCATGTTTGTTATGTCCAATTGGTTAAGTTAGATTGTACCCTAAGTTAGCTTATAATGGGTATTTGTGATAAAAGCCCATTAGTCTAGTATGTTAGGTTTATTATAAATAGCATACTAGTCTCTCATCATTGCATACTGCAAATCCTAATTTATGGTGAGAGGATTATTTGTTATTCTTGTATACTTGTAATCTTGATTTGAAGATAAAGGAAAGAATAACAGTTAATAATCAATCCCTTGTGTTCACCGTGTTCCTCATATATTCTACCCTTGTTTGTTTCTTATCATTAAGCAACAAGTTTATATTTTGTTTCCAAGATATCAAATTCACAACAAATTAACATCATGCTTTTGAATTTGATTGGTCCATCATATTCTCCCTCCACCATTAATTCTTTTGTTCCACCCTCCTTTGACATTCATTCCTTCTCTCTAAACATCGAATTCCAAATCCTCTCGGCATCTTCATCTTCTATATTAGAGAGCCATAACGATGAAGCCACAGCCATCGACCAACCCACCATACCTCGCATTCCAAAATTCTATCGCCATTCACAATTGGAAACACCAAAAATAACCAAAAACCTAAGTGTTCTACCAAAACGACATGCTTGATCTGTTTTACTTGCATTTGAGTGATAATCTCGGCAGCAATATTGTTTCTCCATCTTTGAACAACCAAGAGAATAATTCTTGGCCTCGTTCAATCAAAGTAACATTTTGGGATTGCTTTAACACCATCTTTATGCCTTGACTCACCAATTCTAACGAGTCAGAGATTGCAAAAAGTATATTATGGATGGATACTGCACATTAAATTTGACAACATTTATAGGATAAATATCATTAACGAGACATTTTTAAGGTTTCAAACCTTCAAGAAGAAATTATCTCACTCAAGCAAGGTGATTAAACTATTACCAATTCTTTCACCACCCTGAAAAAGATCTACCAGGAGTTGGGAAACCTTCGACCAATCCCAACTTGTACTTACACTATTAAATGCTCAACGAACAGGAAGACACTAACCGCTAAAATATCTTGGGTATGCTACCCTGTCCCCTATAACCAAAGTTCCTTGCTTATCCAACAAGATCAACAACTTGTTGGAGAATTTCCAAAATATATTTGGAAAGTTGCAATGGTTAAAATAGACCTTTTAGAGAAAAGGTGTAATGCTTTACAATTGAAGCAATGTAATCATTCATGAACAAAATCTTTCAAAGAGTTGTTTCCCTTCACCAAAGGACATAAGTTTTTCTATAAATAGATACATTTGTTAGGCATTGAAGAGACACAAAAAATAGTATATTCGAAATGCCAAAAAATCATATCTACATCATTCTTTTATTTTTCTAGTGCACGAGAATAAATGAAGGAACTTTATTCGATAAAATATCGTTGATCGATATGCTTAATGTGAATGTGCGATTCATGTTAAGGTTTCCAAAGTATCTTGAAGGGGATTCGCCGGGTAACCCATTTGCATCCAATATACATAAATTGGCGGGGGCGAATCGAACCTAAAGCTTAGTGTAAACACACGCTTTGGAATTTATTTTGTGCAACTTTCATCGTAACATTTTCATCTTCTTCTTGTCTATATTTTGCAGCAGACCCCCAACACGAGATCTAACAATCTTTAGGTTCGATTCGATTTGATTTATATTTTAGTGTGGTTAATATAAATGTTGCAACTTTATAGTAGATAGTTTCTATGATGGTGAAAGACATATTCTGAGCATAAGAAGAATCACTATTATAAATCCGGGTACGTTTTAATATTTCTTATGGAAATTAAAGTACAGTGAAATATTTAATATCAATATGGAAATTTTCTAATAAATAGTATTAGAATAATTATTATATTATGATTTTAATTAATAATTATTAAAATTAAAACTATTAGAACATTGGCCGAATGTTTTTGTGAAAACCGGTGTCATTGTAAGATTATCGCTTGACGTTAAACGTTGTCTAGTATAAATGGCTTAAGCATGTATATTATTGTTAAACAATAAAATCTATTCATTAATGTTTCTGTACTATTTGAAAACTATAAGATACAATGAAACCACATCTAGATGGATTATAACAAAAAAGTGTGAGCTTAACATGTAAATATAGAAACAACTCACTGCATGTATGTATTGTACTAATAAATTGAAATCTCTATTTTTGAATAATACATATATAATTTGCTGCAAGAATCCGACACTTGAATCATATGGTTTAGTGGCGACGGTTTAGTGGGAACGTATGATTTCTCTGAATAGAGGTAAGTGGTTATTCTTTTGAACAAGATTTATTTCACTAACTGTAGCAAAATTGAAATAAAAATGAACAGAGGCCTAGTTTGAAAACGCAACCTTTGGAATATAAATTAATGGTTAGTGCATAAAATTTCAGTTTTGTTCATGATTACTGTATTGAATTATGGAGTACAATTAAAGTGATGATAATTAAATAATATAAGTGTCATGGAGATAGTTTATCGAAACTATCAATAATATATAATATAATTTGTTTATGATAAATGTACTGATATGACAAAGATGACATGGTTTAACGATAGTTGGTAAATGTTATCAATAGTATATAATGTAATCATAGACATGACTATTTGAAAGATTGAATATTGAAAGTTTGTTAAAAGTTTGAAAAATATTGTGATTCTTTGACGAAAGAATTGACAATGATATGATGTCTTTAGATATAACTGAACACAAGAAAGACATTATTAAGGGATGTGGAACAAGCCAATATATAATTAATCACCAATGGTGGAAACTCAACTCACACTTGATTAATGTTAAGTCTTGAGTTCAATGATGAAAGTACATTATTAGAGTGATTAAAGTACTTGACAATAGATACATCCCATGGATTAAAAGTACTTGGACCATTAAGAATAAATGTGGTAGGATGAAGGTTTTTTCTTAATAGACATATAGCATATGTTTGCTGGAATGCATAATTATGGGTGCATTTCTGATATAGTCTACCTATATGAGAATGAAGTGGTGCCGCTTCATAGAGTTCAAGGGTCTGACTCTTAAATTCTCATGAAAGGGATATAAGACACAAGGCATTATTAAATGTGTCATATTGATAATTCGATCAATGATACCGAGATTTCATGTGGGAGTTATGCACACTTGTTCTAATGAAAAATTGGTTCAAAGCTTGTCTACCAATCTATTCGGGGATGAGTGAAAACTTAACTTACTAAGTAATGGTTCAAATCGTAAGATACCTTTATCTGAAATCATGAAAATTTCTGAATAATGGATTTAGATATATTTTGAAAATGGTGGGGGATTGTTGGAGAATTTCCAAAATATATATTTGGAAAGTTGCAATGGTTAAAATAGACCTTTTAGAGAAAAGGTGTAATGCTTTACAATTGAAGCAATGTAATCATTCATGAACAATATCTTTCAAAGAGTTGTTTCCCTTCACCAAAGGACATAAGTTTTTCTATAAATAGATACATTTGTTAGGCATTGAAGAGACACAAAAAATAGTATATTCCAAATGCCAAAATATCATATCTACATCATTCTTTTATTTTTCTAGTGCACGAGAATAAATGAAGGAACTTTATTCGTTAAAATATCGTTGATCGATATGCTTAATGTGAATGTGCGATTCATGTTAAGGTTTCCAAAGTATCCTGAAGGGGATTCGCCGGGTAACCCATTTGCATCCAATATACATAAATTGGTGGGGGCGAATCGAACCTAAAGCTTTAGTGTAAACACACGCTTTGGAATTTATTTTGTGCAACTTTCATCGTAACATTTTCATCTTCTTCTTGTCTATATTTTGCAGCAGACCCCCAACACAAGATCTAACACAACTCACAACTCCGACAAAAGAAGATAAATTTGTTTTTTAAATCTTAAACCCTACAACAAGCAAAATTCTTGGGCTACTGTCAAAAATTAGACACACATAAAGGTATACTTCAAGAAACATGAAATGTCGTTGTATCTCAAGAAAACACACTTAGCTTAATCTACTTCTTCTTGAGACATTTGCATAGAAGACCATAATTTTCAACCTGAAGGAAATAATGAAAGCACTCCACCTGGGTCTTTTGCTGAGAAATAACAACCTCTCTTATTTCTCCTCAACCAATAGTGATCTTCACAGGATTCTTACATACGCATTCTTAATATTTTGTTTGCATCTTAGTTTGGTAATATTAATGATCTCCTCCTTTAATCTCATAATAGGAAAGACGCTAGATGGATTGTTGACACAGGGGCCAGAGACTATGTGTGCCACTCCACTCATATGTTTACTCATTTAGTTATTAGAAAACCTATTCATATTAGGCTTCATAGTGAAGCCATCATTGAAGCACACTTTGCTGGTACTGTCATGTTCTACACTAGCCCCATATATTTCCATAAACTTACACATTCTCTTAATTGTAAAATCATTTTTAACCACCAAAAATTCATCATACAAAGGATCTCTAGCATGAGGAGGATTGATGAAGTTGAGCTCCTTCATGGCTTGTATGTGCTCACCTATCCACATATCCCTAATTATAGTTTCTTTAGCAATATCAATTCCTATCATAAATCTTCTGTTAATAATTGTAATTTGTGGCATCAATGCTTTCGCCACCCTTTTTATGACATTGTTACACATATATTAAAAAATATTTTACTATGAAAACATATGCAAGTCTCATACCTGATGTGACACGTTTTTCTATGCTAAGAACAGAAGGCTTCTTTTTCAGAATATCATATGTTATTCTAAGAAATGTTTCGACCTCATGCATTTGGATATTCAAGGTCATTTTTCTATTCCTTATATGCTAGATAATCTTTATTTTTAACTATGTTGAGTCAAATAGTATATTTATCCAAATTTCTCATCTTATACTAGAAAGAAAATAGAATTGGAGTATTAATATAAATAGAGATAGTTAGCTTGAGTTTTTTAAACAATAACAAAACTTGGTCTTTTGAATGTATTAAGTATTTGGGTGGTTAGATATGGTTTACAACTTATCCTAAAAATTGAAAGGGTTTACAATGAATAAATATTTGGGTGTTTTTAAGTCATTAGTGTATATTTTGGTCTTTTGAGAATTCATCAAAAAACCAAAATATACACTAATGACTTAAAAGCATAAAAGGGTTTACAATGAATAAATATTTGGGTGTTTTTAAGTCATTAGTGTATATTTTGGTCTTTTGGGAATTCATCAAAAAATACAGCTCTAAATAAAGATGATAAAAATAATTAATTTGGTTTATATTTATTCATTTTTAGATATAGCATTGAATAAGCTTTCCAACGCTTCAAACCGTGCACAAATCAGAGTTACGGTTCTCAAGTTATGGGGAAAACAAAAACTGATTTTTTTGGAGACAATAGGTTTGGCGCTAAGCGCACCATGCGACTTTGAAATTCATTAAATATGACACAAACACATTTTTAGGTTATGGGTTGGGTATTTTTGAGTCCCAACACCACCAAACACATTTTTTTGTTACTAGAGAGAGGCTTAGAAACAACATTTGGAGGTTGCAATCGGATGATTCAGAGTCAAATTTCTCATCGATTGGTGTTGACAAACCAAAAAATGTTTGGTTGCTCTTTTTTTCTTCTCTTTGTAATCTTTAACAGTTGGAGTTTGTATGTATATTTACCTTGATGATACATATATCTATTGCTCATGGTGTTGTATGAAACTCATTTTACAAATCAATTTTGATGATTGCTTTCTTTATTTGGGTTTGGGTTGTTGCAGAAATGGACGGTTCGAATTTGGACTTAAAATGAACATCTATTGGGCTTAGACTCTAGAGATAGACATATACTTAGTAATCAATTAGGTATTGTTGAAGCGGTAAAGCGGCAAGCAAAAAATAAAGTATTTATTTTTACCGGGTGATTACACCGGTTAGCTTATATCGTATCGTGTCCACAAAGATTGGTTATTGATTCGTCGTTCGACAATTCTACCGTTAATGAGTTTGAGATTAAAATAGATGAAAATAAAAGACAAAAAGTAAATGAACAAAAAGTATAAAGGATAGGCGACTTGTGATGTAAACTACCCATCACAGACTTAAATCTACCACCCATGTCATACTCGGCCTACGGTACTCGTCCGTGTCATCACATACCTCTCACAACCTAAAATATTTCTAACCCATATTGAAAATCCTCCCGAATCATCTCAATATCCATTTCTGGCCTATCTCAACAACACAGAAGTCAACTGCGTCACCTCCATACCCATCTCTAGCTTACTTCACCAACGCAGAGACATTAAGATTAGATACTCTATAGTAAATGTCAGCTCTAAACCCATTTCTAGCATTCAGAAACTAACAGATAATCATCCTAGTGTTTACAGTGATTTCTGGTAAAACAACCGCTAGTCCTCCAAACTATCGAATAATCTTAATGATTGTTATTCAATCTCTCTGGTAACTTGTAGGATCGACTAGATTGATCCTATGGGGTATTGGTCGTTTGGATAAATCTAATAACAAAACTGGTATTCATTGTTAAGATTTTCCTTTAGAGTGTTTTATAGATGTTTAATGTATTCGGATTACAATGTTAAAGAACTTAATGACATGATCAAGTAAAGAAATACAAAACTGGTTTGAATGAGTAAAGATTCGATTTGCAAAGAAATGTGTAAATGCAGAAATACGTAAATGACTGTAAATGTAAAAGATTTTAATGTAAAAACATGAATATAAAAGCATGAATATAAAAGCATGAAATGTAAAAGACATGAATATAAAAGACATGAATGTAAAAGACGTGAATGTAAAAGAGTTTCTTGAAACGTAAAGGATTCGAAGTAGAAGAAAAGTGTTTAAATGCAAGAAATTGTTAAATGACATTGAATGTAAAAGTATTTAAAAGACATTGATGCGAAGATGAAAGATAAACTGGAAATGGTAAAGAGTTTTACTGAATTATAAAGGTTTGGTGCTATCATACGTACATTGTTCGAGCATTCGTTTCCCTAGCCATGTGGTATTTTGAATGTTCTTGAATTTTGTACAATAGATATGACACACGAAATCCTAACATTAAGACTTCTATTTATACTACTTGACCATAGCGGTCGACTTATAAGATTACGCCACGTCGAACATGCGCAACAATCTTTTCTATCTTCCACGCGTCTTCGAACCGTTCCAGCGCATATATATTTGAGTTCCAATCATCCCGCTCGCGTTTGAATTTCAAATGCCTTAACAATCTCTGCTTCGAACTCATTTCACGGACACAGTCTTGCTACCACTTCGAAGCTCCCTTCAAGTATGTCTCCATAACTGTCACTCGAAGCTCTGAGCTTTGATATCTCTATTCGAAGGACCATCTCTTCCATTCCGAGTTGTGACATTCACTGTATTCCAACGAATACTAATCTAATTTCATTTCGAACTTGGTTACTCCATTTCGAACCACATATATCAAAATCTTCAGCCAACAAAATGCCCCTTTAAAATATGTATTTCGAACCTCTTCTGAGAAATACTTTTTTTAAACATACTTGCAAGATTTTGATGTGACTTTTGAATAATCATGATACTTACTGTGCGTGACCTCAACCACGTCAATCAAAACACCTCTTGGTTCCCCAACCGTTTCAAAACAGTCATCACAGCATGGTGCGGTTACCAAACAATGATTATCATTAATCACGCTTATTACCAATGCTAACTTTATGCCACCTCTTTTCAGATCCAACCCACGATCCCCACGTATCCCAGTTTTAGTTGGTAAGTGTTTCAACTTCCTCACTATAAAAACTAATCAGTTTAGTCTTTTACCCTTTTTTCACATTCTGAAACTTTCTCTTCTTCTACTCTCGCTAAAAAACCCTAAAGCTTTCAACAATCTTCAACAATGTCTACAACAACATCATCCCAAATGAAGAAAACTTCCGAGAAGAAAAACAAGAACACAGGAACAATTTTGGAAAGCAAGGTCGGTACTCATCAAGGTCAATCTGTACTTATCCCTCAAACAATCACCAAGGAACAGGAACTGCTATACGCCTCTCAGGTACTGATTCCAACTAATGCTGCTGGAAAGAGGTTTGCTCTAATGGGCCCTCTTACAGTCTTTGAAATCTTGAAAGATACCAGAAAAATCTTCCCTGTCTGTTATAATTTTAAACCCTTGTTTAATAAGATGGATATCCCTAGGATAGGAACTGAGAATATGAGTGAATCTTCCGCTTCGAAAGCCATAGAAACCCCAAACGTTCCCCCAAAAGATCCCTTTGTCTTGGATTACGTTAAGAGCAACTTTAAACCATTCCGATCATGCCCTACTTCTGACATAGCGTACCAGAACTGGCTTACTAAGGTAGAAGCTAAGAAATCACACCAATGGGAAGAACTAGGAATATATAACCTGATTAAGTTATCGAAACCAGGCTTCACCTATAGCCACCCCTTGTTATTTGCATTCTTGTATTTTTGGGATAGTACTTACAACAACTTTCACCTCCCTGGAGGAATGATAACACCCACATTCTTCGACATAGCAGCCATCATTGGTTTGTCACCAGTAGGAGAGACTTACATTCCTGATACTGAAGAACACTCTAGTATCATTGACTTCGATGTCAAATTGGCCAGTTTCTCTAAGTTCATTAGCCACTACCACACTGAAGGAGATAGTGTGTCAGATGTGGAACATATTGCCTTTCTCACTCTGTGGTTATCAAGATACGTGTTTTGTAGCAAGTCCTTACAGGTAGCCAGTAGGTTTATTCCCCTAGCTAGGGACTTACATGAAAATAGGAGAGTATGTTTGAGTGAGCTGTTACTTGTTGATCTCTACGAAAGCTTGAGATCAGCTGTTTCGAGTTTGAAATTCCACACTCCCAAAAACATCCTGCTAGCTGGCCCCTTCTGGTTACTCCAATTATGGCTTAATGCCATGTTTGAATCCTCATTGTCAACCGTTGACACCATTGTTGAACAAGATCCAGAGATAGCGGATCGAATTATTGAAGGTACAAGGCTGAGAAAACTTACTCCAAATGATGATAAAGCTGACTTCAAAGTCCTCTTCTCACAGTACATCATGCTTTTCTCGAAGAGACATAAATTTGAAGAGACTATGGCACCCTTTGCTTCAAGGACTCATGGACCATCATGGTTCACCATGTCTCTTTCAGAGGCTGTTAAAAGAAAAGAGATTCAAGACATTTGGAAAGCCTTTTTACTCTCCAGATTAATCTCCTCAAGAATCACTCCGTCCAAGAACCAAATCTTCCTGTTTGCCTATCAACCCAACTTTGTGTCCAGACAATTTGGTTTATGTCAGTTAATCCCTGACCCCCTTTTCCAAACCCAGAGTGCCATCACTTCTGGTCGAACCTTCAAGGCCAGAGAAGCTAAGCTGCAACAAGAACAATACCAAGACTTCGCTCAGTTCGAACTAATCCCTTTTGAACCAACACATTTTACAGCAAAGGGTTTTCTGGAATGGTGGATTAAATTCTACCAATCTTATATGTTCGATACCATCACCATTCAAAAGAAACTAACTGATGCGTTCGATGTGCAGGTACACTCAAAGAAAGGTATGTTTACTCACACTAAAGAGATTAGGGCTTTTCAGCAGAATTACTTCGAAACAACTTATGATCCTACGCGCTTGCAAACCACTGTGTATCGAGCGTCCGAAACCTTGAAGGAAAAATTTAAAGAAAAAATTTCTAAGTTCAAACTTCCTTCAGGGTTGTCACCTGAGGATAGGTATAGGTTGGCACTGGAAATGCATCCACCTAAATTTCCTAGATTACCTACCTCAGAACTGGCTCTGGCTTGGTTTCCTCCATACCCTTGGTGGTTGACTTGCAAAGAGATGTTTAAATACAAATCTCAAAAGAAACTAAAGCCATCTGAGATTGTGACATGGGCTCGTCATTGGCTCCATAATTTCCCAGGACATCTTCGCTATGACCTTTCTGCCATGTTGATTATATCTAATCAAGGCGCAGGTGTGAATGCTTGGGAAATTCTCAAATATTTCTTTCTTTCTTTATTTTAACATTTACCTTAATTGTTTCGATTTTCACCATCAGGATAAAGACTGTTGCTTTGAAGGCTAAGGAAGGAAGTAGTTCTCAACAAAATATCAAAACTGATGACAACGTGCCTTTAATCACACCAACAACAACAACAACACCAACAATAACAACACCAACAACTGCCCCAACTCCAAAGGTAATCAATTAATCCTGATGTTTCGAATGGACTAAAATTTATGCTTAAAGTCTAACCCATGTTTGAACCTTTTCAGACTAACAAGCTTCCACCAACCACTCCAAAGAAGAGAAAACCAAGTGCTACTGGGAAAAATCCCAAGGCTGGAGGGAATTCACCAACAACTTCGAAAAAGAAGCAGAAGAAAGAAGTTCCCAAAGGCGCTGAACCAACTGGCATTTCTGGACTTGATTCCAGAGATGTTGCTCCCTCAACTAAATCCAAAAATCCACCTTCGACCTCCAACGTAATGTTGGAACATATAGATAGCAACCTCTCCTCCGATAATCCACAGGTAAATTGAATTTGAATCTTTAACAAAATAGTTATTCGTACCTTAGTGCAAGTTTTTAATCTTTCTTTGTTTGTGTAGGACGATTCGAATCCAATTCCTACCACTTCGACTCCTCCATCAAAAACTGCTGCTCCAATCCATTCTTCTCCTCATGGGGACTCCAGTAATCTGGTGCAGAACAAAGGGTCCTCTAACATGGCGGTTCCGATTGGGGCTTCAGAGCAGCCAGATGACCAAGGCACTTCTCCCCCTCTAAAGGAAACAAACGAAACAACGCCTGAAGATGCTGCAGAAGTTCCTCTAGAAACTTCTCATCCAAAATCTCCTCTCGGAACCCCTCAAGAGAGCCAAAAAGCCACTCACGCTGAAGAGGAAAAGGCTAACTCTTCTCAAGGGAACGAAGAATCTGGTGAGGATGGATCTGAGGAAGAAGAAGAAGAAGCTCAAGGCGATTCGAGCGAAGGAACAAAGTCTGATGCTCATAGCAGTGAAAACAATGATATCGAAGTGGTGGATTTGGTTGGTGACGAAGAAGACGATGAGCAAGAAAAAAGTGATGGTGATGGTGACCAGGCTAATGAGCCTATGGAGGTTGATATGGATGTAACTCCCTTGCGTATGGAACTTCCTGAGTCTTCTCAATCTCAAACAACTGAAGAGGAGTTAGCCCTCTTAAGGCGAAATGACCCAATTGGGTATATGAAGGCTAAGTTAGCTCAGAGGGGCACTTCTATTGCTAGGGCTGGTACTAGTTCGACTAACAATCAATTGCCCTCAGATGACAG
The DNA here is from genome assembly GCA_021764765.1 of Vicia sativa. Lineage (NCBI taxonomy): Eukaryota > Viridiplantae > Streptophyta > Magnoliopsida > Fabales > Fabaceae > Vicia > Vicia sativa. The sequence continues at coordinate 207,411,400 of CM038792.1, read as the reverse complement.
AGTTGTACTCCTAAATAAAGTTAGGAGAACAATCCTTGATGTGGATTTGTTCGAAGTGCTCAAGAGGGATAATACAGCTTGCTATACTATGAAGGAACTCCTTACACAAGTCAATCTTGCCACCTGCTCCCTGGAAGTTAGCACTATCCTGTTCGAACTTCAAACTCTGTTGGATAACGTGACTGGGTGTCTCCTTCAGGATGAATTTGCCACCAATAAGGTCCAAGAGAAGCGAACTGCTATGGATGCTGCTTATGAGCATGCTTCGAAGCTATCTAAAGAAGCTGAAGATCAAGCCATGCACATGAAGCAAGCCAAGACTGATTATGAAACTCGAGCTCAGTCTATTCTTCTCTGGGAAAAGCAAATTCAAGAGCTCCAACAAAAGGTTAAGGAGGCCCAACAACAACAATTGGCATATGACACCAATACTACTGGCACTCAATTCAAAGAACTTCTTAACAAAGGACTTGCCGAAATGGAAGCAGCCGAACAACTTAAAGGTGAAGTTGCTACTCTGGAAGGAGCAAGGCGCTTCACTCAGCAAAGGCTTGAATCCTTTCGAAGTACCTTTGATAGATTAAGGAACAATGCCTATTTCTGAATTTCTGTTTATTTAATTAGCTTTGAATTTTAGTTGAATGTTGATTTGTAACATCCAGACAACGCCATTTTGGCAATCTAAATTACCATTTTGGCATACCTTTATGATATTTCGACTACGTCTTTATTATTCGAATCTCCTGCAGGCGTGGTTTATATTCTTTAAATATTTCCCATTAACCTTTAAGATTCGCTTATCATCAGCCAACTCTTCGATTTCATACGCATTGTTTGAAAATATTTTTACTATTCGAAAAGGGCCTTCCCAATGAGGTGACCATTTACCTAATGTTTTATTTTTCTTGTCCATGGGCAATATGACTTTCCAGACTAAGTCATTAATAGTGAATGTTTTACCTTTCACCCTTTTATTATATGCCCTGGCTACTCTTTACTTTTGTCTCATTAGGATTTCCAATGCATGCAATCTCACTTCATCTAACTCAACTAACTCATTCATCATCATCTCCCAATATAATGCAGATGGGATCTCGTTTTGTCTTTGAATTCGAACTGATTGTAGATGAATTTCTACTGGTAGAACTGCATCATGACCAAATGTTAGTTGGAAAGGCGTGGTGTTAGTAACTTCTTTAGGAGATGTTCTACAGGCCCACAGTATTTGGTCTAAAGTCTTGTGCCAGTTCCTTGGCTTTTTACCAACATGTTTCTTAATTAACCCTATTATCACGTTATTGGTTGCTTCGACCTGACCATTTGCTTGAGCATAATATGGTGTTGATGTTAGTAATCTGAACCCCATCTCTTGGGTAAATTCTTGCATCTTCCTACCAGTAAACACAGAGCCTTGGTCTGTGGTTATGCTCTCTGGCAATCTGCACCTATAGATAATATGTTTTGGTATGAACTCAATAATAGCCTCTTGATCAACAGCTATTAATGGTATTGCTTCGATCCATTTGGTAAAATAATCTATTCCTACCAGGATATATTTCTGTCCTTTGGACGAAGCAGGATTGATTTCTCCTATTAAGTCTAATGCCCATCCTTTAAAGGGCCATGGTTTAACGATCGAATGCAACTCACTTGCAGGAGCATGTTGAATCCCTGCATGTTTCTGGCATTCTTCACAACCTTTAGCAAAATCTATACAGTCTTTGAGCATGCTGGGCCAATACATACCATATCGAAATAACAACCATTTTATTTTATGGCCTGCTTGATGTGCCCCACATGTCCCATTGTGGACTTCTGACAATGCCAAGTATGCCTCACTTTCTCCTAGGCATTTCAGTAAGACACCCTCCTGGGTCTTTTTGAACAATTCATTTCCCATAAGGACATATGATAATGCTCTATATTTTATTTTCCTATCAACATACAATGTTGGATTTTTTAAATAACTCACTAGTGGGCTTCGCCAATCTGCATCTGATAAGGTGTCTATGGCTAACACTTCGAATCTATCTTTATCACCACAACCTAATTTAATATTTCCTAAATCTGATGGTGTGAGTCTAGTAGCCATAACGCTACCTCTTATTTCGACCAAATCCTCAAAGTTTTTGGTAGAAACTGCACTCAAGCCAACTGCTAGGTCATTTGCTTCTTGATTTTCTATTCTTGGTATATGTTGAATATCCATGTATTCGAATTTTTTGAGTAGCCTGTTAACTATGACAAAGTATGTCATCAAATTTTCCTTTATGCATTTGTATTCCTTTGTTATTTGCTTGACCACTAATTTCGAATCACCTTTAATTTCGACTCTAGTTGCCCCCAATTCCAACAAAGCTTCAAGTCCAACAATAAGCGCTTCGTATTCAGCTTCGTTGTTCGAGCAACGAGGACCATCTAACTTATACTTGAATTTTGTTGGAATTCCTTCAGGAGAAATTATGAGAACTCCAACACCACTACCCTCCTTATGGGTCGAACCATCAAAGTATAATTTCCAAGGCTGCATTTCAACGTAACCCATGATAGGCTTTTCGACCAGTGAATGGTCCACAATGAAATCAGAAATTACTTGACCTTTCACAGCTCTTAAAGGCATGAAAGTCAAAGAATATTCTCTTAAAGCTAAAGCCCATTTACCAACTCTGCTATGCATTATTGGTTTCGAAAGCATGTGTTTGATAACATTGAAATGAGATGAAACATAAACATCAACAGGCTTTATATAATACTTAAGTTTCATACAAGAAAAGTACAAACAAAGACATAGCTTTTCTATATTGCTATATCTAGTTTCTGCATCATTCAATACCCTACTTAAATAGTATATGGCTCTTTCGATGCCATTGCTATCTTCTTGTGCTAACATACTACCTATACTAACTTCAGAGGCGGATATGTACAATCTCATGGGCTTTCCCCATGAAGGTGGAGACAAGATAGGAGGCTGAGAGAGATATCTTTTTATCTTGTCAAATGCCTCCTGATGTGCTTCGTTCCACTAAGGCTTGGCCTTGCTTTAAGCAAGTAGTGAGAGAAAGCTTGGGTTCTTCCACTTAGATTCGAAATGAATCTTCGAGAAAGTTAATCTTCCTAACAAAGATTGCGCCCTTTTGATGTGGGTGCTTTCGTTTCCATAATGGCTTTGGTTTTATTCTGGTTGATCTCGATTCCTTTTTTATGAACCACAAAGCCAAGGAAATCTCCAGCCTGCACAAAAAATGCACATTTAAGGGGGTTCATTTTTAAGCCATGTTTTCTCATTCTTTCGAATGATTGGCTCAAATGATGCAATGGGTTTCAGCAGATATGTATTTGATGACTATATCATCAATATACACCTGCATAAATGTCTCAATAAAATCATGGAAAATTGAATTCATTGCTCTTTGGTAAGTTGCCCCAGCATTTTTTAAACCAAAAGGCATCACTACCCATTCGTAGGTGCCTAAGGCTCCTGGGCAACGAAATGTTGTCTTAGCAACATCTTCTTCAGCAATAAAAATCGATTATAACCGAATATCCATCTAGCATACTTAGGTATTCGAATCCTGCAGAGTCTATTAACATTTCTGCCATAGGCATGGAATATTCATCTTTAGGGGTAGCAGTATTTAAATCCCTAAAATCTATACAAATTCTCAGAGATCCATTTTTCTTAATAACAGTACTATATTTGCTAACCATTCGACATACCTTGTGGTTCGATGAATTTGCACAACCTTCGACCTCAACTTTAATCTTTGTGAGAATCTGCCAATCTTCTAGGAGTTTGTTTGATGGGCTTCTTGCCATCCTTAATTGGAAGTCCGTGCTCCACTAACTCTCTCTTCAAACCATTTCACATAGTCCCATGCAAAGCGCTTTGTTTCTCTTGAGAACTTGATCACCTTCGCTTGAAGCCTGGGTCGAGTTTTGCGCTTATGTAAGTTATTCTTTTCGTATTGTCATCCCCCAAACTCGCCTCTTCGAGTGGATCCTGTGCTAACATTTTGGCACCTGAGTCTGTGGGGTCCTTCTCGAAGCCTAGGGGTTCCTTATCATAGATGGCATCTAGCCTTTGATCTATTTTGTGTTCTTCAAAGGGTGAGTCTTTCGAGTCATTCCCCTCTATTTCGTTTACTTCAGCCTCTAAAGCCGCTTTCCATTCGTTCTCAGCCATATAGGCTGAAATCCTTTCGAAGAAGGAATACTCAGTCATGGGCAAGGTTGTCGAACTCCCAGCCTGTTGGCCGTGTTTGCGTAGTGCCTTCGACTTCTTCGTCCCCTTCAACTATCTTCCTATCCCAGTACATGCCATCATGGCGAAGGGTCATATAGTAGTGTGCGTTCCTGGTTTCGTTTATTTCGTCACTTGGGGTACAAGGGGCTATTCTGGCTAGGTACTTGTCATAATTCCTTTTATTGACCAAGTTAACCCCTGTCATAAAATAACTCTGGTCCACTTTGATATTCTCAATAATACCATCTTCTCTCCATAGGACCAACCTCTGATGCATTGACGAAGGAACCGCCTCTCACGCCATGGATCCAGTTCTTCCCAATGAACATGGTGGGCTGGCCGCCTGGCTTCGATCTACCCCATGAACCATGGATGTCACCATCTTGTGTTTGATCCTACCGCCAAGACGGTACCAACCTTTGCTCGAATGAACAATGGCTTGGATGATTCTTCATGGCTGGCTGTTCAAGAATGCGTTACGCTCTTCGACCGCCGTTATCCATTACGTAGTAGCAAGGGTCGTGTTTCATCAAATCTATGGTATCATCCTCCTCATGCTCTTGATTTGGTTTCTGTCCAAACTCGAAGTACGGATACCACGTTGCAATTAATGGTAGTGAAGACTCCTCCGATTCAAGTTATCATCAAGATATCCTCGTCTTCTTCTGGACTTGGTGTGTACTCCTTCGATTCATCTTGTTGTGTTTCAGAAAAGAGTCTCCTGCTAACTAGGGGTTTAATCTCAGGTTGATTATTTGTTGTTGGTTTGTTTGTGCTTGATTCTCCTTGGTTTTTTTACTGAAGTTGCTCCTTTATCTGCCACCCTTTCACCTTCAATTCTCTGTCTTCGCCATTGTGATCTGGACATGGGGTTTTTGCCTTTGTAATTATCTAGTCTCAATTCTTCCCTCTTCGCAGTGTTGAATTGCCTTCTATATGTCATGGCGTGACGTGCGTTTTGTTGATTGCTTCTCCATTTATCCTTCCCCTTGTTAGCTCTGACTTGCGCCATTTGTCTGCTGGTACTTCAAATAGGATTTTGAACGCCACCCTTCGAGCACCTTTAGGATGGGGTCGGGGCTTCGTTGAGTGTGGTTACCTCGAAATGACTCATCGACCACTTCTTTATGGTTCCAAGATGAGGTAAAGGAATAGTTTAAAGCTCCGCCATGTTTCGTCCGTAACACCTTGGGCATATTAGACACTTGGTTGCCCCTTTGTGACAAATAACTAAAACTCAATAAACTCTCTCCACTTAGGGTAACATCCAATAATGGTTGTCTTGGCGCCAATTGATGCCAGTTCGAGCCCTTTGTTTTCTCTCAAAGTCTGCAGCAATTCTCTGGTTGCAGATGATGCTACATCTGGGACATAGTATCATTTCAGCACTTCCCTTATGGCACAGCATGAGATAATCTTTGAGGCTGGTATCTACAACATAGCTATCCTCCATTTTGTATTTTTCTTTTTCTAGGTATCTTTCCATCTCCTCCATCTCAGAATGAGGTCTCTCCATATCAACCATGTTGACATCAACATCTTCCCCTTTTTCGTTATCATCTCCCATCCTGATGGTTTGACATCTTCGATTCGGATTTTTGAACTTTCTGGGGCAGAATATTTCACCAGGTAGTCGAATTTTCCACTGGGTTCCCCTAAAGTATCCCAGACTACTTTTTGAGGAATGTTAACATCTCCATCCTCCCCCTTTATGTCATCATCTCCCCAACCTGTGGGTTTGACATCTTCGATTGGGATTTTTGAACTTTCTGGGGCAGAATATTTCACCAGGTAGTCGAACTTTCCACTGGGTTCCCCTAAGGTATCCCAGACTTCTTTCTGAGGGAGAGTTGGTTTTGTAATCTGGACTTTTTCCAATTTTTGCCTCGGCCTTCAGAGTCTGTGTCAACTCTTGGTTCTCGGCCTTCAAGAGTTCGGATCTTCAAAACCAAAGGTACGCTCGATCGAAGCCTCTAGTTGCTTGTGGATGTCTTCAGTGACCCCCTTGTTGACTTCGACTAACACACAATTTTTGTTCTCAGTACTTTTTTCTCCTAATGGAGTGTCATCTTGATCTGCTTCCACCATATTGATTTCTCCAATGCATACAGGCTCAGAGTAATGTTGGCTGAAGATTTTGATATCTATGATTCGAATAGGAATCATTAAGCTCGAAACGAAACAATATCAGTATTCGTTGGAACAAAGGGAATGTCATGATTCAGAATGGAAGAATTGGCTCTTCGAATAGACATACTGAAACTTGGAGCTTCGAATAGCAATTATGATAATACATATAAAAGGAGATTCGAAGTGGTAGTAGTATGGTGTTTAAGAAGTGAGTTCGAAACGAAAGACAGTACAAATATTTGAAATTCAAACGTGAGCGGGATAAATGGAAGTTCGAATATGCGCGCTGAAAACGGTTCGAAGACGTGGAAGCTAGAGAAGCATAGTGTTCTGCATGTCTGAAACGTGGCAAGATCTCATAAGTCAGACCGTTATGGTCGAAATAGTATAAATAGGAATCTTAGTGTTAAGATTTCGTGTGTCATATCTATTGTACTAAAATTCAGTAACATTCAAAATACCACATGGCTAGGGAAACGAATGCACGAATGATGTACGTATGATTGCACCAAGATTTTATTATTCAATAATGCATCTTTATATTTCCAGTTTATCTCTATCTTGCATCAATGTCTTTTAAATTCTTTACATTCAAAGTCATTTAACTTTCCTTGCATTTAAACGATTTTCTTGCATTTCAAAATCCTTTACTTTTCTGCAACTTTTACATTAACGCTCTTATTTTCTAGAAAGCTTTTACATACTTGTTCTTACATTCATGTCTTTTACACTTCATGCTTCTATTTTGAAAGTCTTTTATATTTAAAAGTCATTTAAGCATTCCTGCATTTATACATTTTCTGCAATTCGAAATCTTTACGCTTTTACTTGTTCAGATTAGTTTTATACTACTTTACTTGATCATGTTATTAAGTCCTTGAACATCATAATCGAAATACACTTATAAAACATTCAAAAACAAGTCTTGAACATGAATACTTATTTTAAGTTTACGCAAACGACCAATACCCCATAGGATCAATCTAGTCGATCCTGCAAGTTACCAAAGGGATTTAATAACAATCATAACGCTTATTTGATAGTTTGGAGGACTAGCGGTTGTTTCACCGTAAATCACGTGAACAAATTGGCACGCCTGGGATGTCATTGGTTGTCACAAATTTAAAATAAGGGTTATAAGACATAAGTATTATAAAAGGTGCATTCGAGTAAATAAAGTTCATTGGTATATGAACCTTAGGAGTGGTAGAATAACTAATAGTAACCAACCCTTACCCGTAAGAAATCGAAATAATAGGATGTCGATCCAAACAATCCACAAGGGGAACAAACGCCCACATGGAAGTAATCGATGCATCGACTTGATGGGGACGCCCACGATCCCTTCGAATGCACATGTTGTATCTTCTACTAATAGTATGACCACGAACGAACAAGTGGCATGTCAATACACAATTCGATCCTAGGCAATACAGGAACCACTGGGTATCCTGGGGGATTTGTCCCACCATCAGGGGCACAAACCCATTTCGCTACCCCACCACCAACTAGACCATTCGGTTTCGATAGTAATAGCCCGTAAATTCCCAAGATGGAATGCCAACATCTTTTATGGCGGTTTGCGAGACTTGACGCCGAACGCGCCACCACACTTAGGTCGGATCGGGGCTAATCAATTTATGACAAATAACCAAGGGTCAGTAGGTTATAGTACACTGCCTATCTTAACCACAAAAAATCAAATAGCTTTTAGGCAGTTATTGGATGATAGTAACCATAATATGATAGGAGTATTAGCACAAACCATGCAAGAAATCTTCGCCCAATAGTTCAAAATGTGACCGTGATAAATGAGAGAATGCGATAATATGAGTCGAATAATGATTTCTTTGCTCCGCCAGAGAGGCGAGATGTAACCGTGCATTGGTTCGAGCGAACATACCTATCATCGAACAAGTGGCGGATGACCCACCCTATAGGCTAGCCGAGAGGAGTTAACTTGGGGAGCACAAGGGTAGATGCCCGGTGATTCGAGAAGAACCACAAAGGGATTGATAGAACCACCAAGAAGGGTCGAAAGGGTAGATGCCCGAGTGATTCGAGAGGAACCACAAAGGGGAATTATGGAACCAGGGGCAAGGATCGAAAGACTAGGAGTCCCAGCGTTTCGAGAAGAACAACCTAGAGGAGTTGTCATGGTAGGTCAAAACCAAGATGCTGATGCAGTTGTCCATAGAGTACGAAATGACAATATCTTGGCAGAAAATAATCTAACTACCATGATAGAAAGGATTATGGCCCAAAATGGTCTTAATACAGGGATTAGAAGGCCAAATTATGCCTCCCCTATAGCAAAGTATGTAGTGCATACTGATTTACCAAGGGGATACAAGATCCCTAAGTTTACAAAGTTCGCTGGAGATACCAATGAATCAACAGTCGAACACATAGCCTGTATCCAATCGCGGGACATAGAGAATAATGAGAACCTTAGGATTAAATATTTCCCAAGTTCCCTTACCAAAAATGCTTTCACATGGTTCACAACTTTTCCCCCTGGATCCATAGATACCTGGACCCTTTTGGAGAGATTGTTCCATGAACAATTCTATATGGGACAATCCAAGATAAGTCTAAAGGAATTAGCAAGTGTTAAGAGGAAGTTTACTGAACCTATAGATTAGTACTTAAATAGGTTCAGACTCTTGAAATCTAGATGTTTCACAGTAGTCCGTGAACATGAGTTAGTCGAAATGGCCGCTGGTGGCCTGGACTATTCTATTCGAAAGAAATTAGACACACAATACTTGAGGACATGGCTCGCTTAGCGATAGAGTTCGACAAGTCGAAAGGCTAAAGGCCGAAAAGGCCAGGGTTTTTAAAAGTAATAAAAAAGAAAGAGTCTCCTATGTCGAAACTGAGGAAGTCGAAGACTATTCTGAATTCGAAGAGGTCGAAATAGACCTCGCTGAGTTGAAACAGGCTCCACCTTACTCTTGTAAATTATTAGTTCCCACCAAAGGGAAAGAAATTGTTGAAAATGAGAAAAATGACAGGTTTCCAAAGAAGGTGTACACCTTCGATGTAACAAAGTGTGATGAGATCTTCGATTTACTTGTCAAAGATGGCCAATTAATAGTGCCACCAAACGTCAAAATACCTCCCTTAGATCAAAGAAAGAAAAGAGGATTTTGTAAATATCATAGTTTCCTAGGCCACAAAACCTCACAGTGTTTTCTTTTCAGGGACTTGATTCAAAACGAAATTAAGGACGGCAGATTAAAGTTTACTGATAAACCAAAAATGAAAGTGGATGAAGACCCTCTGGATATTGCAGACACCAACTACTCCGAGCCTTCGAGCATTGGAGAAATCAATATGGTAGAAGCAAACCAAGGGGCCACTACATCGAAAGAGGAAAACACTGAGAGTGAAAGTTGGGTGCTGGTCGAACTCAACAATGGAGTCACTGAAGACATCCACAAACTAGAGATTTCGATCGAATCAACGCCAGTTGTTGTTTCGAAAGAAGTCCAGGCTACTGAGGGCCAGGAAAACCAGAAGCAGGAATTGACACAGGCTACTGAAGGCCTGAGGCTCAAACTGGAGAAGGTTCAGATTACAAAGCAAGCCTCCCCTCAAAAAGAGATCTGGGATACCTTAGGGGAACCCAGTGGGAAGTTCGACTATCTGGTAAAATATTCTGCTCCAGAGAGTTCGAAAATCCGAATCGAAGACGTCAAGCCCACGGGATGGGGAGATGATGATACAATAGGGGAAGTTAGAGATAGTGGCATTCCTAAGAAGTCTGGGACACCTTAGGGGAACCCAGTGGAAAATTTGATTATCTGGTAAAATATTCTGCCCCAGAGAGTTTAAAGATTCGAATCGAAGACGTCAAACCATCAGGATGGGGAGATGATGTTGAGAAATGGGAAGATGTAGATGTCAACATGGTGGACATGGAGAGACCCTGTTCTGAGATGCAGGAAGTGGAAAGATACCTTGAAAAAGAAAAATATAAAATGGAGGAGGGTTATGCTGCAGATACCAGCCTCAAACAATATCTCATGTTGTGCCACAAGGGCAATGCTGAAATGATGCTTTGTCCAAGATGCAGCATCATATGCAACGAGAGGATTGCTGCAGAGTTCGAAAGGAGACAAAGGGCTCGAACTAGAGTAAATTGGCGCCAAGATAACCAATTATTCAGATGTTACCCTAGAGCTGGGGAGAGTTTGTTGGAATTCTTAGTTCGCTGTCACAAAGGGGCAACAAAGTGCCTGATTTTCCCAAGATGTTCGAAGATATGACGTAACATGGGGAGCGTCAAACGATTCCCTTCGCCCCATGCTGGAATCACAAGGAAGTTGGTCAGATGAGTCAGCGCTTCGATGGTAATCACATTCAACAAAAGCCTGATAGCCCTTATCCAAGAGGTGCTCGAAGGGTGACATTCAAAATCCCTGCAAAAGTACCAACAGACAAATGGCTGCAAGTCAAAACCAATAAGGGGAAGGATAAATGGAGAAGTAATGAGCAAAACGCGCGTCATGCCATGGTGTATAGGAGACAATTCAACACTGCGAAAAGGGAGGAATTGAGACTAGAAAATTACAAAGGTAAGAATCCTATGTCAAGATCCCAATGGCGAAGGCAACAGCAAATTCGAAAGGCTGAAAGAGAAGCCTTGGCTGACAAAGGAGCAGCTTCGACCAACAACAAAGAAGTGTCAAGCACCAACAAGCCAATAACAACAAACAATCAACCAGAAGATAAACCCCTAGTTAGTCGGAGACTTTTCTCCGAAACACAACCAGACGAACCGAAAGAATATACTCCAAGTCTAGAAGAAGACGAGGATATGTTGACGGATAACTTCGAATCAGAGGGGGAGTCCTCACTCAATTTAAACGGCAACGTGGTATCTGTACTACCATCCGAATTTGGCCAAGAGACCGAGATCGAAGAATAGGAGGAAGAAGATACCATTGATTTGATGAAACACAGACCAGTTTGCTACTATGTAATGGATAACGGCGCGATCGAAGAGCAGAACGCATTCTTCGAACACCCCGAGCCAGCAATGAAGAATCACTTGAAGCCATTGTTTATCAGAGCAAAGGCAGGAACCCATGGAGTGAACAAGGTCTTAGTGGATGGAGGCGCTGCAGTCAACCTTATGCCTCAATTCATGCTGAAAAGGTTAGGAATTCAGGAGGGTGATGTCAAACCACATAACATGGTCCTGTCCAACTATGAAGGGAAAGTAGGACAAACGTTGGGAGTGGTGCAAGTGGAGTTAACTATTGGATCGAGCTGCAGGCCCACCATGTTCATGGTGATCGAAGCCAAAGCAAACTATAATTTGCTGTTAGGGAGAGAGTGGATTCATGGCGTAGGGGCAGTTCCTTCGTCAATGCACCAGAGGTTAGTGCTGCAGAGAGAAGATGGTATCGTGGAAAATATCGAAGCGGACCAGAGTTACTTCATGACAACAGTCAATCTGGTTAACAAAAGGAATTATGATAAGTATCTGGCAAGAATAGCTCCTTGTACACCAAGTGATGAAATAAATGAAACAAGAGAGATGACATTATATGACCCTTCGCCATGATGGCATGTATTGGGATAGAAAAATAATTAAGGGTGATGAAGGAGTCGAAGGCACTTCGCAAAGACGGCCACCAGGCTGGGAGTTCGACGATCCTGCTCATGACTGAGTCCTCTTTCTTCGACAGGATTTCGGCCTATATGGCCGAGAATGAATGGAAAGCAACTTCAGAGGTTGAAATAGATAGTATAGTTGAAATGAATGAAATGAAAGGGAATGGTTCGAAGAATTCACCCTATGAAGAAAACGAAATAGATCAAAGGCTTGATGCCATTTACGATACGGAACCCTTGGGCTTCGAGAAGGATCCTACAAACTCAGCTGCCAAAATGCTAGCACAGGATCTGATCATGCATAAAATCCTCAGCCGAGATGGATGTCTGAGAGGGAAGACTGGGGGGATCCGGGATAGGTCTCGGCCTTAGGGAGGAGGTCTTTATCCGACATGGGTCTCGGGAAAGGACATGAGGTCGGCCTAGATCCGAGGAGTAGTTCGGCAGTTACTCTAGTATGAAGGATTGAGCAGACGTTATGAAGATGAAGAGTTCCTAGAGTCTTTATGAGACGTTTATAGTGAATGATTACAAGCTGTAACAGCTAGCTCCTTGCCTTCAACCCATGGTTAATGCGCTGAGGCAGTTACGAAAGGGAAGAAATAGCTTCATGGAAGGAATGATATAACCGGTTTCGCCGGATAAGCAAGACAATCATAAGCTTGGAACTTGAGTTACGACACTTGAGCTTCCAAATCCCTAAAATATCTTTAATAAGGTTTTTCCTGCAAGAACAGGATCCACTCGAAGAGGTGAATTTGGGGGATGACAACACAAAAAGAATAACCTACATAAGTACAAAACTCAGCTCAAGTTTCAAGCAGGAGGTGATCGAAGTCCTCAAAAGGAACAAAGATTGCTTTGCTTGGGACTATGACGAAATGCCTGGTTTGAAAAGAGAGTTAGTGGAGCACAGACTTCCAATTAGGGATGACAAGAAGCCCATCAAGCAAACTCCCGTAAGGTTCGCCTGAGACTACAAAGATCAAAGCGAGGTCGAAAGGTTGCGCGCAAATTCATCGAACTACAAGGTATGTCGAATGGTTAGCAAATATAGTACCTGTTATTAAGAAAAATGGTTCACTGAGAATATGCATAGACTTTAGGGATTTAAATACTGCAACCCCCAAAGATCAATACTCTATGCCTGTGGCGTAAATGTTAATAGACTCTCTGGATTTGAATACCTAAGTATGCTAGATGGATACTCTGGTTATAACCAGATCTTTATTGCCGAAGAAGATGTTGCTAAGACAAGATTTCGTTGCCCAGGAGCCCTAGGCACCTATGAATGGGTAGTGATGCCTTTTGGTTTAAAAATGTGGGCAACTTACCAAAGAGCAATGAACTCCATCTTTCATGATTTTATTGAGACATTTATGCAGGTGTATATTGATGATATAGTCATCAAATCTATATCTGCAGAAACCCATCTGCATCATTTGAGCCAATCATTCGAAAGAATGAGAAAACATGGCTTGAAAATGAATCCCCTTAAATGTTCATTTTTGGGTGAGATTTCCGGCTTTGTGGTTCATAAAAAAGGAATCGAAATCAACCAGAATAAGACCAAAGCCATCATGGAGACTAAAGCACCCACATCGAAAAGGGAGTTGCAATCTTTGCTGGGGAAGATTAACTTTCTCAGAAGACTCATTTCAAATCTAAGTGGAAAGACTCAAGCTTTCTCTCCACTACTTCGTTTAAAGCAGGGCCAAGTCTTCGAGTGGGACGAAGCACATCAGGAGGCCTTCGACAAGATTAAAAGATATCTCTCTCAGCCTCCTATCGTGTCTCCACCTTCATGGGGAAAATCCATGAGATTGTACATATCTGCTTCTGAACTTACTATAGGTAGTATGTTAGTACAAGAAGATAGTAATAACATCGAAAGAGCCATATATTATTTAAGTAGGATGTTGAATGATGCAGAAACTAGATATAGTAATATAGAAAAGTTGTGTCTTTGTTTATACTTTTCTTGTATGAAACTCAAGTATTATATAAAACCTGTTGATGTTTATGTTTCATCTCATTTCGATGTTATCAAACACATGCTTTCAAAACCAATAATGCATAGCAGAATTGGTAAATGGGCTTTAGCCTTGACAGAATATTCTTTGACTTTCACGCCTTTAAGAGCTGTGAAAGGTCAACTAATTTCTGATTTCATTGTGGACCATTCATTGGTCAAAAAGCCTATCATGGGTTATGTCGAAATGCAACCTTGGAAGCTATACTTTGATGGTTCGACCCACAGAGAGGGCAGTGGTGTTGGAGTTCTCATAATTTCTCCTGAAGGAATTCCAACAAAATTCAAGTATAAGTTAGAGGGTCCTCGTTGCTCGAACAACGAAGCTAAATACGAAGCGCTCATTGTTGGACTTGAAGCTTTGTTGGAATTGGGGGCAACTAGAGTCGAAATCAAAGGTGATTCAGAGTTAGTGGTCAAGCAGATAAAGAAGGAATATAAATGCATAAAGGAAAATCTGATGACATACTTTGTCATAGTTAATAGGCTACTCAAAAAATTTGAATACATGGATATTCAGCACATACCAAGAATAGAAAATCAAGAAGCAAATGACCTAGCACAATTGGCTTGTGGTATAAAGTTTCCAAAACTTTGAGGATTTGATCGAAATAAGAGGAAGAGTCATGGCTACTAGACTTACACCATCAGATCTAGAAAATATTAAATTAAGTTATGGTGATAAAGATAGATTCGAAGTATTAGCCATAAACATTTTAGCAGATACAGATTAGCGAAATCCATTAATAAGGTATTTAGAAAATCCAACATTGAATGTGATGAAAAATAAAATATAGAGCATTATCATATGTCCTTATGGGAATGAACTGCTCAAGAAGACCCAAGAAGGCGATTACTCAAATGTTTGGGAGAAAGTGAGGCATATCTAGCATTATCAAGTCCACAACGGGCATGTGGGCACATCAAGCGAGCCATAAAATGAAGTGGTTGCTATTTCGATATGGTATGTATCGCCCAAGATGCTCAAAGATTGTATAGATTTTGCCAAAGGATGTGAAGAATGTCAGAAACATGCAGGAATTCAACATGCCCCTGCAAGTGAGTTGCATTCGATTATTAAACCATGGCCCTTTAGAGGATGGGCATTGGATTTAATAGGATAAATCAATCCTGCTTCATCTAAAGGTCAGAAATATATCTTGGTAGGAATAGACTATTTTACTAAGTGGATCGAAACGATACCATTGATAGCTGTAGATCAAGAGGCTATTATTTAGTTCATACAGAAACAAATTATCTATAGGTTCGGATTGCCAGAGAGCATAACCACAGACCAAGGTTCTGTGTTTACTGGTAAAAAGATGCAAGAATTTGCCCAAGAAATGGGTTTTAAGTTGCTAACATCAACACCATATTATGCTCAAGCAAATGGTCAGGTCGAAGCAGCCAACAAAGTAATAATAGGTTTGATTAAAAAACATGTTGGTAAAAAACCAATAAATTGGCATAAGACTTTAGATCAAATACTATGGGCCTGTAGAACATCTCCTAAAGAGGCTACTAACACTACACCTTTCCAACTAACATTTGGTCATGATGCAGTCTTACCAGTGGAAATTCATTTACAATCAGTTCGAATTCAAAGACAAAATGAAATCCCATCTTCATTATATTGGGAAATGATGATGAATGAATTAGTTGAGTTGGATGAAGTTAGATTGCACGCATTGGAAATCCTGATGAGGCAAAAGGAAAGAGTGGCCAGGGCATATAACAAAAGGGTGAAAGGTAAAACATTTAGTACTAATGACTTAGTGTGGAAAGTAATATTGCCCATGGACAAGAAGAATAAAGCCTTAGGTAAATGGTCACCTCATTGGGAATGACCTTTTCGAATTGCAAAAACATTCTCGAACAATGCGTATGAGATCGAAGAAGTAAATGATCACAAACGAATCTTAAGGGTTAATGGGAAATATTTAAAGAAATATAAACCACACCTGCAGGAGATTCGAATAACACTAACGTAATCAAACACAGTGAAGATATGCCAAAATGGTAAATTAAAAGTTGCCAAAATGGCATTGTTCGAGCAATACAAACTACAGTCAAATTAATATTACAAGCATGATAAATGTACAATCTTTAGAAATAAGTGTTGTTCCTTAATCGATCGAAGATACCCTAAAAGACTCAAGCTTTTGTTGATTGAAGCGCTTGGCTCCTTCTAGGATGGCAACCGCCTTGAATTGCTCAATGCCTCTCTCGCAAGTCCTTTATTCAAGAGCTCTTCAATCGATTACCAAAAGTGTTGGTCTCATATGCTATCTGTTGTTGTTGGGCCTCCTTGATTTTTCTTTGAAGTTCTAGGATCTGTTTCTCCCAGAGAAGGATGGATTGAGCTCGAAGGTCATAATCGGCTTTAGCTTGCTGGATATGCGTGGCGTGCTCTTCAGCTTCTTTAGAAAGCTTCGAAGCGTGCTCATCAGCAGCGTCCATTGCAGCTCGCTTCTCTTGAACCTTATTGGTAGCAGATTCATCTTGGAGGAAACACCCAGTCACATTGTCAATTAAAGATTGAAGTTCGAAAAGAATGGTGCTAACCTCCAGAGAACAGTTGGCAAGGTTGACTTGGTTGAGAAGTCCCTTCATAATAAAGCAGGCTGTACTATCTTTCTTTAAGACTTCGAAGAGATCCACGTCAAGAATAGTCTTCCTAATCTTATGAAGAAGTACAACCCTATCATCAGAAGGCGTTGAACCAGAATTCGAACCAACACCAGCTTTGGGAAGAGGAGTATCTCTCTGAGCCAGTTTAGCCTTCATGTACCCAATAGGGTCAGTTCATTTCAAAAGGGCTAATTCTTCTTCAGCTGTTCGAGGCTGAGAGGACTCAGGGAGTTCCATGCGCAATGGAGTCACATCCATTTCAACTTCCATTGGCTCATTGGTAGGAGCACCATCGCCTTCATTCTTTTCTTCCTCATCATCTTCTTCATCGCCAACTAGATCCACTACTTCGATGTCATCATTTTCATTACTGGGATTATCAGACTCTGTTCCTTCACTCGAACCGTCTTGAGCATCTCCTTCTCCTTCGTCCTCAGATCCTTCCTCGCTAGAATCTTCGCTCTCTTGAGAGGCATTGGCTTCGTCCTCTTCATCTTGAGTTGCCTTTGTATTCTCTTGAGGGACTTCGAGAGGGGATTTTTGTGGAGAAGTTTATGTTGTTGTTGTTGCAGGAGTAATTGTTGGAGTTGCTTTGGGCACATCATCATTTGCTTCGATGGTTTGTTGAGAGCTGCTTCCTTCTTTGGCCTTCGATGCAACAGTCTTGATCCTGATGGCTGAAAATCGAAACAATTAAGACGAAATGTTAAAATAAAGAAAGTAAGAATTATTTGGGAATTTCCCCAAGCATTCGCACCTGCGCCTTCATTCGAAAGAATCGACATGGCAGAAAGGTCATAGCGAAGATGCCCTGGGAAATTATGGAGCCAGTGTCGAGCCCAAGTCACAGTCTCAGATGGCTTTGGTTTCTTTTGAGATTTGTACTTGAACATCTCTTTGCAAGTTAACCACCAAGGGTATGGGGGAAACCAAGCCAGAGCCAGTTCTGAGGTAGGTAGTTTGGGAAACTTAGGTGGATGCATTTCAGTGCCAACCTATACCTATCCTCGGTGACAACCCAAGGAAGTCGAACTTAGAGACTTTTCTTTAAATTTTTCCTTCAAGGTTTGGGACGCTCGATATACTGTGGACTCCAAGTGTGTGGGATCATAAGTTGTTTCGAAGTAATTCTGAAAAGCTTTAATCTCTTGAGCATGAGTGAGCATACCTTTCTTTTTGTGTACCTGCACATCGAACGCAATAGTCAGTTTATTTTGGATGGTAAGAGTGTCAAACATACAAGATTGGTAGAATTTAGTCCACCAATCCAGAAAACCTTTGGATGAAAAATAAGATGGTTCGAAAGAGATTAATTCAAATTGGGCAAATTCTTGATATTGTTCCTGCTGAAGTTTGGCTTCTCTGGCCTTGAAGGTTCGACTGGAGGTAATGGAGCTCTGAGTCTGAAAGAGGGGTTCAGGAATTAGTTGACATAAACCAAATTGTCTTGAAACGAAGTTGGGTTGATAGGCAAACAGAAGAATTTGATTCTTGGTCGGAGTGATTCTTGAAGAAATTAGTCTTGGGAGCAAGAAGGCTTTCCAGATATCTTGGATTTCTTTAGTCTTAGCAGCCTCCGAAAGGGACATAGTGAACCATGATGGTCCATGTGTCCTCAAAGCAAAAGGCGCCATAGTCTCTTCGAACTTATGTTTCTTGGAAAAGAGCATAATGTATTGTGAGAATAGAATCTAGAAAGCAGCCTTATCATCACTCGGAGTCAGTCTCCTTAGCCTTGTGCCTTCAACATTTCGATCCGCTATTTCTGGATCTTGCTCAACAATAGTATCCGCAGTAGAGAGTGAAGATTCGAACATGGCATTAAGCCATAACTGGAGCAACCGGAAAGGACCAGCTAGTAAGATATTCTTAGGAGTGTGAGATTTTAAGCTCGAAACAGCTAACCTCAAACTTTCATAAAGGTCAACTAGTAAGAGTTCACTTAAATTAATCCTCCTATTTTCGTGTAAATCCCTTGCTAGAGGGATAAACCTGCTGGCTACTTGTAGTGACCTACTGCAGAAAACATATCTTGATAACCAACGGGTAAGAAAGGCAATGTGTTCGACATCAGAGACACTATCACCTTCAGTGTGATAATGACTGATGAACTTGGAGAAGCTAGCCAACTTGACGTCGAAGTCAATGATGCTCGAATGTTCCTCAGAATCAGGAATATATGTTTCTCCTACTGGTGATAGGCCAGTGATAGCAGTTATATCAAAGAATGTAGGTGTGATCATCCCTCCAGGAAGGTGAAAGGTATTATAAGTACTATCCCAAAAGTACAGGGATGCAAATAGCAAAGGGTGGCTGTAGGTAAAGCCTGGTTTAGATAATTTGAGGAGATTGTAAATACCTAGTTCCTCCCACTGATGGGATTTTTTAACCTCCACTTTAGCAAACCAGTTTTGGTACGCTACATCAGCAGTAGGACAAGATCGAAATGGTTTAAAGTTACTTTTAACATAGTGTAACACGGTGAACTGACTTTGTAGGATTTTTGTATCCAAATGTGCGGATAGCAAGAGTCGCCACCGACTTTTATTTTTATCCAATTAAGGGAAGGTAAAAGTATCAGAAAAAGACCTTCGTTAGATTACGAGTTCGGAGAATGGTTATGAAAAGGGAAGGTATTAGCACCCTTTCCATCCGTAGTTATCTCGGGCTCTTAGTTGCTCTAGATCACTTTTTAAAATTGCTTTCTGTGTGTTTGACAAAAATGTTTTGAAAAAGGCATTTCGCTTTGACTTTGTAATGACTCATGTAGGAGTGTATACAAAGTGTTCGGAAATGTTTTTGTTTTGAAAAGGATTTGAACTTTGAAAAAAGTGTGTGGTGTGAAAAGCATTTGATAGAGCAAGCAACTAAAAGACTTATTTACCCACTCAGAATTGATCGTTTTCGTACTTCTACGTTCCTTTAGAATAGCGCTAGCCATACCATTAGTTAGTAGGTAGCTCCATTCGTTGGATGTAAGCGGGACATTCGAAGGGACATCGGATGGTCATAGAAGGCAACTTGTAGGAAGTATCCTAGCACATTCGAAGGGACTATCATCATTTTTCGTAGGCGACAATCGAGGGTCAAGATCATGTATTCGGAGGCGACATCGTGGGTCTTATGATCTTTGTATCGAAGGGACTATGATGATTTGTTTGGAAGGCAACGGTGCTAGAATACCTCTACGCTCGAGGGACATGACCATTTTGAAATCGAAGGCATCGAGAGAATTACCCTAAGGGGTGCGTGTGTGAGAGAAGTGTGTCAAATTCAGATATTTTATCTTGAAATTAGTGTGAGCTATGTCCAATTATTATCTTGCCATACACGCCTAATTACTAGCAATTGATAAGGGTGCGGAAAGTAAAATGCGGAATGTAAAGGTGCGGAAAATAAACCTACGCTATTACATGGCTTTGGGGCAGATACATAATTTAACTTGCGGAAAATAAAACCCTAAATTAAACTATTACATCTCACGAACAGTTACATTATTGGAAAATAAAATGATAAAAGAAAAAACGTCTGAATCGGAGCAACCTGTGAAAGAATAAGAAAATCGGGAAATATGATGAAATTGAAATAAGAGAAAATGTTAGAAAAAATGCAATTTTAAATATGAGAAAATTAATATATGCTGGAAATATATTAAAATAATTTTTTGGGATTTTTTGGAAAAGGTTTAATAATTAAAATGCAATTAATAATGATTTAAATGCAAAAATATAAATAAAATAAATATGCATGCAAAAATCATATTTTTTAATTTATTAAATTAAATAAAGGTTTTTAGAAAAATAATGTAAAAAGAAAAAATGTTTTTGGTAATTTTTATAATGCAGAAATAAAATATGAAAAGAAATTAAAATAATGCAAAATATTGAAAAATATGAAAAAATATGAAACAAATGCAAACTTGTTAAAAATCCAGATGCCATGGCCAGGGATCGAACTGGAGACACCAGCCTCAAACCTTGAGAACCAACGCGCTGACCAACTGAGCTAGACGTGTCAACTGTTTGGAAACGGAGTTAATGGAATACACGCGTTGCCTTCTCATTGTTTCCTCCTTCGCGCCAACGATCGTCTTCTCCAATTCAAATATTTGAAAGTTAGCGTCGGCTTTGGCTCGACGCTACAGGCCCTGGCAAAATCAAAAAGCAAGCATACATAATATAAATTAATTCTAAAGCCATGGTTCGATTGCTTGGAGCATTCCGAACACGATGGTACAGGTCCTATTGTCCAATTTTTCCATTTAAACAAAACCCCAATTCGAGCTCAAGAACCCTAGATATGGTATATATCGATTCAGGCCATGGAAACACGATTGGCTTGCCCAGATCGCTTGCAAACTTGATCCTAATCACAAACAAACAATCAAAACAGATTAATAATGCATGAATGTTAGAAATCGAATTTTGAAATTTCAAGAACAAACCGATTTCGGATTTCTTGTTTCTTGATGGTTTTGAATGATATAAGAGTCTGGATCGGCTCTAAACAACCCAAGGAATGCAATGGAATCCTCAAAATCGGCTGTGGATGGCTGGAACTAGAATTGCAAGTTGCTTCAAGAACACGAAATTTTGATTTTTAGGTTAGGGTTTCTGGAGCAATTTTTTCCTTTTTCTTGATAGGTATGCATTGTACATTTATACTGGATGGATTTGGGATTGAATTTGGAAAGAATCAATCAATATTCAATGGAAATCAAATTTGATATTTCCATGAAAATCAAATCTTCAAAGCTTGATCAATTTCAATCCAATCTTGCCTTTCTTGCTCCAATTTCGAATTTGCTGGCATTTGTGAGTTAATTGGACCTTAACGAAAGAATAAAATCAATCTTTGCCATTAATTTCAATTTTATAATTTATTTTAAGATTTAATTTGCATTTAAATGAATAAATTACAAATTAAATAGAAAAATAAATCAAAAATTCGTGGCTTTGGGCTTGGACACTCCTAATTGCTTGAGGAACAAGTTAGGATGAAGAAAAAGTAGGCCCATTTGCAAAAGATTTGATTTTTTGAAGTATCTCTCTTTGTGCATTCTTCCAAAATTGCCCAACTTGTAGATGGTGTAACTTGCTCAATTTTCCACATTTTTGAGTGTTCTTGGACTTTTGGAAAGCTCTAAGAGTCCTCTAACCAATGTCTTTGGTCTCATCTCAATTGGAGTTACCATGCTCAAAATATCTTCAAAACAAAAGTTGACTTTTGTTGACTTTGAAAATGACTGTAATGTTTTGAGCTATACCTCTCAAATGAAGCATTTTTGGACATTCTTGTGAGACATGAAGTTGTAGAGAATTGAATTTCCTTCAAAACAAGAGGTGGTGGAAAAATTTCGAGAAAGTATGAGAAAGTTATGATCACAAAGTTGATTGACTTTTCATCTAGAAACCCTAATTTAGAAAGTTTGACTTTTGGGCAAATCTTGAGTTTTCTTGATGAATCATGATCAACCCTTGATCAAATGATGAATGTAACTTCAAAATGAGGATGTTGACCAAAAATCGAAGTTTTGATGTATGTTGACCACTTGACTTTTGTCCAATACACCCGATTTTCAACCATTTGAACCATTGTCTGAGGAAACTTGACTTGTGAGGCTTGAAACTTGACATGGAGAATCTTTGAAGCATATGAGGAGGCATGAAGGCCATTGGAGATGTTGGAAATCCATCTTGACTTGAGAGATACCAAACCCTAGTTTGGGTTGATTGTCTAGGAGAGAGTTTGTCTGATCAACTCTTGAGGAATCCTTGAGTATGGATGTATGAAATCTCTTGAGTAAATTTTGGGGTATGACACATAGTCCAAAATAAAAGGATCCTTTGGGGGAACTACAGGGGTTTCTACGATGCTCGAAACAGAGGGTTCATTCACATTATCAGTTTCTAACCTAGGGGTTTCCATTTTGTTGAACAGAGGTTTAAAATCATAGCAAACAGGGAATATTGTCCTAGTATCCTTCAGAATCTCAAAAACTGTGAGAGGTCCCATTAGGGCAAACCTCTTTCCAGAGGCATTGGTCGGGATTAATACCTGTGAAGAATACAGGAGTTCTTGTTCTTTGGAGATGCCTTGAGGTATAAGTACGGATTGGCCTTGATGAATACCAACTTTGCTTTCCAGGATCGTTCCAGCGTTCTTGTTCTTCTTCTTAGAAATCTTTTTCATCTGAGATGTTGTTGAAGACATTGTTGGAGGTTGTTAAGAATTTAGGGTTTTTGACGAGAAGAGAAGAAAAAGAAGATTCAGAGTGTGGAAAAAGAGTAGAAAGACTAAGTCTGTTTGGTTTTATAGTAAGGAAGTTGAAGCACTCATCAACTAAGGCCAAGATACGTGGAAGATGAGGGTTGGATACGAGGTGAGGTGGCGTAAAGTAGGCATTGGTAATAAGCATGATTAAAGGTAATCATTGTCTTTAATACCGCACCATACCGTGGCAACTGTTTTGAAGCGGTTCGGAAACCCAAGAGCCGTCGTGACTGACGTAACAGAAATCATACACAGTGTCATGATTGCTCAAAGTCACATCAAAATCTTGTGGATATATTTAAAATAAGTATTTCTCAGAAAGAGATTCGAAATACATATTTTAAAGGGGCATTTTGTTGGCTGAAGATTTTGATATCTATGATTCGAATAGGAATCATTAAGCTCGAAACGAAACAATATCAGTATTCGTTGGAACAAAGGGAATGTCATGATTCAGAATGGAAGAATTGGCTCTTCGAATAGACATACTGAAACTTGGAGCTTCGAATAGCAATTATGATAATACATATAAAAGGAGATTCGAAGTGGTAGTAGTATGGTGTTTAAGAAGTGAGTTCGAAACGAAAGACAGTACAAATATTTGAAATTCAAACGTGAGCGGGATAAATGGAAGTTCGAATATGCGCGCTGAAAACGGTTCGAAGACGTGGAAGCTAGAGAAGCATAGTGTTCTGCATGTCTGAAACGTGGCAAGATCTCATAAGTCAGACCGTTATGGTCGAAATAGTATAAATAGGAATCTTAGTGTTAAGATTTCGTGTGTCATATCTATTGTACTAAAATTCAGTAACATTCAAAATACCACATGGCTAGGGAAACGAATGCACGAATGATGTACGTATGATTGCACCAAGATTTTATTATTCAATAATGCATCTTTATATTTCCAGTTTATCTCTATCTTGCATCAATGTCTTTTAAATTCTTTACATTCAAAGTCATTTAACTTTCCTTGCATTTAAACGCTTTTCTTGCATTTCGAAATCCTTTACTTTTCTGCAACTTTTACATTAACGCTCTTATTTTCCAGAAAGCTTTTACATACTCGTTCTTACATTCATGTCTTTTACACTTCATGCTTCTATTTTGAAAGTCTTTTATATTTAAAAGTCATTTAAGCATTCCTGCATTTATACATTTTCTGCAATTCGAAATCTTTACGCTTTTACTTGTTCAGATTAGTTTTATACTACTTTACTTGATCATGTTATTAAGTCCTTGAACATCATAATCGAAATACACTTATAAAACATTCAAAAACAAGTCTTGAACATGAATACTTATTTTAAGTTTACGCAAACGACCAATACCCCATAGGATCAATCTAGTCGATCCTGCAAGTTACCAAAGGGATTGAATAACAATCATAACGCTTATTTGATAGTTTGGAGGACTAGCGGTTGTTTCACCAGAAATCACTGTGAACAAGTAATTGGTGTCTGCAACATCCAAAGGGTCTTCATCTACTTTCATTTTTGGTTTGTCAGCAAATTTCAATCTCCCATCTTTAATTGCATTTTGAATCAGATCCCTGAAAAGAAAACACTGTGAGGTTTTGTGGCCTAGGAAACTATGATATTTACAAAATCCTCTTTTCTTTCTTTGATCTAAAGGAGGTATTTTGACATTCGATGGCACAATTAGTTGGCCATCTTTGACAAGCAGATCAAAAATCTCGTCACACTTCGTTACATCGAAGGTATACACCTTCTTTGGAAATTTGTCACTTTTCTCATTTTCAACAATTTCTTTCCCTTTGTGGGAACTAATAGTTTACAAGAGTAAGGAGGGGCCTATTTTAACTCAGCGAGATCAATTTCGACCTCTTCGAATTCAGGATAGTCTTTGACATCCTCAGTTTCGACATAAGAAATTCTTTGTTTCTTATTACTTTTAAAAGCCCTAGCCTTTTCGGCCTTCAGCCTTTCGACCTGTCGAACCCTATCTGCCAATTGAGCCATGTCCCTCAAGTATTGTGTGTCTAATTTCTTTCGAATAGAATAGTCTAGGCCACCGGCGGCCATTTCGACTAACTCATGTTCAGGCACTACTGTGAAGCATCTAGACTTCAAGAGCCTGAACCTATTCAAGTAATCATCTATTGGTTCAGTAAATTTCCTCTTAACACTTGCCAATTCCTTCAGGCTTATTTTAGATTGTCCCATGTAGAACTGTTCATGGAATAATCTCTCTAAAAGGGTCCAAGTATCTATGGACCCAGGAGGCAATGTGGTGAACCACGTAAAAGCATTCTTAGTGAGGGAACTTGGGAAGTATTTAATCCTAAGGTTCTCATTATTCGCTATGTCTCCTGCTTCGGTCAGATACCTGGCTATGTGTTCGACTGTTGACTCATTGGTATCTCCAGCAAACTTTGTAAACTTAGGGATCTTATATCCCCTTGGTAAATCAGTATGCATTACATAATCTGCTATAGGAGAGGCATAATTTGGCCTTCTAATCCCTGTATTGAGACCGTTTTGGGCCATAATCCTTTCTATCATGGTGGTTAAATTATTTTCTGCCAAGATGTTGTCGTTTCGAATTCTATGAACGACTGCATCAGCATCTTGATTTCGACCTACCATGACAACTCCTCTAGGTTGTTCTTCTCGAAACGCTGGGACTTCTAGCCTTTCGACCATTGCCCCTGGTTCCATAACTCCCCTTTGTGGTTCTTCTCGAATCACTGGGGCATCTAATCTTTCGACCCTTGCCACTGGTTCTATAAATCCCCTTTGTGGTTCCTCTCGAATCACTGGGGCATCTAACCTTTGTGCCCTTGCCCCCAAATTAATCCCCTCTCTGACTGGTCTGTAGGGTAGGTCATCAGCAATTTATTCTATGATAGGTGGGTTCGCTCGAACCAATGCCTGGTTCTGTCTACGCCTTTCTGGAGGAGCGAAGAAATCTGCTATTCGACTCAAGTTATCCGCATTTTCTCTGTTTGTCACAGTCACATTTTGAACTATTGGGGCGAAGATTTCTTGCATAGTTTGTGCTAATACTCCTATCATATTATGGTTACTATCATCCATTAATTGCCTAAAAGCCATTTGATTTTCTGTGGTTAAGATAGGCAATGCACTATAACCTACTGACCCTTGGTTATTTGTCATAAATTGGTTAGCCCCAGATCCAGACCCTAATTGTGGTGACGTATTCGACGTCGAAGTTTGCAAACCTGCCATAAAAGATGTTGACATCCCATAAGGGGGATTTCTGGGTCTATTACCATCGAAACTGGGTGGTCTAGTTGGTGGTGGGTAGCGAAATGGGTTTGTGTCCCTGATGGTGGGACGAATCCCCCAGGATACCCAGTGGTTCCTGTATTGCCTAGGATCGAATTGTTAGTTGACATGCCACTTGTTCCGTTCGTGGCCACATTACTAGTAGAGGATGCAACAGACTGTGCATTCGAAGGGATCGGGTTAGACGTTCCCGTCGAAGCAGACGCATTAGAGCCTGTTCCATGTGGGGCATTTTGTTCCCCTTGTTGATTGTTTGGATTAGACATCCTATTATTACGTTTTCTTCTGGGTAAGGGTTGGTTGCTATTAGTTATTCTACCACTCCTAAGGTTCATATAACAACGAACTCAACACTCAGAAAGAACTTTTATAATGATTATGTCTTAATAATCTTTATTTTGTTTTAAATTTGCAACGACCAATGACGGTCCCACCGGGTGTGCCAATTTGTTTACAGTGATTTCTGGTAAAACAACCGCTAGTCCTCCAAACTATCGAATAATCTTAATGACTGTTATTCAATCTCTCTGGTAACTTGCAGGATCGACTAGATTGATCCTATGGGGTATTGGTCGTTTGGATAAATCTAATAACAAAACTGGTATTCATTGTTAAGATTTGCCTTTAGAGTGTTTTATAGATGTTTAATGTATTCCGATTACAATGTTAAAGAACTTAATGACATGATCAAGTAAAGAAATACAAAACTGGTTTGAATGAGTAAAGATTCGATTTGCAAAGAAATGTGTAAATGCAGAAATACGTAAATGACTGTAAATGTAAAAGATTTTAATGTAAAAACATGTATATAAAAGCATGAAATGTAAAAGACATGAATATAAAAGACATGAATGTAAAAGACGTGAATGTAAAAGAGTTTCTTGAAACGTAAAGGATTCGAAGTAGAAGAAAAGTGTTTAAATGCAAGAAATTGTTAAATGACATTGAATGTAAAAGTATTTAAAAGACATTGATGCGAAGATGAAAGATAAACTGGAAATGGTAAAGAGTTTTACTGAATTATAAAGGTTTGGTGCTAACTGAAGCAACTCGATTTTCAAAAATCATTTAAAATGAATTTTCAAAAACAATGAAATCGCCACCTAATTTTATTTGTTCTAGAAAGAACGGGGAAATATAGATAAAACCCACAAAATCGGATAAGGCAGTCTACAAGACCAAAAAGAATGGATTCGGGAGTCGGTTACGCAAGAGGAAGGTATTAGCACCTCTTACGTCCATCGTACTCGATGGGACCCATTTAGTTCAAAATGTGTTTGTATGTGTAATCGCTAATTTCTAAGTTATGAATTTAAGAAAGAAGAAAACGGGATTTGTTTGTTTATTATTTTGAGTTTGACACGGTTTCGAAACCGCGTGCCTACGTATTCCCTCGTGCAATGGGAAAGTCAAAACTCTGTAGTTCTTGTTGAAAATGTGTTGGATTGGTTGTGTTGATTTTAATTGAAATGTTTTTGATGACCGCGTATGAGCGGAAAAGGATTTGAATGGGTTGAATTAATTTTAGTTGTGGATGACAAGTACCAAAACATCGGGATATCCTCTAACGATTCAATACTCGAGATTGGTGATTGAGGTCAACCGATCTTCTCTCATCCAAAATCTTTATTATGAAAGGAGTGAGGTGAAACAAAGTTCACTTTTATTAAGTGTTATGGAATAAAGTATTTAAGTCATTGGGTTACCCTCTAATGGCCCAAATACTTTACATTTTAATTAAATCGTCGGGCGAACCTCTAACAATTTAATTAAATTCCATATCACTATGTTTTTTTGTTTTTTTTGGAAAAAAATTGATTTAGAAAACAAATTCAATTAACTAATTTAATTTGAAAGTGTTTTAGATATTCAAGTGTATGGAATAAAGTATTCGAGTCATTGGGTTTCCCTCTAATGGCCCAAATACTTTACATTTTAATTAAATTGTTGGGCGAACCTCTAACAATTTAATTAAGTACCATAACACTATGTTGAAAATTGCGGCGTTGGACGTAGAGAAATGATATTTCGGGTTATGGTTAACCAAGTATATGGACTTGATTAACCTCGTGAGGATAGGTGCTCCTATCCCCAACCATGAGACCCTGGTGCATGGTGATTGGTATATGGACCAATTATTTTTTTGGGTTATGATTAATCAAGGCAACGAGGGCCCCTAATTAACCTCGTGAGGATGGCCATGCCCATCCCCAACCATGAGACCCTTAGAGAATTTGGTGTGGGTAACCAAAAATGAGAGAGAGCGGAGGCGTTGTTGTTTTTATATTAATGTGAGAGTGGAGTGTACAATCGTGTAATAAACAAACAAACGGATAATATAATAGCGGATAATAAAAGAAAATAAATTAACACACAATACAAATCGGAATTTAAATAATTATTAGTATAGATATTTTTTTACTTGATGAAAAATCAACTACCAATTTAATTGGTGATTCAACAAATAAAAAACTACCATATGCCAAATATTATTTAATACATCATTATATATAAAAAAAAACTTGCATAATAATTGAATTTAAAGAGAAAGTTTAGGAATGGGCCTGTTTGAAGCTTTAAATCTGGGGGTGTGAGTAGCAATCTGAGCCCAAGCCCAAAACAATGCTGCTGGATCCTGTGTGAGATGCTCCATGGAAACAGAGTGTGGTCCACCATTCTGGGGCGTTGGATCTGGACTCTGGCAGATCTGATGGCTAAAGCAGGAGGGTGCAAAATGGATACCATAGACATATATACACCAGATTTCAAACAGGCCACACAGGTGGTGACAAGTGTCACCACCTGAACTAAACAACACATCTTAACACTAAATATCCTATTAAACTAAATTAATCATATTTACTAAATAGTTAAAGTATTAACCATAGAAACATATATATAATAAATAAAAAGTTTTTAAACTAAAGTTTTTTTTTAAAAAGAATAACTAAGCATTTAATCTTAATTATATTTGACATTAAAACTAACTAAGCCATTTTTCATGATAACACTAATCATAATAGTAAAAACAAAAACAGATTTTATATATTTATAAAAAAAGAAATAAAACAAAACCAGTTTTTTTAATTAGCAACAAAAGGGACCAAAAAAGTTTATAAACTAAAAAAAAATTTATTGTCTTATAAAATAAAAAGTTTTTTTCCTTTTTAAAACTAAAACTAATACAGTTTATGAATTAAAAAACAACAAAAAGAAATCAATTTTAAGACTTATACTAAGGTTAGTTCCCTTACAATCTAATCCATTTAAAATATAAATCTGGTTTCTTTTAAGACTTAACATTAAACTAAAAAAAAAGAAAAGTTAAGTTGTTTCTAATTAGTGATTAACTATGAACAAACAAAACTAGTACAGGAAGAACAAATGGAAAACACTCACTCTCTTCCTCATTCTCTCTCGACGCCGCCGCACTCTCGTTCCCTCATGAACTCCGACGACCTCCAGAACAAAACCAACGCGAAGCTTACTGTTACTCTCTCTTAGTCGTCGCCGCTCATCACTCGTCGGCGTTCCATCTCTCTCTCTCACTCGATCTGTTCCATTCTCTCGTTCGCGACCGCTATTGAGATCTCTCTCGATCTCTCTGTTCTCTCTCTCGATCTATACCACTGTTGTTATTACCGGTTTTCTAATGTCTTAAGTGTTCGTTGATTTGTTTACAGGAAAACAACAGATGAAAAGGGGAAAAAGTGAAACCCTAGACGTTATTCGGGTGTGAAATCGACGAAAACGGTGCTGTTAGGGGGGTGATACATGATGGAATCGTAGCAAAACGCAAAGAAAAAAAAGTTTACGGTGATTATTCGAGGATTGGATCGGCGGATGGCGGTGTACAACCGCAACCCCGGTGAGATCGAACATTTACCTTAACCCTTGCTTTCGTTGCTTCGTCTTGCTCTTTCTGAAGGGTTATCTTTCCGGGAAATGATGATATTGGATGTTGTTCTGCGTTTTTGATGAATCTGTTCTGGGTTTTGGCTTGATAGTGTTTTGTATGCTGTTAGGGTTCTTGGCTTCTAATAGATTTCGGCTAGGGTTTGGTGAACAGTTGCCTCCTTTGTGTTATAATCTTGAATGCTTTTATACTATCAGTGTTTAGGGTTTGGCTGAACCTTGGTTGTTCTGATTTTTGAAAAACAAGGCCTTTTTTTGCTTGATGGGCTTGCATCCTTTTGTTGTTGGGCTGATAATTTGATTTTCTTTTGTTTGTTTGATGATGTCCTGCTGTTATGTATTCTGATGTTTTGGTTGTGTAATACTGTTTTTGGTAAAACTTGCCCGAAAGGACGTATACCCTTGCTGCCCTGTATAAGGCTACAGTACTGTCATGCCAAAACTGCTTTTCAAAACTGCTTTTCCTCATCTTCTTTCCACACCTCCTATTGTGAACCAAGGGTACCCTTGTGGATTTGCAATAGTGAGCTTTACGGCCGATGATTTGTACATGAGGCCCCGGTTTTGAACGATCGAAACCCTTGCACAACCTGATTCCGGAAAGAAAATCCTAATGATGAGATAGAAATTGTGTATTGTCTCGTATTGTTATCATTGCTGTCCGTTATTTGCTAATCATATTCTTTTGCTTTGTTTCATGAACACGAGTCGTGGCATGAACTTGGAGGAACGACAAAAGACAGCTCTGGGCAAGGAGGCAAGATCTTCAATGGAGCAAGAAAACTTGGAAGCCGACGAAACAGCAAAACTCTTAATGGAAAGAAAGGACTTAGGCATATAACACTTGTAGCATAATGTTAGAATTCAAAACTTGTAACCTAGGCATCTTTGTATTTAGAAATCTCGAAACATTGTAGTGTTACCAATTTAAATTTGACATTGATTTCGATGACTCACGTAGTACTTTTACAAACCAAAGCTAAGAGAATGTTTGAACTTGGAGGTTTGATTCTAACTTGTAAACGGGCGTTCTTCGAATGTCCTTTTGTATTCGAACAAGATTTTTGACACTTGAATGACAAAAAGAAGTTGAATAATGAGTGAAATTTGTTTGGCTTTTGGATTAGAACTTGTATTCAAGATTTGATAAGTTGTAAAACCATGTATTTGATTTATCCTTGTATTCTTGTACAACAAAACTTTAGAGTAATTCGAAACTCTTGGATTTTCATGAATGCAAAGTTTGAAGATTATGTACCAATTTGAGTTCTAGTTTGAATTCTTGAATACTACTAATGTGACCTTCAATGTTGTAGCATTTGGTGTATGAAAGTTGAAAATTCACGACGAATAAAACATTTCAACAAAAAAAATGTCATGAACCAAAATTACTTTGGTTAAAACAAAACTAAGTCGAAATGTTGACTTAAGATATGCGCTTAAATCCAAATCCGTCCACCATTCCCATCCGTATTCTTGAATCAAACGAGTGGTAACATGGTTGTCGCACTTTAGATCTTGAGAAAAATTGTCATGTATGATCTTGATTCATGTTCTAAAAAAAATGAATGAGGTCTTAAGAGAATTATGAATGGAATTTGAATATGTACTCAAATTTCTAAATCCTCCTTCGAACTCAATAATGCACATTATAAAAGCTTTGAACTTGTGATCAAAAATCTTGAAATCCAAGTTATCTTGTAATTAAATTAATCCCATTTGAATTTCCCGGCCATAAAGTTTCCATTTTTATCCATTCATGTAGAAAATCGGAGCCTTTTGCTTCTTGAGACAAAAATTGAAGCTCTAAGTTTCAAATAGAACTCTTGATCAAAAACCTTAATCAACTTGACGATTGAATGATTCCTCGGGAATTGACCGACAGATTCC
The DNA here is from genome assembly GCA_021764765.1 of Vicia sativa. Taxonomy (NCBI): domain Eukaryota; kingdom Viridiplantae; phylum Streptophyta; class Magnoliopsida; order Fabales; family Fabaceae; genus Vicia; species Vicia sativa. Next base: position 207,379,386 of record CM038792.1, on the reverse strand, counting down.
ACTTGAAATTAAATGGAATTATCACCGCACTTCCAAATCGAACCAAACTCGGTAGTAGAGAAAGGTTTGAAACAAAAATGAATTCCAAAAGGAAGCTTCTAGTTTTTTTCATAGAATGCCCCGAATCTCGTGAGTGATGAGCGCAACAGGAAAAGATCTCAACATGCGGCAGTTTGACGTTCGTAAATCTTGTAAACAAGTCCTCTGGATGAATATCTTCACATACACCCACTATTGCCAAGAGCGAACAAAGCTGACGGGCAAACCAAACGCACTAGAACTTGCATTGTTGACCAATAAACGGATAATCATAATCCACCCTTTTTCATCTTGAATAATGAACTCGAAACAACAAAAAACCCAAACTCATGATGAATTGATCTCATGCTGAATCAGGAGGTAAACAACAGCAAAATAACCAGACTTCCGTAGCTCCATCAAGAACAGACCATTCAATTCAACAACCGAACACCAAGCCCTGAAACCCGATAGATATGAACGGATAAGATTTAATATTAAACCTCATCGTTTTCCCAATATCCTAGATTGGTTGAAAGCACCACAACTTTTCTGTTCAACGGAGAATCTTTGGGAATCAACTCCAACCCGTAACCATAGAACCAGTGGTATGAATGCATGTGAGTGTCATGATAGATGTGAAGCCTAAACCAGATAAGATCGAGATAGGAGGGAAAATTTTGGGGTGCAACAGTTTCCCCTATTTAATCGTCTTAAACCTGAAAGTGAAATTGGCGCTAGCCTTTTGAACTTTCAAGGTAGAAGAAGATTAAATACTCAAAGAACCCAAAATTTGCTCCAAGAACAAGTATAAATGTTTATGTTTTTTATAATAACTTTTTATTTTCTATTTTTTGTGATTTTTTTGTGAGCAGTGTCGACATCGAGAAAATGCGCTTGAATAAGCGACTTTGATTAGAAATGAAAACCGATAGATCTTTGGAACGAGCATACTTCAATAAGCGCATCGCAGATCAAAACAAAACCGCATGGACCTTTGGAACGAGCATACTTCAATAAGTTGCTTCAGATCGAAGGTAAGAACTCATAGATCTTTGGAACGAGCATACTTCAATAAGTTGCATCGCAGATCAAAAATGAGAACAGGCAGATCTTTGGAACGCGCATACTTTAATAAGTTGCATCGCAGATCAAAAACGAAACCAGACAGACCTTTGGAACGAGCATACTTCAATAAGTTGCTTCGCAGATCGAAGGTAAGAACTCATAGATCTTGGAATGAGCATACTTCAATAAGTTGCATCGCAGATCAAAATGAGAACGGTAGATCTTTGAACGCGATACTTCAATAAGTTGCATCGCAGATCAAAACGAAACCAAATGCACCTTTGGAACGAGCATACTTCAATAAGTTGCTTCAGATCGGAAAGGTAAGAACTCATAGATCTTTGGAGCGAGCATACTTCAATAAGTTGCATCGCAGATCAAAATGAGAAGTAGATCTTTGGAGCAGCATACTTTAATAAGTTGCATCGCAGATCAAAAACGAAACCAAAGACCTTTGGAACGAGCATACTTCAATAAGTTGCTGCAGATCGGAAAGGTAAGAACTCATAGATCTTTGAACGCATACTTCAATAAGTTGCATCGCAGATCAAAATGAGGTAGATCTTTGGAACGCATACTTCAATAAGTTGCATCGCAGATCAAAACAAAACCAGATGCTTTGGAGCGAGCATACTTCAATAAGTTGCTTCGCAGATCGAAGGTAAGAACTCATAGATCTTTGGAACGCATACTTCAATAAGTTGCATCGCAGATCAAAATGAGAGCAGACAGATATGTCGTAAAGATATTAGACACACAAGAAGGAGACCGAGCGACTCACCGGGAGAAGATATATGGAGTGGTAAAATCGTCGATCAAAGACGAATTCACGGGGAAATAGGCCAACCAAAAAGAGACTCTAGCAAGGATTGCTGAGCTACATTGGACTTTGAAAGTTTGCGAATATGCAAGAAATACAATATCCTCAGGCCGGCGGGTGTAATTCTTCAAGAGTGGCAATTATATGAATTACCACACACCAAGTATGGATACTCAAACAATTGAGAAGCAAGAAAGGTTAGACACCGACTCTTACTCACACTCTAACGATAGAGGCAAACATGGGTAAGAATACAAAAATAAAAATTTGCAAAAAGTAAGACGCTTGGTAATTGAATTGAATTGAACGGTGTAGGAGACCGACACAGGGTCAAAAATGAAGATAGCAACAACAAGAAGAATTTCTTGAGGGAACTTGACAGGGAATACCACTTGGGATTTTTTATTGAATGACTTATCTTCGGAGACGCAAAAGGTTCTCGAGAAACACTTTAATCTGGCTTATGCTTAGATGCATGTTTGAGATTATTTTCAGCGTAATGCTCCATATTAATGGAAATGCTACGCATTTTTGAGGATGCTATGTAATGCAATGATGCATGTTTTAATGATTCATCCAGGACTAAAGGCAATTGTGAGCTGCCAAGGGAACATCAACCATCCATGAATTGAATACAAATAGACGACAGTCTGGACCCTGACAGGGATTGTAGAATAGAAGCATCAACTTTCAATGATCTACATCACTGGGGAAGTAACTCTTGGAGATTAACATTCATCTGGGATGGCAATCATGTTGCATTGAGTTCCTAACTTCAGTAACTCAGGATTTCGAGCTCTTGCATAAGAGGAGTCGACAATATCTTCTGGCACAAGTGAGCTTTTGAAAATGATCTTGCTGGTGTAAACCATTCTTTGCGATTTTTCCGCGACGGGGAAAGAGTGATAACATTTGAGGGCACACATATGCCATAGATAACTCTTGTTGGAGAGAAAGAAACCTTGTCGGTGACCGATGCCCAGGCGTATGATGCCTTTTGCATAATTGAAAATGTAAAACAGGGGACATAACAATAATTCTGCTACAGAGATCAACTGTTTCAATCGTTAATGTGGTGTTCCCGAAATTCCGAGTAACTTCAGAAATTATGCCACGTGCCGTTGGGGCACTGATGTTTTTATGTGCAAAGTTTATTAAAAACACCGGACGTTGTTTAAACAAAACAGTTAAAAAACATGAAAATAAGACAGAGATAAATAATAGAAAAACACAGTTTGGATGAAAGTAACTTTATTGATTGATTAGCCCGTAAATGAGCATTTACATCAAGAAGCAAATCCTGAAAAGAGGCAATTGCTTATACATCAAAGTTAAAAGAAAAGGTGACAATAAAAATCATGGATTTTGTCGAACTCTGAATCCGCCATGCCCTTTACAACTTCAACATCCCTTAACATCGAGCTATCCGAAATGCTCCGATTAGACTAACCCTCAAGCCCTCTGGATTATCAAGTTATTGTAGATAGCTGACCAAAACAGGTGTGGTGCAGATTGTAGTCGTTCGCCTTGAACCCCTAATTTTTGCCTGGACCGCCCTTTCGGGTTTTCAATCCACCGGGATACCCTTTTTTGCCCAAGCCGCCCTTCGTGTTTTCGACTTGCGGGTGTACAATCTTTATATTTATCCCTAACTTTTGCCCGAACCTCTTGGTTCGTCGGGATGCCCTTATTTTGCTTAGGCCAGTCAACCTAACGGGTCTCTTTTACGCGAAGTATTTTTTGACTACATCTGCATTGATCGGGTGAGGGAAATCTTCTCCATCCATAGTTGCGAGCAACATAGCTCCTCGAGAAAACTTTCTTCACAACATACGGTCCTTCATAATTTGGAGCCCACTTGCCCCGGCGTCGGTACTATTAGGAGGCAAAATTCTCTTGAGACAAGGTCACCGCTTGGAAATTCGAGGACACACTTTCTTGTCGAAAGCCCTTTTCATACGCTTCGGTATAGGTCCATGACAAATAGTCATCAATCTCTTCTCGTCGATGAGATTCAATTGATCAAGTCTATTTTGAACCCATTCACTTCATCGAGTTGCACATCCGTTAAAATCCTTAAGGAAGGAATTTCAACTTCCACGTGGGACCTTCCATACCGTATACCAAGGAGAAGGGAGTTGCCCCTGTTGACGTGCGTATTGAAGTGCGATAGCCATGCAAGGCAAATGGCAGCATCTCGTGCCAATCCTTGTAAGTGACAACCATCTTTTGTACAATCTTCTTGATATTCTTGTTTGCCGCCTCCACAGCACCATTCATTTTTGGACGATATGGAGAAGAGTTATGATGTTTTATTCTGAAACTGTCGCACAACTCTTTCATCATTTTATTGTTGAGATTTGAGCCGTTATCAGTAATGATCTTCTCAGGAACCCCATAATGACAAATGATATTATGCTTGATGAAACGTGTGACCACTTGTCTAGTGACACGAGCATAAGATGCTGCCTCGACCCATTTGGTAAAGTAGTCAATGGCAACAAGGATGAATCGATGTCCATTCGAAGCGGTGGGCTTAATTTCTCCAATCATATCAATGCCCCACATCGCAAAAGGCCATGGAGAAGTCAAAACATTTAATGAAGAAGGTGGCACATGCATCTTATCAGCGTAAATTTGACATTTGTAGCATGTTCTGGCATGGTTGTAGCAGTCATTCTCCATGGTGGACCAATAATAGCACGCTCTCAAGATTTTCTTGGCCATGGTGTGTCCACTAGAATCGTCCCAAAGGAACCTTCATGAATTTCTTCTATAATCTTATTTGCTTCGTGTCATCCATGCATCTGAGCAAAACAGTCATAGTTCCTTTTGTACAACACACGCCATTGAGGAAAAATTTAGCGAGTACTTGCGCAGGGCCTTCTTATCAACGATGGAAGCATCATCGGGTATTCTTTCGTCTCGAGATACCTTTTGATGTCATAGAACCAAGGTTTTCATCCGCTTCACCTTCTACTTCATAGCGAGCAGCTCATCCAACCTCATTATAGTGATAGATGGGGCATCATTCGCCCATCGACCTTAAACATGGATGAGTAGCCAAAGCGTCGCCAAATTATTCTTCCCTTGGGATGTGATCAAAAGTGATCTCGTCGAAATAAGGGATCAACTTCAAGACATGATCTCGGTATGGGATCAAATTCGGTGGCGGGTCTCCCAATCTCCATTGATTTGACTAATTACCAAAGCGAATCTCATCGCTAAGATCTTGATTTCGGATCAATAGCTAATTCCAAAATACAAGCTTCAGTACTGCCACATTATTGGTGCAATCAAAGCAGTTAAGCGTTGAATGGAATATGAAAACCGGAGAAGTGATGATGGCGCCAACACCATTTCCTAATGCATTTGAGGCTCCATCGAATGCCAACGTCCACCATGAGCAGGCTCGGGTCCCTCTTCGGGCTGGAATGTTACAATCTCGATATACATAATGTCCTCATCGGGAACTCAAACTTCATCGGTGATAGTCATCTTCTAATGGTTGTTGAGCGAGATAGTCCGCCACCACACTACCTTTGATGGCCTTCGAGTAGTGTTGGATATCATATTCGTCAAGATCATTTGCCACGGGCTATCCTTCCTGTGGTGGCTTCTCAAAGATATACTTTATCGGGTCCATTTGGAGATCAAGAAAGTAGTGTGAGTCAACATGTCTCTGAGTCGTTTTGCTGCCCATGCGAGTGCACAACAAGTCTTTTCAATAATGAATACCTCGATTCGCATTCTGAACTTCTTGCTCAAATAGTATATGGCGTGCTCTTTTACTGTCTCATCATGTTGACCGAGCACCCCATGGAATTCTCCAACACGGTCAAGTACATAATCAACGGTCTACCTTCCACGGGGAGAGAATTGGAGGCTCTTGTAGGTACCTCTTTATCTTTGTCGAATGCCGTCGACAATCGCCGTTCCAGTCGTTGGATTCTTTCTTAGCAACTTGAAAATGGGCTCACGGTAGTGTGAGATGAGAAATGAACCTAGCGATGTAATTCGGTCTTCCCAAGAAACCTCGCACTTCCTTTTCGTCCTTGGCTCGCATTTCTTGTATCGCTTTTATCTTTGCGGTCAACCTCGATCCTTTCTCGCCACAATAAAGCCTAAGAGTTTCCCGATCTCACCCCAAAGGTGCACTTACTCGGGTTCAACCTCGGCTGAACTTCCTCAACCTTTCGAATAATTTCAACAAGTGAACTGGTGTTCTTCTTACTGCGGGACTTGGCAATCATATCATCAACGATACTTCAATCTCTTTATGCATCATATCATGAAAGAGAGTAACCATAGCTATCGTTGCCGGCTTTCTTCAAACCAAAAGGCATCACTTTATGTAAGGTTCCCAGCGTAATGAAAGTAGTTTTCTCCATATCATTGGCGCCATCTTAATCTGGTTGTAGCCAGAGAAACCATCCATGAAGGAGAATACTTTAGCTTGAGCAGTATTATCGACCAAAATGTCGATGTGCGGGAGAGGGAAGTCATCCTTAGGGCTAGCTCTATTCAAATCCCTATAATCAACACATATCCTTACCTTGCCGTCTTTCTTCGGCACTGGTACAATGTTTGCAACCCATGGGGGATAAGAAACAACCTTTAGAAAACCTGCTTCCATCTGCTTCTGAACCTCTTCTTTGATTTTCCTTGACATTTCTGAATGCGTTAGCTCGCTACCGGTGGGCAGCCTTCTTTGAGGGGCAACTCGTGCATAACGATATCAGTATCTAACCCGGGCATATCTTCATAAGACCAAGCAAAGATGTCTACGTACTCATGTAGCATTTCGACAAGCTTTTGCTTAACTCCATCTTCAATCTGCCCGATCTTGACCTCCTTTCGAGCATCCTCGGTTCCTAGATTGATCACTTCTAGAGCCTCTTGGTGCGGCTGGATGACCTTTTCTTCTTGCCTCAACATCACGGCTAGTTCTTGGTAATTCACGTCCTCTTGGCTTCTCTTCTTGATAAATCGGTTCGTCGAAATCGTAATGAGCCACATGGAATCATCGTCGACAAAATCCGGTCCATCGAAGGACCGCATCTGCGTTGTTGGTAATTTTATTTTTATTATTATTTTTAATTAAGTTTTTTAATAATAAAAATAAAAAGAAAAGACAAAAGGTTTGTATAAAAGAAGGTAAAATTTGATATTGTCACCTTTAAAAGAAATAAGTGAAGAAAAACAAAGAGAAAAATTTGAATGCAAAAGGGCGTCCTTCATTAATGATAAACTTGAAAGTTAAAACATGGTGGCCCTACACATGATCACTACGTCTTGGGCATAACGTAGGAATTATGGCATGACATAAAAACAGAAAATTACTCTTCAAAACGGGTAACCACAGCAACATCTTCAGCGAACCAATTTGAAAGCTCACGTCCTGGAACAGTTGGGTAGATCCACTTGTCCACATCATAGTCACCGTCCGGTTCACCATCAATGGCATCAACATCTTCAATTTGGATTCCACCTTTGACAAACTTGACAGGAGAAGACACCCCTTTGCTCACTGGGGTGGAGATGGAGACCTTCATTCCGGGAGCAAAACCCAAACCCCTCTTATCCGTCTGGGTAGGAAGTTCTAGCACTCTTCCCCACCCTTCAGGATGTCCTGACTTGACAATAGCCTGAGCCTGCTTGTAGGATGCCATGGAGACTTCGCCTTTTTGCAAGGGATCTTATCGTGATCGCCTCAAAAGCTTGGCATGGAGTTTCGTGGATCTCTCCTTCAATTTCAACATACCGAAAGTTGCTCAGATGACTGACGACATAATCCTCTTCACCATAAATGGTGACCACCTTTCCATTGATTAAGAACTTCAACTTTTGGTGCAAGGTGATGTCCAGCCCCATGAATCCGGGCGTCCAAGCAAACAACAGTAGGAGGGATTAATATCCATGAAAAAAGTCGCATCAAAACACCTGTGGGCCTACCTTAATAGGTAGGTCCACCTCGCCAAACACTGATCTTTTCGACCCATCAAACGCCTTAACTATCAAATCACGGGTCTCGGACGACCCTTCATAATCCAACTTCAAGAGGGTAGACTTGGAAGAACATTGAGGATGATCCGTGTCAACCACACACGGGACGAGTAGTTTCGCTATCTCCACGGAAGCGTGTAGCGCTTTGTTATGCTTCCTTCCTCGAGGTAAATCAAGTCATAAAACCGAGACCATTACTTGCGAAATGTTGTTCACAATGCCTCCAAATTGGTTAACCGAGATCTCTTGGGGAACGAAGGATGTTCCTAACAAATGCATAAGAGCATTGCGGTGAGGCTCGAATCCTCAACAAAGCTAGGATAGAAATCTTGGCGGGCGCCGGCTGGTCGATTATCTTGTAATCGCTCTTCCTTATGTACCTCATCGTTCTTCAACATCTTTGGTCAACTCGGGGCTCGAAGGTTCGAAATCTTTGGTGTTGACTCACCCCAATCATGACTCCTTTTTTGCTTTAGCCTTGGCCAAAGCTTCGGACTTTTCTCAACTAGATTGGGTGAGAGAAGATTCGTCACCGGTAATCCGACTTTCTTACGCAATGTCATCATGCACAGCTCAAATCTTCCAACCTTCTTTTCATCAGACTTTCCTCCTTCAGAGGTTTCCACATTCAATTTCTTGCCGTCACGGTAGCACTCAGACCCATAATTCCATGGGATGGCCCTTTCGCTAGTGTAGGGGACTGGGCCCGACAAAGTAATGATCACAGGAGGTTTCTTAGTCGGTACAGGGATTGTAACGGGAATCCTTCTAGAAGTGACGGGGATAGTAACCATGTCAACCTCATCTCCACCATTCTTCATATCAGGTTCTTTCTGGACGAATTGAAGAGTCCCTTCAGTAATCAGACGTTGAATCTCGTCTTTCAACTTATCACAACCTTCAACTTGAATTAAACATTGCTTACAACCATCATCACAGCCAGGGAAATCTCCCCTCAACAATAATTGCTTCTTTATCCACCACAACGGAGTGGTCAAACCACTAACATCCATTACCAGGTTCAAACTTCCATCTTCGCAAATTGCATTAACAGCGTTTCCACCATGAGGAGGTAAAGGGTGTTGAATGACATTAGGAGTGGGAGGAGGTCCAAAGTTAATTGCCTCAGTGTCTAGTAAATTCTAAACCTTGTACTTGAAAGCATAGCAATTCTCAATAGAATGCCCCGGAGCATTAGAATGATAGAGACAGCGGGCATTCGCATTGAAGTACTTCGGCGGGTTGTCAGGGTCAATCTTTAGATGGCGCAATTCAATCATATTCAGACTTTGCAAATGGGCGAATACCTCTGCATAAGACATTGGCAAAGGGTCAAACTTCTTCATGGGTCTTGGCTGGTATTGTCTCGGAGCAACATCTTGTTTTGGAACACTAGCGGGAATAGTTACAGCAGCAACTTGGCGATTGAATTCCTGGCGCTTCTCTTTTCCTCTTCGCTCATACAGTGCGCTTGACTCACCTTCCTTCTTCTTCTGGTAACCACCAAAAGCCTTTTTGGCGCCACCAACTTGATTCTTGTCAGTACCAACATCTTGGATCTTTCCTAACTTGATCCCCATCTCAACTCTTTCTCCAAACATCACCATGTCAGCAGCGAAAGTACTGGTCAGACTGCAAGAGGCATAGTACGGCCCATCTAGTGTGCCGGTAAACATTTCCACCATCTCTCGTTCCACCATAGGGGGTTGAACTTTAGCAGCTACCTCGCGCCACCTTTGCGCGTACTCCTTGAAAGATTCAGTTTTCTTCTGAGCTAGGTTGTGCAACTGGGTCCTCGTAGGTGCCATATCAGTGTTAAAGCCATAGTGTTGAACAAAAGCTACAACCAACTCTCTCCAAGTTCGCACCTGGGAGCTATCAAGGCCCATATACCAATCCAATGGCCCATCAGTCAAACTGTCTTGAAAGAAATGCATCAAGAGCTTCTCATCCTTCGTGTAAGCAGACATCCTCCTATAGTAATACCTCAAATGAGTTTTAGGACAAGAGTTGCCCTTGTACTTTGAAAGCTCTGGGATTTTGAACTTTGGAGGAATCTTCACTCCTTGAACCAAACCCAAGTTGGACATGTCGAACCCCAAAACATCCTGATTCTCAAAGGCTTGCATGCGCTCCTCGAGCATCTTCAACTTCCGATCAGCTTCGGTCGGCTCTTCCACATTGGAAAACCAATCCTCAAAATTATCCTCCTCAATCTTGGGAGCAGGAATCTGAATAGTCCTTCTGCCTGGTGGAGGAATCCACCCAGGCTCTGGCTGCTGGCGATGTGTGGGAGTAGGCGGAGGAGGAACCACCGAAGCATGATTCATTTGAGCAGCTTGATTCTCGCCGGTAAGATCCACAAGACCGGTGTTGACCTCTAAGCTAATTCCGGACAAAGCATTCCCATGAGGGGGAGGAACAACTGCGGCTTCCTCAGTAGTGGTTGCAGCGGGCCTCACAACCAGAGCTCTCAACTCCTCTTGTTGCAGAGCCATGTTTTGAATTATCTCCATCAATTGCCCTATACGAGTATCCATTCTTGTCCCCAAGGCAGCCATGTCAGCTTCCATCTTCTCCATCAATTTCTTCAAGTTACTTCTTGTCGGGTAACGATGAACGACGAAACCTGTAGTCTCTCGTCTGTGGAGAAGAAAATCAACGGCAGAAGTAAGATGACTGGTCTCAATACCCTGTTATGTATGATATGCTATGGGAGTATGCATGCATGCCCATGATATGTTTTTGTACATTTTATTTTCAGGGACTCTTTGAAGACTCGTTAGTTAACAATAAACATTAGAGAAAAAACTGATTAAACTGCAATTCAACGAAATCTCATAGAAACTCAAAGTGTTAGTTGTGACTACAAGGCTGTTCAAGCTCAAATAGAGCAATAAGATTCGTACTGGAATTTAAATCATTACAATAATAATTAGATTCAAATATTCAAATAAGATAAGTGGCTAAAAACTAGAAGTGCTGTCCACGACGAGGCTTCAAATCTCTAGTTTCCTTGAACTGTTCACCACCTCTTGGAGGAAGAGAAATCACTCACGGCAGGAGGTATCGGGTTGCCTTGAGATCTTCTAGGGCCGACTGAGCCTGGTGCGTCGACAAACGGTTACACATGTCAACCATTTCTTTGTACTTCCAATAGAAATGCCCATTCGTTCTTCTAGAAAGGACACTAGTTCATCCTTTTCATCTAACAGACGATTCACTTTTGGATCTCATCAATCCAACCTTGGCATTGCTCTAAGGCCTTCGTAAGCATCCCTATTGCTATCTCTTTCTTCCTCGCAATGTTCACTCTTGAATTTTTTACTAATTCAATTGCTTCCAATTTCGAGCGATCTGATTTCTTCTTTAGATTACCTCATTTTCTAGAATTTTATTGGTTCGTGCTAGAGAAGCTTCTAATTTTGAAATCTTGGCTTGAGGCGTGCTTTCAATGCTCTCTTTTCTTCAACACCTTTCCTTCATCTAGATAAGCTGGCCCTTTGTTCTTGGCAGTCTTGATTGTCGACGGAGGTCCTTGCCCCACTTGCAGACTCCTCAAGTTTTGAACATCTCATCGGAGCTCTTCATCCTTTTCATTCTCTTCTTCTTCCTCTAATTCTTCTTTCACCTCCTTGAGGTTAGCCTCCAAATTTTCAGCTCTGAGAAAAATGCGAGAATTAGAGCTTTGTAGCTCCAACCTTTCCTCCTCCATCTTTCTGATAATTTCCTGAAGCCTCATATTCTCCTCTATTGGCACATGAGTGATTACAGGTTCGGGATGATCAAAGGGTACCTCCACAAAGTAAGGCAGCTTGATTTCTTGGACCCTCTCTATCACCCACTGGCGATAAGATCTTCCATCAATTCCGCCCCTTTTGATTAACTCTCGGCTTTCCCTATGGATTTGACCCCAAGCTCTTCGGATTTTCAATACTTCGTTGCGGTCCTTTTTACCAAGTTCGTGCACAATGAAGCTTTCCAAGTGCTCAAGCCTTGGTTCATTCTCCATTGGATACCCCAATTGTCTTGTTGCAAGTCTTGGGTTATAATTGATGCAACCCATAGACCCAATCAAAGGAACATTAGAATATCCACCACAGTGAGTGATAACATCAACGAATCCCCAACCTGGAGAATGCCACATCACACCATCGGCCGTTAGTGAAGCCAATTTTTGAGACCAAGATAAGTTTCTCAGGATCTTCTCCCACGGTCCACTCGAGGGATATGAGATGTCAACCATAAATGCAGTGGAGAACAACACGAACCACCCTCGCTTCTTGATTTCTCTCATGGAGATGGTAAAGAACATCACCAGTGAGGAGCAGGTTCTTCGACATGAATATGCCAATAGCAGACGGGCTCAAGTAACCAATTTCATTAGTTGGAAACAAAACTACCCCAAAGATGAGCAAAGCAAGTATGAAGTGAAAGTCAATCGTCTTGAACATTCAAACTTAACAACTTATCTTCAAGTTTTGCCTAAGAATACCTTTATACGTAATCCAAGGTGCCACCTCCCTTACAGGAAGAAACAAAGCAGCTACCTTAGCCTTATCGAGGTCTTCCCCTATGTTGAGGAAAGGAGTGTCGTCCTTCAAAGGCCAATTAAGGATTCTCTCGAACTCTTCAATTGTAGGAACGAGCTGAAAGTCTTGGAATGTAAAGCATCAAAGAGGAGGATCATAGTACTTTGCCAGAGCGATCAAAGCTTCCATGTCCACATTGGTAGTCAAAAGATCTAGGATGTTCCCAAACCTTTTCCCAAAATAAGCTCTACTGACAGGCGGAATTCTTTCACTTTGAGTTATCAGCTTCCCCAACTTCAGTTCTTTGAATTTGAGACATGGAACGATCTTCACAGTTGGATTCATTCTTCCTTTCTGCTTACTGCACCAACAAAATCTATAAGGTTCCCTGAAAATAAAAGTTATATGCTAAATGGTTTTGTGCAAATGTATGCAATGCATGTTGCAAATTAAATAGAACTGGTTCATAGGATCGGCCGGTCAAGGTTTCGACGTCTACCCAACAATTCCCCGGGTAAGGCTAATCTTATGTTTTTTGGCTAAATGTTTCTTGGGGTCTCAGATCCCCTTTTACAAACACTATCATCGCGCGAGAGGCCTACGTGGCGATAGTATTTGTAAAAGTATACCCCAAGAAACGGCTCTTAACAGGATGCTCTAAATCCAACATTTGAGCGTTTTGGTCTCGGTTAGGACAACATGAACAAACTTAGAGTTATAGGTCATTTGTCCAAAGATTGATGTCCTGCGCTAACGCGGGCCAACAACCTCCTTAAAACAACCAACTCTAAGCCGGAGCCTTCGCTTCGGGCCAACAAGACAATGGAGTCAAGTGGACCTAGGCTACGCAACCCCTCTATTCCTAAAAGGTGACCTAGAAGCCTGGGTAGTGGGCTTATCTATGTAACAATGCCCATGAATTCCCATCACAATAATATATCAACAGATTAATATATAAAGTATAGAGGAAAATAAGCAAATAAACAATAGATAAGCTTAAAGAAGAAAGCGATAAACAAACACACAAACATGCGAAGAACTAAACTAGGGTTGACTCGCTTAGTCAAAAAAGGTTTTTAAAATTTTTATCATCCCGTGAAGTCGCCAATCAATAACTCGATTTTCAAAAATCATTTAAAATGAATTTTCAAAACAATGAAATCGCCACCTAATTTTATTTGTTCTAGAAAGAGCGGGAAATATAGATAAAACCCACAAAATCGGATAAGGCGGTCTACAAGACCAAAAAGAATGGATTCGGAGTCGGTTACAAGAGGAAGGTATTAGCTCTTACGTCCATCGTACTCGATGGGACCCATTTAGTTCAAAATGTGTTTGTATGTGTAATCGCTAATTTCTAAGTTATGAATTTAAGAAAGAAGAAAACGGGATTTGTTTGTTTATTATTTTGAGTTTGACACGGTTTCGAAACCGCGTGCCTACGTATTCCCTCGTGCAATGGGAAAGTCAAAACTCTGTAGTTCTTGTTGAAAATGTGTTGGATTGGTTGTGTTGATTTTAATTGAAATGTTTTTGATGACCGCGTATGAGCGGAAAAGGATTTGAATGGGTTGAATTGATTTTAGTTGTGGATGACAAGTACCAAAACGTCGGGATATCCTCTAACGATTCGATACTCGAGATTGGTGATTGAGGTCAACCGATCTTCTCTCATCCAAAATCTTTATTATGAAAGGAGTGAGGTGAAACAAAGTTCACTTTTATTAAGTGTTATGGAATAAAGTATTTAAGTCATTGGGTTACCCTCTAATGGCCCAAATACTTTACATTTTAATTAAATCGTCAAACCTCTAACAATTTAATTAAATTCCATATCACTATGTTTTTGTTTTTTTGGAAAAAATTGATTTAGAAAACAAATTCAATTAATTAATTTAATTTGAAAGTGTTTTAGATATTCAAGTGTATGGAATAAAGTATTCGAGTCATTGGGTTTCCCTCTAATGGCCCAAATACTTTACATTTTAATTAAATTGTTGGGCGAACCTCTAACAATTTAATTAAGTACCATAACACTATGTTGAAAATTGCGGCGTTGGACGTAGAGAAATGATATTTCGGGTTATGGTTAACCAAGTATATGGACTTGATTAACCTCGTGAGGATAGGTGCTCTATCCCCAACCATGAGACCCGGTGCATGGTGATTGGTATATGGACCAATTATTTTTGGGTTATGATTAATCAAGGCAACGAGGCCCTAATTAACCTCGTGAGGATGGCCATGCCCATCCCCAACCATGAGACCCTTAGAGAATTTGGTGTGGGTAACCAAAATGAGAGAGGCGGAGGCGTTGTTGTTTTATATTAATGTGAGTGGAGTGTACAATCGTGTAATAAACAAACAAACGGATAATATAATAGCGGATAATAAAAGAAAATAAATTAACACACAATACAAATCGGAATTTAAATAATTATTAGTATAGATATTTTTTTACTTGATGAAAAATCAACTACCAATTTAATTGGTGATTCAACAAATAAAAAACTACCATATGCCAAATATTATTTAATACATCATTATATATAAAAAAAACTTGCATAATAATTGAATTTAAAGAGAAAGTTTAGGAATTGGCCTGTTTGAAGCTTTAAATCTGGGGGTGTGAGTAGCAATCTGAGCCCAAGCCCAAAACAATGCTGCTGGATCCTGTGTGAGATGCTCCATGGAAACAGAGTGTGGTCCACCATTCTGGGGCGTTGGATCTGGACTCTGGCAGATCTGATGGCTAAAGCAGGAGGGTGCAAAATGGATACCATAGACATATATACACCAGATTTCAAACAGGCCACACAGGTGGTGACAAGTGTCACCACCTGAACTAAACAACACATCTTAACACTAAATATCCTATTAAACTAAATTAATCATATTTACTAAATAGTTAAAGTATTAACCATAGAAACATATATATATATAATAAATAAAAAGTTTTTAAACTAAAGTTTTTTTTTAAAAAGAATAACTAAGCATTTAATCTTAATTATATTTGACATTAAAACTAACTAAGCCATTTTTCATGATAACACTAATCATAATAGTAAAAACAAAAACAGATTTTATATATTTATAAAAAAAGAAATAAAACAAAACCAGTTTTTTTAATTAGCAACAAAAGGGACCAAAAAAGTTTATAAACTAAAAAAAAATTTATTGTCTTATAAAATAAAAAGTTTTTTTCCTTTTTAAAACTAAAACTAATACAGTTTATGAATTAAAAAACAACAAAAAGAAATCAATTTTAAGACTTATACTAAGGTTAGTTCCCTTACAATCTAATCCATTTAAAATATAAATCTGGTTTCTTTTAAGACTTAACATTAAACTAAAAAAAAAGAAAAGTTAAGTTGTTTCTAATTAGTGATTAACTATGAACAAACAAAACTAGTACAGGAAGAACAAATGGAAAACACTCACTCTCTTCCTCATTCTCTCTCGACGCCGCCGCACTCTCGTTCCCTCATGAACTCCGACGACCTCCAGAACAAAACCGCGAAGCTTCTTTACTCTCTCTTAGTCGCCATCACTGTCATCATCTCTCTCTCTCACTCGATCTGTTCCATTCTCTCGTTCGCGACCGCTATTGAGATCTCTCTCGATCTCTCTGTTCTCTCTCTCGATCTATACCAATGTTGTTATTACCGGTTTTCTGATGTCTTAAGTGTTCGTTGATTTGTTTACAGGAAAACAACAGAAAAGGAAAAAGTGAAACCCTAGACGTTATTCGGTGTGAAATCGGCGGTCTGTTAGGGGTGATACATGATGGAATCGTAGCAAAGCAAAAGAAAAAAAAGTTTACGGTGATTATTCGAGATTGGATCGACGGCGGATGGCGGTGTACAACCGCAACCCCGTGAGATCGAACATTTACCTTAACCCTTGCTTTGCTTCGTCTTGCTCTTTCGAAGGGTTATCTTTAAGTGATGATATTGGATGTTGTTCTGCGTTTTGATGAATCTACGGGTTTTGGCTTGATAGTGTTTTGTATCGTTAGGGTTCTTGGCTTCGATAGATTTCGCTAGGGTTTGGTGAATTGCCTCCTTTGTGTTATAATCTTGAATGCTTTTATCGTCGATGTTTAGGGTTTGGCTGAACCTTGGTTGTTCTGATTTTTGAAAAACAAGGCCTTTTTTTGCTTGATGGGCTTGCATCCTTTTGTTGTTGGGCTGATAATTTGATTTTCTTTTGTTTGTTTGATGCTGTCCTGCTGTTATGTATTCTGATGTTTTGGTTGTGTAATACTGTTTTTGGTAAAACTTGCCCGAAAGGACGTATACCCTTGCTGCCCTGTATAAGGCTACAGTACTGTCATGCCAAAACTGCTTTTCAAAACTGCTTTTCCTCATCTTCTTTCCACACCTCCTATTGTGAACCAAGGGTACCCTTGTGGATTTGCAATAGTGAGCTTCTGACCGATGATTTGTACATGAGGCCCGGTTTTGAACGATCGAAACCCTTGCACAACGATTCCGGAAAGAAAATCCTAATGATGAGATAGAAATTGTGTATTGTCTCGTATTGTTATCATTGCTGTCCGTTATTTGCTAATCATATTCTTTTGCTTTGTTTCATGAACACGAGTCGTGGCATGAACTTGGAGGAACGACAAAAGACAGCTCTGGGCAAGGAGGCAAGATCTTCAATGGAGCAAGAAAACTTGGAAGCCGACGAAACAGCAAAACTCTTAATGGAAAGAAAGGACTTAGGCATATAACACTTGTAGCATAATGTTAGAATTCAAAACTTGTAACCTAGGCATCTTTGTATTTAGAAATCTCGAAACATTGTAGTGTTACCAATTTAAATTTGACATTGATTTCGATGACTCACGTAGTACTTTTACAAACCAAAGCTAAGAGAATGTTTGAACTTGGAGGTTTGATTCTAACTTGTGGCGTTCTTCGAATGTCCTTTTGTATTCGAACAAGATTTTTGACACTTGAATGACAAAAAGAAGTTGAATAATGAGTGAAATTTGTTTGGCTTTTGGATTAGAACTTGTATTCGAAGATTTGATAAGTTGTAAAACCATGTATTTGATTTATCCTTGTATTCTTGTACAACAAAACTTTAGAGTAATTCGAAACTCTTGGATTTTCATGAATGCAAAGTTTGAAGATTATGTACCAATTTGAGTTCTAGTTTGAATTCTTGAATACTACTAATGTGACCTTCAATGTTGTAGCATTTGGTGTATGAAAGTTGAAAATTCACGACGAATAAAACATTTCAACAAAAAAAATGTCATGAACCAAAATTACTTTGGTTAAAACAAAACTAAGTCGAAATGTTGACTTAAGATATGCGCTTAAATCCAAATCCGTCCACCATTCCCATCCGTATTCTTGAATCAAACGAGTGGTAACATGGTTGTCGCACTTTAGATCTTGAGAAAAATTGTCATGTATGATCTTGATTCATGTTCTAAAAAAAATGAATGAGGTCTTAAGAGAATTATGAATGGAATTTGAATATGTACTCAAATTTCTAAATCCTCCTTCGAACTCAATAATGCACATTATAAAAGCTTTGAACTTGTGATCAAAAATCTTGAAATCCAAGTTATCTTGTAATTAAATTAATCCCATTTGAATTTCCCGGCCATAAAGTTTCCATTTTTATCCATTCATGTAGAAAATCGGAGCCTTTTGCTTCTTGAGACAAAAATTGAAGCTCTAAGTTTCAAATAGAACTCTTGATCAAAAACCTTAATCAACTTGACGATTGAATGATTCCTCGGGAATTGACCGACAGATTCCACTTGAAATTAAATGGAATTATCACCGCACTTCCAAATCGAACCAAACTCGGTAGTAGAGAGAAAGGTTTGAAACAAAAATGAATTCCAAAAGGAAGCTTCTAGTTTTTTTCATAGAATGCCCCGAATCTCGTGAGTGATGAGCGCAACAGGAAAAGATCTCAACATGCGGCAGTTTGACGTTCGTAAATCTTGTAAACAAGTCCTCTGGATGAATATCTTCACATACACCCACTATTGCCAAGAGCGAACAAAGCTGACGGGCAAACCAAACGCACTAGAACTTGCATTGTTGACCAATAAACGGATAATCATAATCCACCCTTTTTCATCTTGAATAATGAACTCGAAACAACAGCAAAACCCAAACTCATGATGAATTGATCTCCTGAATCAGGAGGTAAACAACAGCAAAATAACCAGACTTCCGTAGCTCCATCAAGAACAGACCATTCAATTCAACAACCGAACACCAAGCCCTGAAACCCGATAGATATGAACGGATAAGATTTAATATTAAACCTCATCGTTTTCCCAATATCCTAGATTGGTTGAAAGCACCACAACTTTTCTGTTCAACGGAGAATCTTTGGGAATCAACTCCAACCCGTAACCATAGAACCAGTGGTATGAATGCATGTGAGTGTCATGATAGATGCGAAGCCTAAACCAGATAAGATCGAGATATGAGGGCAAATTTTGGGGTGCAACACTATCATACGTACATTGTTCGAGCATTCGTTTCCCTAGCCATGTGGTATTTTGAATGTTTACTGAATTTTGTACAATAGATATGACACATGAAATCCTAACATTAAGACTTCTATTTATACTACTTCGACCATAACGGTCTGACTTATAAGATTCTGCCACGTTCAGAACATGCAGAACACTGTTCTTTTCTATCTTCCACGCGTCTTCGAACCGTTCCAGCGCATATATATTTGAATTCCAATCATCTCGCTCGCGTTTGAATTTCAAATGCCTTAACAATCTCTGCTTCGAACTCATTTCACGGACACAGTCTTGCTACCACTTCGAAGCTCCCTTCAAGTATGTCTCCATAACTGTCACTCGAAGCTTTGAGCTTTGATATCTCTATTCGAAGGACCATCTCTTCCATTCCGAGTTGTGACATTCACTGTATTCCAACGAATACTAATCTAATTTCACTTCGAACTTAGTTACTCCATTTCGAACCACATATATCAAAATCTTCAGCCAACACCTAGGTAAGAATCTAAGCAATCTATCTCTAGTAAAGCTCAAATCCCTAACATAGAGTAAAAACCTAAGATAATCACCAACATAGATTCGTAAAGCAAACTTTATACAACGTCAAGGGCGACAAATATACATGAGCAAGAGTAGATATACATACATAACCCAACAAAAGAGATTACAAAGAGAAGAGAAGAAGAGGAACCAAACATTTTTTTTTGGTTTTTCAACACCAATCGACGAGGGATTCGACTCCGGATCATCCAAATGCAAGCTCCATTGTTGTTTTCTAAGCTCTCTAGACCAAAAAATGATGTTGATGGTGTTGGGACTCAAAAATACCCAACTCATGACCTAAAAATGTATTTTTAGCCCCTTTTAAAGAATTCTGATATCGCAGGGCGCGCTAAGCCCGGTATTTTCGCACTAAGCGCGGTCTGCACTGTCCTGAAAAAAATCAGCATATTGTTTTTGCCATATCTTGAGAACCGTAACTCGGAATTGCGCCCGTTTTGAAGCGTTGAAAAGCTTATTAAATTTCCTATCTAACCATGACAAAATATCAATCAAATTGATGATTTTTATTCTTTGATTTTGAGCCTTATTCGTTGATGAGTTGCTCAAATCGCGCGTTTGAAGCCGTGTCTTCGACACTTTATTACTCAATGCTCCAATTATGAAAGAATACCTATAAAAGAGATGAAAAACTATCAAATGATACAATATTTACACAAAAACTCAATTATTCTATTATGTACACATTTATACCAAAAGCGGAGGATTTATTCGAAGAATATCAACAAAAGAACCGATAAGTGTCACTAAACATATATACAAAATAACTAAAATTTGGCACTTATCAGGTATCGATTCTTAATGCCTCGGCGTTGTTCGTGTTGTGCTGAGAGTTTGTCGACATGAGTAACATGGTTGATATCTCACTTTGCGTTAGAGATAACATATGTGTAAGTGATATGTGACGATATTGACGAGTAGTTTAGGTTGAGTACAACTAGGTAGTGAGTTTAATTATTTGATGGGTGGATGAAATGCAAACCGAGAGTTCTCTACTCTCTGAAGAATGAATTCTTTTTCTGTTAATAACTTTAATTCTCGCATTTATCTTTTATACAAACCAATCCAATTTAATCCCAAAATTATAAACACGAGAAATTGACGAATGACAATTCAGTAGCGATAATCCCTATAGAGACGATATGATATACCTTATAAAAATATTTACTTTTTGTTTGCCGCTTTACCGCTTCAACAACTAATCATTATTTGAAAATGCGTAAAAATTTGATAAAATATGATATCATGCATGTTTGTGATGTAAAAAGTAAAAGAAAAAAAAAATTAGAAAAGAGATTTTGGGTCGATTGATTAACTCGGCCTCTTTAATCTTTCTTGTTAAGCTATAATTTTAACTAAACTACGAAGTAATTTTCCTTTTCATAATCTTTTTATGTTAAATCAGTATGCTTGATTAGAATCATATAATGATGACTTCAATTTATCTTTTTTACAAGATGATTTAAATTACAATCATTAAAAGAAAAGTTTCAATTTCGCTACAAATTTTTCTAGTAAATGAGAGTATTGGGAAATACAAAGAATAATAACTATTATAATTTAAAATGATTTTGAAACATAAAATATATTTTATTTATTTTATTTAAATTTTGTTTATTATTTGGATATTATTTTGACTAATATTTAAATAAAATAAGAATATCATTTAATCTCTTTTAATATTTTTAAAGAAAAATTAAGAGGTAAAATATTTTGAATGAATAAATTTATTTTCACTATGCATACCGTTATACATTTAATATGTGAAGTTAAATTTGAATACATGAGAATCACAAATAAAGAAGTTGTAATGAAAATTGATTTAGTAATAATGAATTGATTTTGATTAATATATTTAATCTTAGCTAAAACAAAATAAAGGCTGAATTTTTTTTTGAAAACAAGGGAGTGAAAAGAAAAACGAGGGCTTTCACGTATAGAAAAAGGGTTATTTTAATTTATATTATTTCACTAATTTGTTGTAGTTTAGAAATTTCGTAGTAGTTAACCTACAAGTTTTGTATACTTGGTTACTAAGAAGAATCTATTAAACTTTGGAGAGTTTAGTGCTGAAGCGGGAAAACGTCAAGTAAACATAAATATTATTATAGGATATATCATATCGTCTCCACGTGGATTAGTGCTATTAAATTATTGATCGACAAGTCTCGTGTTAACGAGTTTGAGGTTGAATTGGGTTGGTTTGTATAAGAGGTAAATGTGGGAATTAAAGTTATGAACATAAAAAAAATTTCATTATTCAAAAAGTACAGACTCACGGGATTGAGTTTCACATACCCATTAAATACTTAAACTTACTACCCAGTTGCAATCAACCTAAATTACTTGTCAATATCATCATGTATCGCTCACACAGAGGTTATTTCTAACACAAAGCGAGATAACAATCGTATTGCCCGTGTCAATGATCTATCAACACAACACAAAACAACACGGAGGCATTAAGAATCGATACCCACGTGAATACTAAGCCTTAATCTATCTCTAGAATTAAAACCTAATAGATGTTCACCCTAAATCCGAGTCTAAGCAATATATGTCTATAGTAACTCAAATCCAAATAAAGTAAGCAATCACCAACATTGATTTGTAAACAAAGCTTCATACAACACCATGAGTAATAAATATACATATAAACAAGCACACTCACAATCAAAACCCCAACAAATAATGATTGTAAATAGAAAAAACTGAAGAAGAAGCAAAATCTTTCATGGTGTCAATCATAATTAACCAAGCTCCCGACCTCGGATCATCCGATTACAAGCCACAAATGTTGTTTTCTAAGCTCTTAGACCAAAAAATAAAGTTGATGGTGTTGGGAATCTGAAATACCCAAACCATAACCTAAAATTGTGTTTTCACCTATTTAATGAGTTTTGAAGTCGCAGGGCACGCTTAGCGTGGGTAAAGGGCGCTCAACGCGCTTTGTGCTGTTCCGAAAAAAATCAGCACTTGATTTTGCCATAACTTGAGAACCATAACTCTTATTTGCGCACGGTTTGAAGCTTTGAAAAACTTATTCAATTTCCTATTTAACAATGAAAAAATATCAACTAAATTTATGATTTTTCTCATATTTGTTTTGAGCCTTATTCGTTGATGAATTGCTCAAAATCTCGTGTTTGAAGTTATGTCTTAGAAACTTTATTGCTTATACTCCAAATACGGATCAATACCTAAAAAATGAATAGAAAACTATCAAATGATACATATGTACATGAAAATACAAATATACACAAACTAAACGTAATTACAAACAAAATGGGGATTTATTACAAGAATATCAACAAAAGAATAGATAAGTTCCATAAAATTTATATGCAAAATGATGACATTTTAGCAATTATCGACTATCCCCAACTGTTAACAGTGATTTCTAGTAAACAATTGTTGGTCTTCCAAACTGAAATAACTTTGCTAACTTACAGGATCGACTAGATTGATTCTAGGACATGTGTCTAAGTTTTTGTATTAAATTCGTATTAGAAACTAGATTTGTTATCCTTCAACTATGATTCTAAAAAGAGGCTTAAAGAACATGAATGGAGTTGACTTCGATCAAAAATGTAAAACGAAGTAAATATTGTGTAAACGAAATATAAAAGACTTGCAAAGAAATAGTGCACGAAATGTAAATAACTTCGAAGTATATGAATTCTGACTGAAAAAAGTAAATTGATACTGGAATTTAAATGACTTTAAAAGTAAGCTAATTTTCATTAATTTGAATATATAAATTTGCGTTTCTATATGTATATTTCTTTGCAAACTCGTTTCCCTAACACTTGGTATTTTGAGTATATGTCAGTTTCTGTACAAAATGAACACACGAAATCCTAATGCTAAGACTCCTATTTATACTAATCCGACCCTAACGGTCTCATCCTAAAATAATTCCACGTTCGAAGATGACATGTCTTCTGAATTCTCTGGCTTCCACGCATCTTCAACGAATAGCACCTCAAATTTAAATTCGAATTCTCACTTGCTGTAGACGTTAAACCTTAACTTCTAATTTGAATCCTCAACAGATATAGCCGATTCAAATTTTCCTTCTTTTTAAACGAAACATGACATTTGGACTTTATTTCTCTTTACTCGAACAAAAGCCCAAACAAAATAAAGCCTACCATTTCGAACTAACTTGTCCATCCATCGAAATCACCAGCCAACAAATCGCCCCTCGAAAATGTGTATTTCGATACATAGAGAAATACTCATTTTTGAATCATGTGTTTGATTTCTATAATCTCAACATTCATGATGACTTTACTGCACATGACATCATAGTCAAATTATTATTCTTTTTAAGCATGAATAGAGAAACTACAAAATTTCTTGCTTGATTTATTTTTAAACTCAATTAATAGAATTATAAAATACTAAGAAATACTAAATAGAAATTAATTTAATATTTTACATCAAAATATTAAAACTCACGCAATTCATCAATACTTCATCCGCAGACGACACGTGGCTAATATCTGGCCACATGATGAAGAAGACTTTGACAAACTCCCTTCGCATCCTTCATGATGAGCGATATGCGCCCAATATCTGACCACGTGATGAGGAAGACTTTATCATACTCCTTTATCATACTCGTTATCAAATCAAAACATCCAAAACAGCTAACCAATAACAAAAACTGTTTCTACTAACATAATGCAAAATTCAAGACCATTTTTCAATAAAGGACTAAATAGCGTTATTTTCAAAATTAACCGTGAACTGCGTCTACGATCACTCAACTTACAACCCAGACAAGGTTCAAGCATAATACAAAAGCAATTCTACGCAATCCTATAAAAAAACACCAACAAACACTACGAACTACAAAATTAGACTCTGATTCTTCACAAGGAGATACGTAGGCACTCAGTTTAACCCGAGGCGAGTCCAGCTTTTAAAAAATTAAAACCCTATTCCTAAACCTTAACCTAAACCCTAGTATCCTTGTGAACAAGGTAGATGAAAGGTTCCTAACACCTTCCTTTTGTCTAAATAAATTAAGAATCTAGAATCTCTACACGAATCAGGGTTATTCCGTTATATTCCCCTCTTAGAACAAAAATTAATGGCGACGACTCTTCAATTTTTAGCCGGTTGCTACAATAACACATTCCATCTCCCTTGTGGAATGATAAGTCCCATATTTTATGATGTTGCTGCAATCAATGGGCTTTCTCTTATTGGAGAAGCTTTTGATCCTAAGGAAGACGCATAAAACATTATTGATTTCGACGTTAAGAATGCTAGCTTCTCCACTTATATAAACCTTTATCATACTGAAGGAGAAGACGTATTTGACGTAGAACATATAGCCTTTTTACCCTTATGGCTATCAAAATATGTTTTTTGCTGTAAATCCCTACAAGTAGCTAGTAGGTTTATAACTCTAGCTAATCAACTACGTCATGGTCGAAAGGTATGCTTAAGTGAGTTATTACTAGTGGGGCTATATGAGAGTTTAGGGTCTTCCGTGTCCAAATTGAAACACTACAAAGATGTAACAAATCTGCTTCTTGTTGGCACATATTGGCTTCTCCAGGTGTGGCTAAATGCAACCTTCGAGTCGTCTCTTCGAACCTCTGGCACGGCTGATGAAAAAGACCCTGACATCCTCAATTGAACCATTGAAGGCACCAGACTGCTACAACTGAATCTGTATGATGATAAAGAAATTTTAAACACCTATTTCACCAACTATATGATGATGTTCTCGAAAAGGCACAAATTTCTTTCTTTGATGGCCCTATTTGCAAATCGAACTCACAGTCCCTGTTGGTTTACCCTGCCTATTGAAGAAGCTCTTGAGGAGGAGAACTCAGAAATCTAAAGCATATGGCGTGCATTCATGTTCCCTCGACTTATAATTCTAGGATTATGCCAATTAAGAGTCACGTCTGTATGTTGGCATACCAACCCAACTTTGTATCACGCCAATTTGGGTTATGTCAACTTCTTCATGAGCCTCTCTTTAATCAAAAGCATGAAATCTGGCGGCATGAGTGAATTATATCGTCAAGGATATTACAACATACCAGGGTCTCCATGCCAACTTTTCTGATTTTACTATTATTCCTTTCCAAACTTCCTTCTACTTAACAAAAGATTTCCATGCTTGGTGGGATGGGTACTATTCGAACAACATGTTCGACACCGTTCAAATCAACAAACACCTAAC
Organism: Vicia sativa; assembly: GCA_021764765.1. NCBI lineage: Eukaryota > Viridiplantae > Streptophyta > Magnoliopsida > Fabales > Fabaceae > Vicia > Vicia sativa. The sequence goes on along the minus strand of CM038792.1, from coordinate 207,353,653 downwards.
AGAAGCATTTTCCCTTATGCAGGAACACATCAAGAAAGGTAGGTTCACACATATCCAAGAAATCCAGGCGTTCTAGAAATACTTTGAAACTGTCTATAATCCCATGAATCTCCATCGAACAGTTTTTGACGCAGCAAAAACTTTGGAGGAAAAATTTAAAAAACAACTTTCAAGAATCAAATTTCGTCCTGCTGTGAAACCTGAAAATAGGTATATGTGGGCTTTTCGATTTCAACGACCAAGGTTTCCTAACCTACCTACTTCAGAACTGACTTTAGCCTTTTTTCCTCCTTACCGAAACTCGTTTGTTTGTGGGAATATTTTACATAAATATGAAAATGATGCTAAAAAACCTGCCAAAAGGGTGAAATGGGCCAAGTCTGATCTGGATAGTTTCAAAGGTTTCCTTCGCTATGACCTATCAGCTGTCTCTCTTATATCTCAAGAGCGCGAAGGTGTGGAACCAAAGGATTTCTGGACTCTTTTAATTTCATTCCATTTTTTATTTCGACTGACTAATATTTATTCTTCTAGCTGTTGAGATAAAAGCAATCAAGAAAGAAAGAAACTATCATCAAGGCGAGTTCGACCAACACTTACAAACAAGCAACTAATTCTACCAACGACCCTTCCACTACAAAATACAACACTTCAGAGAAAAAGAAAAACAAAAAAAGTATTACCTTGTTTCTTTCCATCAATCTTTATTTTCAACTTTGCTAAGAATTTTGTCTTGTGTTTCAGACTAGTGGCCTACCTCCAAAATCCCCAAAGAAAAGGAAAACCACAGACCATGCCACTGATGGGGACGAGTAGAATAAGAACGAAGAAGTCACTCTTTCTCCCTCTGGACCCCAAAAGAAAAAGAAGAGTAAAAAATATGATGATAGCTATAAACCAACATCTCAACCTGGTGTCGAAAGGAAGAGTCTCCCTCATCAAAATCAATCTTCAGGAAATCTGGTTCTGGAGCATATTGGTAGCAACGTTTCGAGCGATAATCTAAAGGTAAATCCAATGTCTTGACCTTTCTGTATCACTTTCAAATGTTTGATCATTTATACTAAAGTTTAATCTATTTGTGGGACACACAAAACATTCCTTTAGGTTCCTCTGCACAGTAAGAAATTCTTCCGACTCCTGGAACTTCTTCACCACAAGGAGACTCTAGTGGCGTCGCCCTGAATAAGGGTTCTTCGATCGCTGCGCACCAACCTGAAGCCATCAAAATCCCTGATGAGAAAGAAACCTCACCTCCAACAAGAGGTTCCCCTAAAGGACCTCAACGCACTGGCAAGAGGATCGTTGAAGACAAAATATCCAACGAGGGGAACCCTAGTGATTCTTCTCCTAAGAGAGTCTGTTTCACTAAAGACTCGGAGGCAGAAAGTGACGCAGAAACCATTAGTCATTACTTTGCAGAATACGCCGGTGAAGAAGTAGTGAAAGACGAAGGAACTGAAGAAAAAGAGAATCTTATGCCTGTTGGTACATCCCAAGTCCAAAGCCAAGATCTATCAATCTTAACTGAAGACAAGAAAGAGAAAATGAAGAAAACCAACCCCCTTCAGTATGTGAAGATGATGCTAGCAAAGAGAGGCGCATCCTCTAAAAAGGGCCAATCCAAGGCTTCAAACCAATCGAACATTGCTGCCCCTCAGGCTTCATATGATCAACTTCTTCTACAAGTGAAAACTACCATTCTTGAAGTTGACATATTTGCGGTTTTGAGAAAGGACTCTATGGCCTACTTTCCTATGAAGAAACTAATAAGCCATATAGACCTTACTACTTGCCCCACTGAAGTAGGCGAAACACTCAATGATCTGCAGGTTCTACTTGATCATATTAGTAGCAGATACAACAAGGAAAATGATGATGAATCCAAAATTTGATCCAGGCATCAGGCTTTAATTGTTGTCTATGATCAGGCCTCTAAATTTTCCCAAAAGGCTGAAGCATTGGAGCTTTCTCAAAAATAAACGCATTATGAGTATGATGCCCTCACAAGGCCAATTATTCTCTAGGAGTCTCAAATTGAAGGGCCCAAGAAGAAAATTGAAGATGCTCGAACCCAATAGGCCACCCTTAAAATTGCTGATAAAACTCAACTTGATACACTTGTCTCGAAGAGTATGGTACAAGTGGAACTTGCTGAACGCATTAGCGGAGAAATAGATGCTCTCGAAGGTGTTAAGACTGCTGCTCAGTATAAGATGAACTTGGCCAAGATAAAATTTCCCAAACTAAAGCAAAATTCTCCCTTCTAAATTGATGTGTATTTCTAATTAAACTTCTTATTTTTATCTTGAATGTTGTAATATTTGGAACAAAGCCATTTTGGCAAATAGTTATTTTCAGCACCATTTTGGCTTAATACTTATTTTATTTTTTGTCACTCTGATATGATTCGAATCTCTTGCAAGTATGACTTGTACCTTTTCAAGTACTTTTCGTTTACTTTTAAGATTCTTTGATCTATCTTCCGCTAACTCTTCGATTCCATAAGCATTATTTAAAAAATACTTGTAGAATTCGAAATGGTCCTTCCCAATGTGGTGACCACTTTCCTAATGATTTATTCTTTTTATTCATTGGTAGTATAACTTTTCAAACTAAATCATTAATTGCAAACAACTTACCTTTGACTCTTTTATTGTATGCTCTGACTACTCTTTCCTTTTGCCTTCTTAAAACTTCTAAAGCGTGTAACCTTATTTCGTCTAAATCTACCAATTCGTTCATCATCATTTCCCAATAATGTTCAGAAGGAATTTCATCCTGTCTTTGAATTTTTACTGATTACAAATGAATTTTGACTGGCAAGACTGCGTCATATCCGAACGTAAGTTGAAATGGGGTAGTATTAGTTGCTTCTTTAGGAGATGTTCGACATGCCCACAAAGCTTGGTCCAGAGTTTTATGCCAATTCTTTGTCTTTCATCGTACATGTTTCTTTATAAAACTTATTATTACCTTATTGGTTGCTTCGACTTGACCATTTGCTTGGGTGTAGTATAGTGTGGATGTTAACAACTTGAAACCCATTTCCTATGAGAATTCTTGTATTTTTTGACCTATAAAAACTGATCCTTGGTCTATTGTAATACTTTATGGGATTCCAAATCTATAAACTATTTGCCTCTGGATGAATTTGATGATAGTTTCTTGATCAACGTTTACCAAAGATATTTCTTCGAACCACTTTGTAAAATAATTTATTCCCACCACACTATATTTTTGTCCTTTGGATGAGGCCGATCGAATTTCTAAAATTAAATCTAACTCCCAACCCTGAAAGGTCATGACTTAATAATAGAATGCAATTCGCTTGCAGGAGCATGTTGGATGCCTACATCCACCTGACATTCCTCACAACCTTTAGAAAATTCTATACAATCTTTGAGCATGGTGGGCCAATATATTCCATATCGAAACAACAAATATTTCATTTTATGGTCTGCTTGATGTGCCCCACATGCTCCACTGTGCACGTTAGACAATGCTAAATATGCTTCGTTTTCCCCTAAACATTTAAGCAAGATTCCTTCTGGGGTTTTCTTAAACAATTCGTTTCGCATTAAGACGTAGGATAATGCTATATACTTGATTTTTCTTTCTGTATCTATCGAAGGGTCTTTCCGATAGTTTATAATTGGGCTTCGCCAATTTGTGTCTGCTAAAATATTGATAGCCAACACGTCAAATTCTTCTTTGTTGGCATATCCCCACTTTGAATTCTCCAAGTCTAGAGGGGATAACCTAGTAGCCATTGTTCTCCCTTTTACTTCGATGAGATCCTAAAGCTTTTCTTCTAACACTTTATATCCTTAGGCTATTTGAGCCAAGTAATTTGCCTCCTGATTTTTTATCCTGGGAATGTGTTTGATGTCTACATATTCAAATTTCTTAAGCAATATGTTGGCAATAACAAAATGCATAATCAAGTTTTCTTTTATACACTTGTATTCTTTTGTTACTTGCTTGATTATTAACTCAGAGTCTCCTTTAATTTCAATCATGTTTGCCCCCAATTCCAACAAGGCTTCAAGTCCAGCTATGAGTGCTTCATATTCTGACTCGTTATTCGAACAAAGAGGACCTTCCAACTTATATTTGAATTTTTTTAGAATTCCTTCAGAAGAAATTATGAGAATCCCAACTCCACTTCCCACTTTATGTGTTGATCCATCGAATAATAACTTCCAAGGATGCAATTCAACATAGTTAAGTGTTGAATATTTGACCACATAGTGGTCTACTATGAAATCTAAGACCAATTGACCTTTCATAGCCTTCAAAGGCAGAAAGGCTAAGGAATACTCAGTTACCGTCAATGCCCATTTACTAATTCGACTGTGCATAATTGCTTTCGAAATCATATGTTTAATTACATCAAAATGAGATGAAACATAAACATCAACAGGTTTTATATAATATTTACGCTTTGTACAAGAGAAATACAGGCAGAGACACAACTTTTCTATAGTGCTATATCTGGTTTCTGCATTAGTTAGTACCCTACTAAGATAATAAATGGCTCTTTCAATGCCATTATCGTCTTCCTGAGGTAACATACTACCTATGGTTACATCAGAGGAGGATATGTACAGTCTCATGGGTCTATCCCTAGAGGGTGGTGATAAGATATGAGGGTGCATCAAGTAATGTTTGATTTTCTCAAATGCTTCTTGATGTTCCTCGTTCTAGTTGAAATTTCCTTGTTTGAGACGAAGGAGGGGAGAGAAGGCCTGAGTTCGACCACTCAGGTTAGATATGAACCTTCTTAGAAAGTTTATCTTGCCCAAGAGGGATTGCAACTCTTTCTTTGTTGTTGGCGCCCTTGCCTCCATAATGGCCTTCGTTTTGTTTTGATTTATTTTGATCCCCTTCTTATGGACCACAAAGCCCAGGAAATCTCCAGTCTGAACAAAGAAGACACACTTAAGAGGATTCATCTTCAAGCCATGTTTTCTCATTCTCTCGAATGATTGGCGAAGGTGACCCAAATTACTTTCATCTGATACAAATTTTATTACTATATCATCAATGTAAACCTGCATAAATGATTCAATGAAGTCATGAAAAATAGAATTCATTGCTCTTTGATATGTTGCCCCAACATTTTTTAAACCAAAACGCATGACTACCCATTCATAGGTGCCTATGGCTCCAGGGCATCTAAACGCTGTTTTAGACACATCTTCTTCAGCAATAAAAACTTGGTTATGCCCATAATATCCATCAAGCATAATCAGATATTCAAAGCATGCAGCTGAATCAATTAGCATTTCTGCCACGGGCATAGGGTATTCATCTTTAGGGGTTGCAATATTTAGATCACGAAAATCTATACAAACTCTTAAAGAACCATTTTTCTTAATAAATGGAACTATATTAGCCAACCATTCTACATACCTTGTGGTCCTTATTATTTTTGCAACGAAGGAGCCTTTCGATTTCTATCTTGATTTTTGAGAGGATTTATGGGGTGAACCTTCGAGGCGTCTGCTTGATGGGCTTCTTGCCATCCTTGATTGGTAGCCTTAATTCGAACAGATATCTCTTTAGACCAGGCATCTCATCATAATCCCAGGCAACGCAATCTCTATTTTGCTTTAACATTTCGATCAACTTGCTCTTTAATCCTGGGTTGATTTTTGCATTAATGTATGTGACTCTCTTTGTGTTGCCATATCCTATATCTATCTCTTCGAGGGGGTCTTGCGCCAGCATCTTCGCGCTTGTTGATATTGGGTCCCTCTCGAATCCCAGAGGCTCTTCATCGTAAATAGCGTCTAGCCTCTGGTCTTTTGCTTCCAGAACCCTTCCATCAGGGGGTAAAGGTTTAAAGTGTTCCCCAAGACCTGTTGCATTTGGTTCTTTTTTTGTGGCTTCTATAGCCATATTTTTAACTTTGGCCTCTAAAGCCGTCTTTATTTTGTTTTCGGCCAGATAGGTCGAAATCTTTTCGAAAAATAAGGACTCTGACATAATTAGGGTCTTCCTCAGACCAGCCTGTTGGTCGTACTCCAAGAACTTTTTCGACGTCCTCTTCATCTTCCATTATTTCTATGTCCCATTGAAATCCGTTTGGGTGTAGAGTGAGAAAGTATAAAGCATTCTTGTTTGGTTAGAATGCCTTTTATGCTGGATTACATGGCCCAATGTTGGTCAAGTTTTAGTTGAAATTTCTTTGATCCACGTGATTGACCTCAACCATGTAGTAGCTTTGGTCTACTTCAATGTTATCTACAATGTCATCTTCCCTCTAGATAGCAACTCGCTGGTGCATAGATGAGGGGACTGCTCCAATCCCGTGTGTCCAAATTTTCCTTCATAGTTAGATATAACTATGTTGTGTGGCTTGATGTCTGTGTCGAACATCCCAATTCTTATGAGCATGAACTGAGTCATGAGATTAATTATTGCGCATCCATCCATCAGCACTTCGTCGATTCCTACTTGCTCAACTCTGGCCCTTATGAATAAAGGCTTGAGATGACCCTTCATCCCCTGATCAGGCCTCTCGAAGAACGTATTTTTCTTTTCGACCGCGTCGTTGTTCATCACGTAGTAGAACATAGGTCTGTGCTTCGACATTTTCACTTCGTTAGTTTCTTCATATTCTTCTATTTCAGTTTCCTAAGTGTACTCATAGGAGAGCAGAGATACTACATTATAATTCATATTGAAAGATGGTTCTCCGTCTGAATTGAAATCATTAGTCAGCATCTCCTCATCATTCGTCGGGTTTGGTTGAACCTTCTCTATAGTCACTTCCTTTTTTGGGGAAAACAATCTTCTTGTTACTAGTGGTTTACCCCCAGTCTGCCCAGTTGATGTTGCCTGATTACTACTGGTTTCACCTATTTCTTTTGAACTTGATTCCCTTTCTGCCTTCTTCATCCGCTGGTGCCTTCTCCATTGAGATTTGGACATTGGATTCTTGCCCTTGTAGTTTTCTATCCTAATGTATTCCCTTTTTGAAACTTGGAACTGCTTTCTGTACGCCATGGTAATTCTGCCTCCTTGTTCGTAACTCCTCCATTTTCCTTTTCCTTTGTCAACCTTTTCCTGAAGCCATTTGTCTATAGGTATCTAAATAGGTAACTTGAATCTGACTCTTCGCCCTGCCCTTGGGTAAGGACTATTAGGCCTTCTTGGTGCACTTACTGCACCAAAATTGGGAGCCATAAGGTGTCCAGTCTGGTGGTTCCATCAAGACACGAAAGATATTCTTTCGAACGCTTTTGACATATTTCGATCATAAGCAGCAATACACCTTGGACACATCAAACACTCAGTTCCACTTTTGTGGAATCATACTAGAAATCCTATCAACCTTTCTCCTGCCTTGGATACACCTTGAACAATTGATTATCTTGCCCGTTCGAGTGCGTTGGATCCTTTCGAATTCTCCAATAATCCTTTGGTTGTAAATAATTCTACATCTTGGACACAAGAACATCTCCCTGTTCATGCTGTGGTAGTGAAAAATATAATCACACAGGCTTATTTCTCTCTTTGGATAACCATCTCTCATTTGCTCCCTTTCTATTTCAAGATATCTCTCCACTTTCTCCATCTCTGGACAAGGTTGTTTGAGATCAACCATATGGACCCCTAGACTTTGACCCTCAGTGATCTATACTTTTTCGAACTTGTCCTTGAGGCCTTTAGTAGCCTTTGTCATCCTTACATCAGATAACTTTCTATTAACTCCCTTGTCTTTGACATCAGAAATGATTGGGCCCTTAGTAGCCCTTGCCCCAGTCGAAACTTCAGGCACAGTTTTGATCAGTTTGGTCGAAGGACACTTGTTGATGGGATCATCAGCAGTCTTCATTCGAATAGAATAATCCAGACCACCGACAGTCATTCGACTAACTCGTGTTCAGGGACTACAATGAAACATCTGGATTTCAAGAGACAAAACATATTCAGATAGTCATCTATTGGCTCTGAGAGTTTCCTTTTGATATTGGCCAATTCTTTGAGGCTTATTTTGGATTTCCCCATATAGAATTGTTCATGGAACAATCTTTCCAAGTAGGCCAAGTATCTATAGATCCTGGAGGGAGATTAATGAACTAAGTGAAAGCGTTTTTGGTCAAAAACTTGGGAAATATTTTATCCTAAGATTTTCGCTATTTTCCAAATCTCCTACTTTGGTTAAATACCTGACTATGTGTTATATAGTTGATTCACTAGTATCCTTAGAAAATTTTGTGAATTTAGGGACTTTGCAACCCCTTGGTAATTCAGTTTGTAGAATGTATTATGTGAGGGGGACATATAGTTTGGCCTCCTAAATCCTAAATTTAAACCATTTTGATTCAAGATCCTTTCGATCATGGAGGTTAAATTATTTTCCGCCATCATGTTATCATTTATGACCCTATGGATCACTTCGTCAGCATTTTGGTCCCTATTCACCATCATTACTCTCCTAGGTTGTTCTTCTTGAACCTCTTGAACTCCATGTTGTTCTACCATTTCCCCTATATTTCTCCCTTCAACATTTTGTCTAGGGGGTTGAATTTGGGCAATAGTAGGTTCTTCATCTTGAATCACCACTTGGTTCTGCCTTCGTCTCATAGGCGCATCAGGGGCACCAAAGAAGTCTGTTATCCGTGCCATTTGTGATGACATTCGTTGGTTAGTTTGGGTATTCTCCTGGTTGGTTCTATTAATATTTTGGATTATAGGGGTGAAAATTGTACTCATTCGCAGGCTAGGACCCCTATCATATCATGGTTACTATCATCCATCTGCTGCCTAAATGTTGCCTGATTATTTGTTGTAAGCGTAGGCATTTGGGTAAAAGATCCTAGATTTTGGGTATTTGGACCCACATTATTCATCCCAGAACCAGATCCTTGAATTCGGGAAGAGGTTGTTGTTTTAGTATTATGCAACCCTGCCATAAACGAAGTTGGCATTCCGTATGGTGGAATTTCCCTTCGAGGCCTAAAGGTTTTGAAACCTAGATGCTTGGGGGTTGAGAATTGGGCTTGATTTCCTACATATGACATGATAGGCCATGTTGGCACATTTGTTGGTATCTCTATCGTGCCTAAAGGCACCGTATTCAAACTTCCCGTGGCCGCAGTGTTTGTGAACACTGGTATGGCCTGCGAATTTGGGATTTCATTAGATGCATCAGTCAGACTAGAAAGACCGTGCCTGTCCCTTGTGGGGGATTTTGTTGTCCGTCTTGGCTATTTATGTTAGCCTTTATTTTGGTATATTTTCTTTTGGGTAACGCTTAATTACTGTTAGTTATTTTACCACTTTGAAGGTTCATACTCAGAAGATTATAAAAAACAAAGTCTAACAATTTGTTTCTACAGAACTTTGAAACTGTCTGACCGGGTGTGCCAATTTGTTTACAGTGATTTCTAGTAAACAACCGTTAGTCTTCTAAACTGAAATAACTTTGGTAACTTACAAGATGGACTAGATTGATCCTAGGACATGTGTCTAAGTTTTGGTATTAAATTCATATTAGACTAGATTTGTTATCCTTCAACTATGATTCGAAAAAGAGGCTTAAAGAATATGACTTCGATAAAAAATGTAAAGCGAACTAAATGTTGTCACAATTATATTTTGATTATAAATTTCTGCAAAAGTGTAAATCTCGCGGAAGGAAGAAACTGGGTCCGAGGATTTGGAAAATGATTTTGAATGGACAGAGGAAAATAACAAACTCAGAGCTTGGCTAAAGCTGTGAACATGAAAAAGAAGAAAAGTTTGCCATGGTTAGACAGTAGATCTATATATGTGGGAAATGTGATGATTTGATTGTTTTTTGTTTCACTGTGTTGTTAAATGTTTCTTTCTTGATTGTGTTTGAAATTTGATACAGTGTAAGTGGTGAAAGATTAAGGATAGTTCATTGAATTGGGCCCTGAGATTTGTGGCATTGATATGAACAATATCTAAGGTGGTTCGAAAAAGAATCAAAGAACATTTCATATTTTTGTATTTCAATTGAAATTTGATTGGAGAATTAACAGATTTATGTATTTGTACAAATTTTATGTGCAAACATTTTTTCAATTTTGGTCTAAGATTTTATTGTTTTTGTTTTTAATGTAATAATATTTTGTGTAATGAGTAACATTGTTGATATAATATTTTAGTGGTGATGGAAGTGATTCTTGCAGATGTTTTCCAACAACTAAATCAAGTCTGCAGAATAGTGGTTTAACAATACTCAGTGATGTACCAAGATTGATTTGAAGAAGGATGAGGAGAAGGTGGTATAAGGAGCCTGGGAGTGGGCTCGTGAGACCTTACTCGATCATGCCTCGGATAAGCGAGAACATGTTTACACGTGAATTACATATTTTTTGTTTGTTCTCTAGCTCTAATGTTTACTTGTAAGCTCATTTAGTTTTTGTTTTTACAGGAGGGAGAAATTGGAGAAAGCTAAGACTGCTGATCCTGTAAGTTAACCTTTCATGGTTAATAATTTTTTCTCATACTAAAGCTCAAAATTTATTAAGCCCTATATAAAATGCCTTTCATATCTTTTTGAGGCAAATATCAGTTCTGGAATGCTTCCCAACTAGATATGGTTCACTATGGCAAAATGCATGGTTTTATGAGGTAAATAACTTCTTGATAAGCTATTTTCCCTTTCATTTTTAGTCGGTCTTCATAGGATCTCTTACTATGTTCATGTTCATGTTCATGTTCATGTTAATTTTTCAGATTTTGCATATTTTCTCTGACCGAATGCTTCATATTCATGTTATTATTTTTTGTTTTCTTCAGCTTTTTTTAGTTTTCATCAGGTTTTCACTGATGAGAGAAAGAGAAAAGCTAGCCTGGAAGATTTTAAGCAGTACATGAGTTAGATATGAGATTTATAGCTTTTAAACTTCATGGTCTGACTCCACTGCTAATCTATGTACAGATACCCTAGCCTACCGCAACCCCTTTCTCCACCCTATATACGACCATCATCACCTCCGATTGAGAAACTAATTTCATATACGTTATCCCCATATCACACCTTCCTAATAAACCAAATAGATTTTTGTTTCGGAGAATATTTGTCGTCGACTATCTCTACTCATTCTCTGACTGTCACAACTCGAGTCATGGCTTCAAGTTGAAAGATGGAAGCTTCCCAAATTGTCATCAATGTAAGTTTTGTTATGGTTTAATTTTTAATTGAAAGCTTAGATTTTTAGACAATTCACTGACTTTAAACCTGTTGATTAAACCTGTTGAGTCATGGCTTCAACTGTCATACAGTCTATTGAAGGTTATATCTCAAGTTTTCAATGCTTTAAAACTGAATGAAATATCTGTTGGAGTTTTTTAATGTCGCATACAGGTTTCTTGCATGTCGTCACCGAAAAGGGCCTTGGATATTCATATGCGGAGAAATTGGATGACAAGTACAATGGTAATGGACCTTTTCTGATATTTAATACCACTGTGCTCTCAATTTGAGTAAAAAAAATGTTATCCATCACTTTGCTTTGAGAAGCATATTCAATCATCTCAAACAAAAATCTATTTGTTTAGTGACCTATATGCTTTGACTTGCTATATTCCTCACAGATATGTTAGTTGGTTTTATTTTGTAGGATTTGCCAAGTTTGATCTACTAACTAGAAAGCAATTCAAAAACATGGCTACTAATGATCACTTTTTTGAATCACACTTATAATAAGAATGGTTTTGGGACTATTTATGATGTTTTTAGTTCATGGATCATATACAAGAGTGTGATAGCTTACTCATATAGTGTGATTTAGTTTGGATTGTAGGGAAAGAAAATGAATGATACTATTTGTATACTGCTTGCTGATGATACATGAAAAGAGGCTAAGATAAGGATGGACAAAATTGTGAAGTCGGATTTGCGAGTTTGGCTTGGAGGTGTTATGTCTGTGCACCAGTGTCCTGATGTCAAGTTTGGGAAACATGTGCACATTCTTCCTGTTGATGATACAATTGAAGGTCTCACTTGCATTCTCTTTGACGCTTTTTTGAAACATAAGTTTTAGTGTTTCTGAATATAATAGTCTCATTACTGAATTTTGAGTTGATTTTGCTAGCTTTGTCACGTTTTAAATGTTTTGATTGTGTTTTTAGTTATTACGATCATGTTTCTATTGCTAAATTTTCACGTGTTTAACTACTATCTTTTGCTAAATTTTTCTTGTATGAAGGAGTGACATATGCCTAAATTTATGTATGCAGACAGAAATTGAGGTTGAGTCTGGTGCGTGGCACAATTCGAGCTTGAGCTTCAAATGTTGGTGTTGGACTGGAGGATTACAGAAACAATCATGAGAAAGACATTAAGAATGTCACTGAAATAAATTATGTTGATGATAGTTCATATAAAATGTGAGTTTCATTTAATTGATTTCATTTGTTTGTGTTAGTGATTGCCATTCATATCACAACAACTGAAAACAATAAAGGATTAAGGGGTTTAGGTCCCCTTGCTCCCTTATATCACACATGTGGGATGCTTTCAAAGAGGAAAGTTTTTTCAATTCATTCAGCAGATTGATGTTAGAGATTATGTCTGAAGGTTAATTTTCTCGAGCGATTTAACATGTCGTTAAGCTTTTTTCAAATTACTTTTTTCTGTGTGATATGAGTACCGAGTATGATCGATAATTACCTTAATATTATTCTAATAAAAATATATTTTATGGGTTGGCAGCGTGAAACCTATAGCTACGATGTTGTTTGGATGTGCTCTTGAGTTTCCACTAATAGCTATTGTGAAAGCAGGGCCTTCATCAGTTCTAGCAGCAATTGCAAAATCAGGATTCACTGCTGCATTTACATTAATATTTGTTTATGAAATCGGGGACAAGGTAATTTATTATGATTATCTTAAAATATCTCATTGTCAGTTAGATTAAAATTAAATTAATTTATGCTTGTAGGCGAAATTGTAATTGCAAACCAAAGCACAGTATACTAGAGAAAAGGTAATAAAATGGATTTGAATTCAGGAATGATAGTGTATTTTTTATTTGAAAAGGAAAATGCATTAGGGAATCCTGATTTTGTATGATAATAGAAATGATTCTCTCATCATGGTCCATTCTTTCCTTACATTAAAGCCTATATAACATAACTCTCCTCAAACTCTATTTCCCATTTTCTTTCTAATCATTCTTTTACTTCCCATCTTCATTTGTTAGGTATGTCTGTAAAGGGCCTTGCCAACTTGTCATTGTCACTTATGAATTTTCTATTGTAACCTGCAAGGCCAAGAAACCATTTGATTTCGTGGATGATTCTCGCGGAGGCCGAAACTGAAAGTATATCTGGTTTAATGTCTGCAGTAAGTATATTATAGGTTTGTTACATTTTGTAACTATATGTAGTTTAGTAACTTTCAAGTTTGTGCTGAAAGTATCTATATACTATCTATTAGCAGACAGTCTCATTTCCTATAGACTCTATTAGAGAATTTACCAACATGTGTTTTACTGACTTGAAAAACATTTGTTGGTTGCCACCAATATGTAATTCAATAGTGACCACCAAGACAACAACACTAACCTCGTGACACTTTTTTATCGAAACAAAAATTCTAATTCTTAGCTTTAAGGCACCAAGGATTGAGGAAGAGCAGTTTCCTTTGATTTTGTTTTGAAATTGTTGGACAACTGATGCTTATTTTAACTAGAGCTGCTCTTGAAGCAAAAGAGGAACGGCAGGCCTCGAAGTAGTTCCAGACCTTTTTCCTTAAGTTGTTGCAAAACCTGTAGAATGACAATGTTTTTATATATTTTAAGAAAGAGGCATTTGGCACAATAATATAAGTGATGTGTAACACGCATACAAAACTAATGGACATGAATGAATTCAAATGTCAATAATTGTAGAAGTGGGAGAAACCCATCACTTGAAATTTAAATGTATTCAGACCCATCCCTCATTGTAACTTGAAGGCATAAGTTCAATAATAGTAAGGACATCCGCAATGCCTTTCTTCAACAGTGCAAGTAATTTTATTCGAAATTGTTGTGTTTTCCCCAGCAAGGATTATGAACTTGAACTGTTATAAACAACATTCAGGCGATAAAGTTATGTGTGTTGATAACCTCAACAAGCATTTATATGAAAATATCTCATAATTTGATTTTTGTACAACGAGAATCACCTCAATTTTCTCTAAAAATTGTATTCTATGTCTTGTGGGATGGCTTAACCATATTAACATACTCATTATACTAACATCCTTTATTGTCCTATAATCATTGTTTACCATTCTATGATAATTTTTTTCAATATCTCAACTTTATATTATAAAAATTATTTTAAATTATATATGCCTAAGTTTACCTTTATATAAATTTAAAAATGAGTGAAAATATTTATTTTTAAGACAAATTTTATTAATTCTATTAATTTATTATCATTACAAATACTGATTAATGTATTTTTTAATTTTAATTTATGTTTTATTTTTAATAATCAAAATCGATCATTATTTCACGGGTCATTATCACTACAATGTTTTTTTTTAAAAATTTATGTATGAATGGTCTTACCCGTGCGGACGCACGGGTATTCGACTAGTTGTTTTTTAAGAAAAAGAATTTTTTTCTAATGGTTCTATTGAAAAATAGAAAGCTTGATTAGTAGCAAAAGATTTTCCTTTAAAATAAAATATTGATTATTTGATATTTTTTCTCTGGTAACCCGAATTTATTTGGTTCGAGTTTTATAGCCCTTCCTTCTATTTATAAATTGGTTATTCATTAGATTGATGTAAAAACAACATTTTTAAATAAATATTTAGAAGAATAAATTTATATTTCATAACCTGGAGGATGTGGAATTTATTATCAAGAAAAAAAAGTTTCTAAATTTCGTAAATCATTATATGTTTTAAAGCAAACATCTAAATAGTGACATGAAAAATTTAATCAAATTTTAATTAGAGATGGATTTTTATCAATTGAAGTTGATAAATGTGTGTACACTAAATATGTGAATAATGAATGTGTGATTATATGTTGATGACACGCTCATCTTTGGTACTTGTATTGATAATGCAATTAGAACTAAAAAATTTCTTGCTTCTAAATAACTAGATTGTTTTATAATATTTTGTATAATATTTTTACTTAAGATTCGTTTCGTTTATATGTTGTCGTTGTAGGATTGTGGTAAATATGTATTTTGCGTGTACGTTTTTGTTTGAACCATATATTCGTTTTCCTTTCTTAAAACTTGTTGATTCGTGATTATTTGATTATCATTCTTTGATTCTTTGATTTATTTGACTTTGTTTGAGGACAAACAATGTTTCAAATTGGGGAAAGTTGATAAGTGCCAAAATGTAGTTATTTTGTATATATGTTTTGTGGCACTTATCTGTTCTTTTGTTGTTAATATCGGTTGAATAACCCCACTTGTTGTTGTAAATACGTTTAATTGCGTTTTTGTGTATATATTGTACCATTTGATAGTTTTGTATATATTTTGTAGGTGTTTGTTGCATTATTGAAGCATTGAGAATAAAATCCAAATGGAGCTCCAAGATGCATCTTTGATCAATAAAGGAATAAGGCAAAAGATAGAGTAATTCTAAGTTATGCAGTAAAAGCAACAAAAGTTGTTGGACTGTCATGTTTCGTCGGGCGATGGTCAGGCGATGGTCATCGCTTCTGTGTCACCGGACGACAATGGAGCGAGAGAAGAACCAATTTTCCATAAGTTTCTGCAGTGCTTCGCGTCTTGATCGCCATGCGAGGAAGAGTTGTATCGTCGGGAAAAGCTTATTGTCGTCGGGCGACGGTAGATATATTTGATCAGTTGAGGACGTGGCTCAATATGAGCCAAGCGTATAGGAATCGTCGCCTGACGACGCCTTTTATTTCGCCAGAAGATGGTCGCGGAACAAATTTTTCTTTATACTTTCATTTTGATGTTTTATGGTTTTGGGGTGGTTTTTCTCTCCCAATTCCATCAACCTTATACTTTTTGATACATTAGCTTAGAAAACAACATTAGGGCTTGCATATGGATGATCTGGGGTGGATTGCTCTTCGATCGGAGCTGACAAACCGAAAGATTTGTGGTTTATTCTTTCTCTTCTCTATGTATTTCTCTACTGGTTGGGTTTTCTTATGTAAATTTACTATTAACTCATATATATTTGTCGTCCATGGCGTTTTTACCTTGTGTTAGGGATTTGAGTTTTTATAGATATATATTGCTTAGATTCTTACTTAGAATGATTATCTGTTAGTTTATGAACTCTAGACATATGTTTAGAGCTGACATTCGTTGTGGGTATCTAAGATTAGTGCCTCTGTGTCGGTTGTGTCGGGTGAGGGATCGGTTGACTTCTGTGTTGTTAAGGTAGGTGAGGGATCACAACCGAGGTGATGTAGTAGGATTCTCAATTTGGGTTAGAAATGACTTAGGTTGTGAGAGATACGTGATGACATAGACGAGTATCATAGGTTGAGTATAACTGGTCGATAAGTTTAAGTCTGTGACGAGTAATGTACATTAGAGCCGAATAAGTTGTCTATCTTTTTTACTTTTAGTCATTTAATTTTTGTTCATACTTTTCTTTACAATCCATTTAACCCCGAACTCATTCACTACTTGAAAATTAGTTTTTAGTGACCGAATTAGGGACCGAAAAAACTTTAAAATCGGTCATTATAACGTTTTGTGATTGATTTAGTGATTGATAATGACCGAATTAGAGACCGGAAAAACTTTAAAATCGGTCACTATAACGTTTTGTGATCAATTTATTAATCGAAAATTAATGACCGATTTAGCCACCGATTTTAGTGACCGAAAATTTTTAACAAATTTCTTTTAAAAAATAAAATTAAAATTTTTACAACCAAATATTGAACTCAAAACCTTGCCTTATAACATACATACTTTTACCACTTGGACAACTTGTATATTTGGAATAATTTTGTTTAAGTAAATATACATGTTACTAAGTAATATTTTATTTAATTAATTTAATAATGTAAATTAAATTTCACTATACAATTTCATTATTACAACTATAAAAAAATTGCATATTTTTTATTTATAAGTATATATGCTTTAATCTTAAAAATTAATAAAAGAAAAATTGATTATAAAAAATTTTTACAAAAATTTTAGTCACTAAATTTCAGTCACTAAATTTTATATAAAAATTTATATAGAGACAAAAATTCGGTCACAAAATTTCAGTCACTAAATTGGTGGCTAAATTTATTTAGTGACATCTAAATTTTTCTCATCAATATCAAATTTAGGTGGCTATATCAGTGGTTATAGTGACCGAAATATTTCGATCACTAAAAGCTTTTTTTCTAATAATGATTAACGATAAAATTATTAAACGGCAAATCATTAACCAATTTCTATGAACACGATACAGTATAATCTATATAACACCCCATAAAAATAATACTTTACCTTTTTTTTCTTCTACTATACCGCTTCAACACGGATAAACTCATTTCCATGTCATGGTGATAATCGTAGTTATCCAATAATCAATCATCAATTTTTACATGTTTCCATTACCGTTAAAATATTATTAATATTACCAAAATTATTATAATCCATGTTAAGATATGACACATTAGTTCTGCAAATTCTAGCTCTAACATCAAGTTCCAACTCTAAGTTCTCTATGTGAGTTTCTAATAATTATGACTATTTTATCTACTAATAAAAAATAAAAAATAGCATCTTTCTATTCAACGTTTTTTTTCTTTGAATCTTCAAAAGTCTTCACCATTTCTTGCTCTTGAGTAAACTTTTCTTGATACTCCTCTACCTTCAAACGTACTTCCACTTACTTAACCTTTTTCTTTGCACTCTCAAGAGATTGAATCAAATCCTTCAAACAAGTTTCAAAATCTTTATTGAATGATTTTGGCATCAAACTTTCAGCAACATCAGCAGGAGCCATATTAGTCTCTCCTATCAACTTTTCAATAATTGGAAACAATTCATCATGAGATTCAACATCCCAATAGTTCTTCACAAGCACCTTGAAAGCTTCATAGCTACAATATGACATTTCAATATGCATATCCATCCTTCCCTTCCTAATAAGAGCAGGATCGAGTTTGTCCACAAAGTTCGTCGTTAAAATTATGATCCTTTCTCCTCCACAAGACGACCAAATTCCATCAATAATATTCAACAAACCCGAAAGAGTTACTTTACTTTCGTCCCTCGGAGAGCTCGAGTCCTTGCTTTCCTTCCTTTTGCCGGTAAGATCAATAGAACAATCAATATCTTCGATTACTATAACCGACTTATTCGACGTTGCAACCAAAAGTCTTTTCAACTCAAGATTATCCTTGATAATCGATAATTCAAGATCATACACATCATAATTCATGAAATTCGCAATAGCGGATATCATCGTAGATTTTCCCGTTCCTGGTGGACCAAAAAGTAGATAACCACGTTTCCAAGCCTTTCCAACTTTAGCATAATAGTCCTTACCATCCTTAAACTTAACAAGATCGTTTAAGATCTCCTCTTTCTTCTTCGGATCCATAGCTAGGGTTTCAAACCTAGCAGGGTGCTCAAACCTTATAGAAGTCCACTTTTTTCTCAATCTCCAATCATCTTTAGGGTTGTTAGTGTAAAGCTTAAGCTTTCTGTTCTTCATTGTCATAGCTTTACCTTCTTCCAATACATGTTGTATGTAAGAGGTTGTGACGAGTTCGCGATGCCATTTATAGAAGGTTAATGTTAAGGAAGTTTTCTCTTTCTCATCTGAATCTTGTTGATTTATCTGGTTACAAAACCACCAAACATGAATTCCATTGAATTCATCTATGATCTCTTCATTGTTGCCCATGGTAAGTACAAGAGGCGTTTGACTATTGTTGACAACCTCGGCATTGAATATTTTGGCTCTTCCTAATGATTTTGCACTAAGATATGTTCGGATACATGTGTAAGCTTCACTATGTCTTAGGTTATTTCCCGATATTAAATATGGAAAGGATATATGGATATATGGAGAGATGAAATTGATGAGTTTTTGTGTATATTTTGTAACATATTTATGAAGTTGACGTGAGAAGAATTCCTTAAATATGCTTAGAAGAAACCTAATGATAGACAAAAGAGACCAAAGTTTTTTCTTTTGAGCATATAAATTTGATTTTGAGTTTGGTATTGGTGATAGTTTTTTTCCCATGCCTTAGGTTTTCATACAAATATAGAGTTTGGTTGGTGTTGAATACTATACTTATATAGTGCAACATTTTTCGTATCAAACTATTGGAAGTTTTCTTTTTGAAATATCTAATCATACTTTAATGGGTGATTCTGTTTTAAAATAAGTTTTCAAGTGGAAAATCTGAAATATAATAATGATTTTGCAATATAAATTGATGATTCAGTTATTTAATATTAATACTTATGATGATTGTAATTTTTTTTTTATATAACACATGTTTTCATGCTACAATATTATGTTTTCATGCTACAATATTATATAGAAGAAAATTTAGATAGATGTAGTTTTTATTATTTTTTAATAAAAATATAACAAATATATAATTTTTTTTATTTATATACAATTTTCTCTTATTTCTATTTATTAAATAACATTTAAATACATTTGTCATATTTTTATTAGAAAATAGTAAAAATTATATATAAGTAACTGTTTTTAAATTTTCTCCATTTATATACTACTTTGATGTATGAAAAAGTAAGAAAAATGATTTTCATATTGGGAAATTTATTATTTTTAAAAAATAACGTGGGGCTTGAGTATCAATACTATGTTATCTATATATTTTATATTGTTGTTTACTTTTTTTTAAATTAATTCTATAACTTAATTTGAAACGACACATAAAAGATGTCATTTAAATAAGAGTAGAAACTGTCATGGCTAGTTCATGAACCCAAATAAATTAAAAAATATATAATTCAAATTCAGTTTATTTATTTAATGTGTTATATTTTAAGTTAAAACTCAATAAATTTAATTTAATTAAATTCAATAAATTAATTGAATCGAATTTCAAACTAATTTTGAATTATTCATATCATTATATTCAATATAGAAACTTATTAATGAAGTAACTCAATCCAACCATTATATCACATTGAAAAATATAAGAAAAATCTAATGAAATGTGTTTCCCATTAAAAGATAAAGACAGATATAAAACTTGATGAATGCCCCGTGTGCCAAAGAGAGAGAAAGCTCTGCTTAGTTTTAAACCATTGCTCTCTTGACCAAAACCAAGTATCTTTTGTGATTCTACTTTCACAACCTTCTTTAACTCTGTTTTTTAAAAGAAGGTTTTGGAGTGACTCTAGGTTACATGTAAAGTAGGATAGTGATGAAAAATAATAGTGGCAATGCGTGTACCCAACCCACAAATCAAAACGTTATAAAATACTTTGAACCAAAGCAAGTGATGCTTAGTTAGAAAGACAAAAAGCCATACTTTAAAGTCATTGGAGTGCCTTTAATTCTTTACAATATGGACCCAACAAAATCATGGTTGTACCAATCAACTAATGCATAGACCCCCACTCACCCATCCAAGAAACAGGACTGCCTCGAACTATTGGGAAGTCTAAAGAAAATTTTAAAATGAGACTTTTAAAATGTATTTTAAAATAATAATTTTGTGGTTATTAAGAGTTAAACTCAAGACAAAAAAAAAACTAAATTTTAACAACTCAACTATGATCATTTATATATACAACGTGTCATCATATAGTATTCTAACTAAATAAATAAATTTGAGATTTTTTTAAAATTTAAATTTTTGAAGCCTAAAGCCCTAGTCTTAGTGGCTTAGCCCTTAAATTGACTCTGCCAAGAAAAAAACATTCCTCAAAAACATTAGTTTTTATGAGCAAAAGATAAAGTTAGAAGAAAACAAAAAGAGAGTTTAATAACATGTGCATTATGTAAAAACTCACTTTATATTATATAGAAAATGTTATATCGGCACCAACTTCTTACACTACATTTATTAAATATTGTTCACAAATTTACACTACATTTAATATACTGTTCACAAATACGTGAATAATATTTTTATTATTATTTTAATTTTTTAACATTTTTTTTTAAATTATATTGAATAATAAAATATTAAAATTTAGTTAATACAGTTCAAAATAACATATATACCATTCAAAAAAAATTAACATGTATACAGTTTAAATTCAGTTAATAATTTATATAAAGTTAGTTAATATAATTCATAACTTGATTAATGAGTTCTCATATATATATATATATATATATATATATATATATATATATATATATATATATATATATATATATATATATATATATATATATATATATATATATATATATATATATATAAAATAAAGTCGGTTAACACAATATATAAATTGATTAATACATTTATAATTTAGTGTCTGAAGATGGTTAATACTGTGTATTTTATTGGTAAATAAAATATTAAAAATAGTTAATAAATTATAAGTAAAATAATTGATTAATAACATATATTTTGTGATTAATACAACTGTGAAGTTGGTTAATGATTCAATCATATATTTATGTTATACAATAAGAACTCAGTGTCATCATAGCAAACTTGATATTATATGGATATACTAATAAGAAATTATAGAGTTGTTTATATTAAACTATGAATGTTATTGTTTATTTTAATTTAATAATTCAGTTTATCATATAAAAAACATAGATTAAAGTAAAATAATATTAATTTCTAAAACCTAAACTTAACAAACAAATTTACAAGAATTTAAATAGTATAAATTTATTGAGGCAAATTATTTATTGAATTCTATATTTTATATAACTTATGTTGAATCACTTATAACTTTAAACAAAATAAAACGTGAATTTCTAAAAATTATCTAATATCAAACCTTTACTATTTTAAATAAAAAATAATTTTTATAATAATAAAAATTAAAAAGTAATAATTAAATATAATAGTTTTTTAAACTTTTTCAAAATTATAAGATAGACTGTGTCTTTAATAGATGCATTTTAAACTAGAATTTAATATTATCAATTTATTAATGTATAAACTATTTATAATTAAGTTAGATTACTTGTACTTCAAAAATAATAACTACCGAATATATATTTTTGAATAATTTCAAAAATATATTTTTATAATAAATTAAGTCGTGAAATAAAATGTATCTCAAAATATATTAATTTTCTGAGCAAAAGATAAATTAAAAGAAGAATTTTTTTGTAATAATATGTATATTGTTTAAAAACTCACTCGTATTATACAAATACTAATAAAATATGAGAAAAGCTAACATGGTCCAACGACACATGTTAACAATTTCTTTTAAATATTTTTTTAAAATACTGTATATAATATTTTAAAATTTTAAATATGATTTTATTAAATTTGATTATCTTTAATTTTTTTTAATTATATTATCTTGAACATGCGTCATATGTGTTAGTATGTCCTTTAAAATATTATAGAATTGTTTATACTAAATTATAAATATTATTATTCATTTTAATTAAATAATTCAATTTATTTTTCCTTAGATTGTACTAACTAATTTTTGTAAGAAATAAGTTGAAATTGTTAGTCTTTTTTTACTTGTTAGTTTGTCATTAGACTTTTAAAGGCGATGGAGGCCATTGTAATATAAAATGTTTTAATATATTGAATTTTTTCATATTTCTTTCATCTTTTATTTTTTCTAGTATGCAATACCGCGAGATATTAATATGATATTAGAGATAAATAAATACTCTAATATTTCGTTATTCAAATTATCATTATGCTTTTGTATTTTAATTGTCCGTTAGATTTCATTCCCCTCTCTCTCCACCACCAATTACATAAACGAGACGCTTTTAGGATTTCAGACCTTCAAGAAAAAAAATTTCTCACTCAAGCAAGGTGATTGAAAAAAGCTCTGGCAGGAATTGAGCAACTTTCGACCTATCCCAACATGTACTTGCTTTGTTAAATATCTTGCATATGCAACCCCTTCCCCTATAAACAAAGTCTTTTCCCTACATATCTAACAAGATGGACAACTCATAACTTTGATGAACGAAGATAGATTTGTTGCTCAAATCTCAAACCCATCAAAAAGCAAAAATCTAGGGATACTAGTACCAAATTAATTCCAACAGATCGTGGGAGAAGATTTAAAATTTTTAGTTATTGTAAAAAATCTGGACATACCGTAGAGGCATGCTTCAAGAAACATGAATTGCCTTTGTATCTCAAGAAAAGAAACTTATCTCAATCTACTTCTTCTTAATACATTTGCATTGAAGACCCTAATATTCAATCTAAGATACTAATGAAAGCACTCCACCTAGGTCCATTGCTGAGAAACAACAAGCTCTCTTAGTTCTCCTCAACCACCACTCATCTTCACAAGATTCCGACATACATCATCTCAATATTTTGTTTGCATCATTAATTGGTAATATTAGTCTCCTCCCCTCATCTCATAATAGGAAAGACACTAGTTGGATTCTTGACACATGCACGCTTTGTTGGTACTATAATGTTTTGCACTAACCACATATATATCCATAAACGTACACATTCTCTTAATTGTAAAATCATTTTTAACCACCAAATATTCATCATACAGAGGATTTATATTGTGAAAATGTTATAACATAGATTGCAACTGCAACTTAATTATCTTTTCTTGTCTTAAACTTCACTTCTATTTCAATGTTCATTCAATCTTGATCAGCTCCATTTATGATGTGCATGATAGCTGTTCCTTTTTCTTTTTTGATAATCCTTATCTTCCTTAAAACTATATTTGATACAATATGTATTCACATTTCACATGTATATTTAGGGTAAAAATAATAATGTTCCCCAAATCTAAAATTTCAAAGAACAAGTTACTAATCTCGTGGCAGCATGAAAAGACACCAAGAGTAATTGTCATATTGACCAAAATATCCTTCCTTAGAATGGAATATATGTAAAATCAAGGAAAGATGGTAAGACATATCTCAAGATAGAGATCAATTAAACCACGTGGCCTTATGAGATAACTGATGGATTAATTGATGAGAGTTAAACTGTTATGACTTTGAATGGGAATAATTAGCATTCCTTAGCTTATTTTATTTGCTTTTCGTCAATAAATCTCAACTTTAGTGTGAATAAGTAATTGTTTAGTATTTTAGTATAATTTTGTCGGTTCGTGCAAATAGCATTGATTTTGATTGTTTTTATCTTTTCTTTTGTAGGTATTAAAGTAATGATATTTCATCATTGTGATGTAGATCATTGAAAAACCTTTCTAACGCTACTGATCGTGCATCAATCAAAGTTATGGTTCAGAAGTTATGATGAAAACAAAATCTGTCAGTACAGCAGATTGGGTTAAGCGCGTCCTGGGAGCCCCAGAAACTATTTTTTTATACTTTTTTGACCGCACTAAGCGCTCATATCGCGCTTAGCGCGCCGTGCTGCAACAACAACTCTATTTTAGTGATTTTTCACACTTTTTGGGTCATTCCTTCATATTTCTTCATGGTGGCAACTTAGAGAGAGCTAAGAAACATTTTGGAGAGATAGAGAGGTGCTACAAACATCAAGGAAGCTGATTCTTGCGGATTTGGAGTCGGATCTGAGTCATCCAATGGGACACCTTGGTGGATTCATCTTCTTCTTCGATTCCCCTCGTCGTGGTTAGAGACCATGAGTGGTTAGGATCTCTTTTTTGTTGGTTTTGGTTGCAATAACTCGTACTCATATGTATTTACTCTGATTCTATTGTATGTGAACCGGTTGATTATTTGATTTTGTTAATTTCATTTATGTTTATGTAAAACCTAGGTTTTGGGAATATTTTGACAAACCCATTTCAAAACCTATGATCCAGTATTTTTTTATTATTGAATACCATACTCTGGACACAGATGTGGGATTCGATATTCATTTGTATCCTTTTGTTAATGTTACCATAAAACTTGGTTGGACACGATTGAGTTAGTTATGATAAATTTCTCTTCATTTGGTTGGACACGATTGATGTCGAAGAGGGATTCGTGATAATATTGGATGATTGAGAAGTTTACACGTGATAGATCAGTTTGATATGTATGTTTTACATTTGTGTTTATTGGTTATGGCGTAAGACACAGTCAGTTTAGGAATCGATATCGATGTTTTAGCATTTGTTAGGTCCTGAACGCTAGACATAGCTTTAGGCTTAATGTTCACGTTTGTATTGATTCTTAATGCTTCCATATTGCTTTGGACACGAACGATATGGTTGAAACCTCGTTGGTATTTGGACACGAACGCTGACATGAGTGATACGTGATGGTATTGAGGAATAAATAGATTGTGTATAACTGACTGATAGAAGGCATATTTTCGAGTTATGAAAACCAATCCTAGCATTTTCTCGCCCTTCTCCAAGATCTTTAATTTTCCGTTGTTTATTTCTTTTTTCCTTTCGCTTTAAATATAATTTTACAAACAAGCTTAGAAACGTAGTAACTATTGAATGACATCGATATCATTAATCCCCGTGGAGACGATAAAAGATACTTACTCAAGTTTTTGCTTAAGAGATGCTTTACTGTTGCTGTCAACATTAACCTAACAAGGTTAGTCGATCCTAGAATAAAAATGCATGTGAAGATTAAGACTCTTTAGCGGCCTAACTATCAAAAGACAAAAAATAATCCACAACCCAACTTTTTCGCCCCTAGCTTTGGGACTTACTGTAGCAACTAGAACTCAAGGTCTAGCTAGTTGCGATATAACCCAATGCTGACTCACTTAAGAGCGGTACCAATAAGAGTTTTGTGGACTGTCATATCTAAGGAGTGAAGGAATCAATGCCACCTTATTGACGTCAGACATAGATGTTCATAAAAAATAGGAGTGTGGTCGTTAGTTAGTTTCAAACAAGATCTTATGACATGTGTTATTTCTATCACATGTCTAATGTAGAAGATTCTAGGTCCTTAAAATCTTATAATCCCACTTTAATGGCCTAACGAAGGTGTCACATCAAGGAATACATTATTCTAATCTTAAATATCTTTCACTTTCACTCGTTACTGATTTGAGCGGTAAAGTGTTTACAAATACCACACAATTGAATTTGAGCATCATGACACAAAAACACATGCCATAACGCCACCATCGAATATGTTCATCGCCCACCTCATTTGTGAACTTCATCTTTGTTTTCATGAAAAAACATCTCCTTAATACTCCATTTGTTCCTTTTTAATTGACACTTTTTGACTTTTTACACATTTCAAGACAATTTATAATTGTTACTTTTCATTCAATGATTTTTCTTTTGGGTATAATACCCCTAAGTTTTAATTATTTCGATATACTTTTCTCTCTCTCCATAATAAATAGTTTGGACGTAATTTTGACAAAACTAAAACCATTACTACATTAAACTTTGCAAGTGACAATTAAAAAAAAGAAACATAAATTTTTCACAAAAGGGACACTTAAATAAGAGGAGGGAGTAACTCTTTATAAACATCAGTGTTTTAAAATTGAACCGGACTGATCGGTCGGACCGGTTGAACTGAGAACTGATCAAATAATCGGTCTGATACAATTGTTGAAACGGGAATGTCGTTGAACCGGCAAAACCCGGTGAAAATCGGAAAAATCGTCGGTTTTCTAAACCGGTGGTTCACCTGTAGTTTTTTATTTTATTTTTTATTCAAAATTTTTAAATTTCTTAAAAAATCTACATTTTAATTTTTTTTAATTAAAATATTATATTTAAATTAAAAATTAAAAATTAAATTAATTAATTATATTATTGACAGAGAAAATATTGCAGATCTGGTTGATTTTGCTATAGATAGTTTTGATATTGAAGAAGAATATCTAAATATTGAAATAATATTTACTCCTTAAAACTAAAAAATAGACAATAAAATTATTTTATTATAAATTATTCAATTATACTATGTTGCAATTATACTTTGTATTTTGTATTACTTTATTATATATGATACATATATTTAAAATTATAATTAAAATTATCAAATTATAAATTTATTTATGATATGATATTTTTAAAATATTTAAAATTTAAATTTAAATTATTAAATTGTGAATTTATTTATGATATGATATTTTAAAAAAAATTAAGTTCTAGTTATATTTTGTAAAGATTGAGTCATCCGGTTCGACAAATTTTATATCTATATAGTTTTGTTACAAAGACCGGTCTATTCAACCGAGTTATCCGGTTTAATCCAGTTTAGTCATGTGGTTCGACAAGTGATCCAGTCGTTCGATCAATAAACCAGTGACCCAGTCGGTACCTTCACCGGTTTGATCTCCGGTCCAATTTTTAAAACACTGATAAACATTATATTTCACCAATTAAATTATGGATTTTTAAAATTGTTTATTGAATAGATCAACACAACAAATCTATTCTTATCTATTAATTAAAACATAGGCGCAAATTATACTGCCACCATGTAGGGGTAGGAATAGGTCAGACCGACCTACAGGAGCCTATGACTTAGCCTATTTAAGCCAGGCTAGATCAGACTTATTTGCTAAAAATGTCAGACTTGAGTTTTTTTAAAAGCCTATTTAATTAAATAGGTAAGGCTTAGCCTATTAAAAAAAACCTATAAAACCTTATAGGCCGGCCTATATTTTTGCATATATTAAAAACAATCTAAATGGTTTGATCTATATATACATACATATTATAAAAATGTTAAATAGGTTGGACTATATATGCATATATATTATAAAATTGTTAAATAGGTAGGTCATATATATTATAAAATTGTTAAATATATTATAAAATTGTTAAATATGCATATATATAGGTCGACCTATAAGACTTCTTAAGTAATATGGATTTATTGAAAATCTTAATGACAAAAAGGCTTTTAGGCCAGGCCATGTCAAAAAAATGAGCCTACAGTAGGTCATAGGTCAGGTCCAGACCTTGTAAATTTATCGTAGGTCAGACTAAGGCCTTGTAAAGTCTGGCCTAGCCTAGCCTATTTCCACCCTTACCACCATGTCACCACTTTTATGTCATGTAATCACAATTTTGCCACGTCAATTGTTTTATGATGTAATTTTAATTTTTAATTAATTAAGAAAATATGATTGGTTGTTTGTAACACCAAATGTTATGTTTTAATGCACCTAAGTTTTTTTTCCAATGTGGAACATCTCAACACACATTATTTCCAATTCAATTTTTTATATGACACTATTTCCAATTCAATATTTTATATTGAATGAATTTGTTCGGCACATCTTATAAACATAGTTTCAAAGTTTTGCTTTCTCTATTTTCATAGGTTGCTTGTGAATTCATTAATTAATGTTAGAGAATAATTCATGTTAGAAGCTGAGGTTCTAATGCTGTCAGAAGTTGTTGAACTTCTGAGGGCGTTTTTGTAATTATTATGGTACTTTAGTATTTGTTATTTTACTGTTAGTATTGTATAACTTAATCACCAAGATTAGGATTAGGGTTTATTTTAATTAGGTTTATGGGCATATTTATTTTTTGGGCTTTTAGTTGTGTATAAATATGTACTCTTATTTCATTAATAGTAATTCAATCTTTATTTTATACTCTCTCTTATTTCCATCGTTATTTCATCTTTGTCCTTGTGCACCAACAAATTGGTGTCTAGAGCTTCTGATTTAGAATTCAGGGAAACACGAGTGACTGAGTTGTTTGTGTGTTTGATTTTTGTTTCTAGGTTTCACATTAAATCTAGAACAAGAATCATTTTTCTGTTTGTGGGTTGGGAAACCCTGTGTGAGTCAATATTTAAGGATATTTGCGCAAGGAAGAAGATAAACGGAAACAACAACATAAGCACCAAACTTCTGTAAGTATCAGGTGCGCCTAAGAGGGGGGGGGGTGAATTAGGTGTTTAAAAAATTATCGGTTATATATGAATAATTGTACTAATTTTTCTGGTTTGGTATATGAAGTTTTTATAAGTGTTTCTTTCCTTTGGTTATGGTATGATGAAAGCAATAAAAGCAGAAAGGTAAAGAACACAAGGATGTATCCTGGTTCCCCTCACAATCCGAGAGTACTCCAGTCCCCTTACACATGCAAGAGATTTCACTATAGTCAGAATTATCGTACAGCCTATTCACACCAAAAGGTGAAGCCTACTATCTAACCTATAGGGAGACCAAACGCTCTTAAAACCTTTAAGGTCTAACAACACTATGTGCAAGAAGAACAATCCTCTTCAATGCACAACTTGCTTCCAACAATCATGGACAGCAAGAATACAACAAGTATGTTTGAACTTTTACAAGAGATCTTGAGTTTGTAAGATTGTAGAACAATATCACTTTGAGTGATTTATCAATGTACTTGATCTTCCCTTCCAATAGCAACAATTCACAATGACTTAGAGATATAGATTGCTCAAGATTTTCTGGTTTAAGTTATGTGAAAGTATGTAGAAAATCTCATATGAAAGTATGAACACTTGAATGTGAATGTTTGAATTTTGAATGAATTTTGATTGGAAGAGGTGAGAAATGAATTTGAAATTTTGAGTATTTATATGTTCATGGCACCTTTTAAAAATATAATAAGTCTCTTCATTTTAATCATGAACAAGTGCCAAGATTAGAGACAAATCTTTAGTGAAAGGGTGCATGAAATGGTGCATGCATGAATTCTGATTTTTCAAAAACGTGCAGGGTGCAATCGATTGCACCTTTATGCAAATCGATTGCACGGGCTCTAACAGAATTATTTTTCAAAAACTTTCAGTGAGCAATCGATTGCACCATTATGCAAATCGATTGCACTTAGTTAAAAAGTGAAATTTTTTCAACATGCAATCAATTGCACCCTCAAACAGAAACATTTTTAAGAATTTCATTCAGTATGCAATCGATTGAACCTTTGTGTAAATCGATTGCACAGTAAGAAAAGTGCAATTTTTGCTTTGAAACTTAGTGAAATCAAATGTGTATGTCATGCAATCATGTTAGGAACTTTGAGCATCTAAAACTTAAGTATTTGTGAGGCATTGTTATTATACCTTCTTGAAATGCAATAGCTTGAATCTAAAGCCTTGAAACATGATGCTTTAACTTTGAAATGTACTTGTTTGAATTTGAACATGATGCTTTGACACTTTTTCCATTCTTTTGCTATGATCATTTGATTCTAAATTTGTCTTCATCAAAACTAATATTTGGAGAGGCTTGACTTCACAACTTCCAGTCACAACCTCCTGGCTTCGTGAAAAATAATCAGGAATGGATGATGTATAAGTTACACAAAGCTCTATATGGATTGAAACAAGCACCCAGAGCTTGGAATCAGAAGATTGATTCATTTTTCCAGAAGCAAGAGTTTCAAAAATGTGAGATAGAGTATGGCGTATATGTGAAACATTCTGGAAGCAATATGGTTCTAGTATGTCTTTATGTTGATGACATATTACTTACGGGGAGTTGTCCAGAAGATATATCCAAGTTCAAGAAAGTGCTGATGAATGAATTCGAGATGACAGATCTAGGAAATATGGCATATTTTTTAGGGATGGAGGGTATCATTTTGCATCAGCTGAAGTATGAACTTGAGCTTCTAAAGAGATTTAAGCTGTAGAAGTGTACAATTGTTGTGACACCATCAGAAACCAATCATAAATTGGATTCTGACTCTGGTGGTGATTCTGTGGATGCTATAACCTTCAAGCAGTTGGTTGGTTCTCTTAGGTATTTGTGCAATATCAGACCTGACATTTGCTATGCAGTTGGAATGGTCAGCAGATTTATGAGCAATCCAAAGTGGTCTCATTACCAAGATGTTGTCAGGATTCTCATGTACATAAAGGGGACTCTGAAATATGGAGTGATATTTCCCTCTAGAAGGAAGTCAAAACCAAAGCTAGTGGGCTATTCTGATTCTGACTGGTGTGGAGATAGAGTTGACGGAAGAAGTATTTCTGGCTACCTGTTCAAGTTTCTAGGAGGTCCTATTTCTTGGATTTCCAAGAAACAACCTGTTGTGGCTCTGTTAACATGTGAAGCTGAGTACATTGCAGGAGTTGCAGTTGCATGTCAAGCTGTTTGGCTTCTGAATCTTCTAGAGGATTTGAAAATTGTGATAGAGAAACCTCTGAAGCTGTTGATTGATAACAAGTCTGCAATCAACCTTGCCAGGAATTCAGTGTTGCATGGAAGAAGCAAGCATATTGAGACAAAGTATCATTTTCTCAGAAGTCAAGTACAAAAAGGAGTGTTAGAAGTTCCGCACTACAACACCCAAAAGCAGTTAATAGATGTTCTGACAAAGGCTATAAAAACTGACCAGTTTCTTCATTTGAGAAATGGAATTGGTGTTGTCAGTTTTTGATGGACATGAATTAAGGGATGGTGTTGAGAATAATTCATGTTAGAAGCTGAGGTTCTAATGTTGTCAGAAGTTGTTGAACTTCTGAGGGCGTTTTTGTAATTATTAGGGTACTTTAGTATTTGTTGTTTTACTGTTAGTATCGTATAACTTAATCACCAAGATTAGGATTAGGGTTTTTTTTAATTAGGTTTATGGACATATTTATTTTTTGGGCTTTTAGTTGTGTATAAATATGTACTCTTATTTCATTAATAGTAATTCAATCCTTATTTTATACTTTCTCTTATTTCCATCGTTATTTCATCTTTGTCCTTGTGCACCAACAATTAATACACTTATTATTTCATTTGATAAAAAAAATGTCTTTATTATGGATATTATGAATACTCAAACGTTTTCATTACATATATGATTTCATAACATAAACTTCTTTGTAATGAATGGTCATTAACAAATTCTTAATTACTATACTTAATATTATAAATTTTGTAATAGAAAATTCTTCACTTTCTATTCTAATTTTCTTTTAATAATATTCTTAAACGTAAATAAGATACCCATAAAAATTAAGCATGCGACTTAGTCTATCTTGGTTTTAAAATCATTCCACATCATTAGTAAACACACAACTTAGCCATGAAATTATTTTTCATGGCCTTGTCGTACCATTAAATCTATTTACAATATCGCACGG
The DNA here is from genome assembly GCA_021764765.1 of Vicia sativa. Classification (NCBI taxonomy): domain Eukaryota; kingdom Viridiplantae; phylum Streptophyta; class Magnoliopsida; order Fabales; family Fabaceae; genus Vicia; species Vicia sativa. Next base: position 207,321,567 of record CM038792.1, on the reverse strand, counting down.
TTCCGTCTCATAAGTTGTAGATAATGGAGTTTAGTGAATTTCGCTTATCCCAGATATTGTAAATTTTTATTTTTCTATTGTTTCATTTACGAATTTAGATCCATAAAAAATGAAATTTGATGTATTTAATAAGAATTTGCTCATTAAAAATTATTTCCTTTTTTTTTAATGTCTCCAACAATATAGTGAAGGAAGTCATATATTTTCTTACGAAAGAAGAATTTATGATTTTCAACAAGTATTCATTAGATATATATGATGTACATATAACTTACAGTTTTAGTTTTCAATTATAAATCAAAATCAATTTGATGAAACCATTGTTCATAACTTTAATTTATACAAAAGAGACCCAACATGTCAACCATCCATTATCTCAAAACAAATGATTTTACTCTTCCAAAACTGTGACAAATTTGTTTTAAAGAATTTGTTTTAAATTAAAGGGGGTGAAGTTTATTGTTTTAGTTTTATTATGTTTTATTGGGTATTTTCGTGTATGGGTCTTGGCCCAGTTTGTGTTAAACCCTCTAGTACTATTTATATGTTGTTGTAGTAGCTTGATTGCTCAAGAAATGAAAAAGTTGTTTTATCTTATTATCTTCTTATGCCACTTTAGATCTCACTTTACCTTAGCTTAAATCTATCATTGGTGCTTTCAATTTGTTGAACTCATGGATCCACCCAACAAAAACAATCCCTCTTCTAAAGAGATTGTTGAGGAAGCTGTCCAAATTGCCCAACTTCAATTGAACAATGCTTTTCAAGAAAACCAGCAGCTGCTTGATGAAAGATTTGATGGTGTTGTTGCTAACTTTGCACAGCAAGTGGGGGAAATGCGCACACGCTTCGAGAATGAGAAACAAATTATTGATGCTCGTCATGAATCTCTCCTGTTTATCCTACATCGGATCTCACTACAAGACAAACAGCAAGCTGTCTAACAACAATCTCATGCTAGTTCTTCAGGTACTACCCGTTTACACTCTTCTTCTCCAATGGTTACTGGCACCACAACCTTGACTAGCACACCCATTTATACACCCATTCGTACCACAACGATGCACCAACACAATGTGCTGCCACCTTTTTTCTCCATCGCACCACCCCCCCCATTTCCGCCATACCCCCATTGTTTCATACCGTGAACCCCCAGTATGAACCCCATACCACACAACAAATCCCATATCAGCAACTACACCAAATTCTCCCTTTACCCACATTCAGATCCCTCAAGTTGGAACTAGCTTTATTTGATGGAACTAATCCTTTAGAGTGGTTATTTCAAGCTGAACAATTTTTTAGTTTTTACAACATGCCACCAGAAAATCGTTTATCCTTGGTTTCTTTTTATATGAAAGGAGATGCTTTATGTTGGTTCAAATGGCACCATCAGAATCAATTATTAACTGATTGGTTTTCTCTTACTAAGTCATTGGAATTGTGTTTTGGTCCTTCTGCATATGAAAATCATCAGGCATAATTATTTAAATTAAAGTAGAGTGGATCTGTTGTTGATTATCAAACACAATTTGAGAAGTTTGGAAACCAGGTTGTTGGTCTGCCTCCTGATGCTATTTTAAATTGTTTTATTTCTGGAATTAATTCTGAGATTCAAAATGAAATGACAATTTTGCATCATACCACAATTTCACAAGCCATAGGTTTAGCTAAATTGATTGAAGCAAAACTAGCGGATAAACCTAAGCAATCCAAATTTCCCCAAAAAAACTACCAAAAAGCCATCGTACCACAACCATCTTTACCCAAACCAACCCAAATTCCAATGCACATGTGGCTATTTCCGCAAAAACCCAACACCCCTATGTTCCCAAACTTCCTGTCCGTAGATTATCTCAAGCCTAACTCCAAGAAAGACGAGCTCCACGGATGTGTTTCAATTGTGATGAAAAATATGTACCTAGACACCGTTGTTCTAATAGCAAGTTTCTATTGTTAGTTTCAGTTGATGAGTTTATTGAGGATGCCCAATAGATTGAGGAAAATACTGAACAGGATATTGAGGACTCCAATGACACCTATTTTCAACTTTCTCCACAAGCACTAACGGGTCAATTTGCACCCCAGACCCTAAAATTCAGAGGCTTGATAGGTGGTCTACCGGTGATGGTTTTGGTGGACACTGGCAGCACGCACAACATTATGCAGCCACACATCCCCCAACACCTTAATCTTAAAGCTGTGTCCATCCCTCAATTTTCAGTCATGGTGGGAAATAGATCCCATTTATAATGTGCGGGTATTTGCAATAATGTTTCCCTTAATTTACAAAACATTCCTTTTACCCTACCCTTTTATCTTTTACCGATTGAGGGCGTTGACGTTGTTCTTGGAATGCCCTGGTTGCGCACCTTAGGACCTATCCAGGCTGATTTTTCCATTCCATCTCTAACCTTTACCCATTTGGAAAATTCTATTATCCTTAAGGGTGATCCCTCTTCTTCACCCACCCAAACTACATTCCATCAATTGTGTCACCTATTTCACACCAACTTTGTGGCTTCCCTCCACTTAATGATAATGCGACCGGTAAACCACCTTGAAGAGAGCAAAGTGTTGGAAGAGAGACAGAGGCGTGTAACTAGTTTGAAGAAAATAAATAGAGTACTTGATCTTTCGGAACATACAAGTACAAACGTTTTTCCACTTTCTTCACGTGATAACGTTCCAAAATTGACACGAGTCCCTAAAGTATTGGTGTTGTAAAAAACTGTATCCCATTCAACTTTGTGTTCTCCACGCTTGCTCACGTGTTCCACTTCCCAAGGCAAGTTGTCATCACACCACACAAACCCTAATCCTAACGTTCTTCCACTTCCTAATGCTTTTGTTATGGACCCGAGTACCAAACCCAAGCAGCCCAATTCATATGGGCCTTTCTCTCAAGACCAATCCATGAACCTTGAGGACAAGGTTCTTTCTGGGCCCCATAGTATTGTTAAGAAGACATTCAAGCCCAAGAGAGAGAGAAAACAATCCGTCTTACTTAAAGGATTTGTTTTAAATTAAAGGGGTGCAGTTTATTGTTTTAGTTTTATTATGTTTTATTGGGTATTTTCGTGTATGTGTCTTGGCCTTGTTTGTGTTAAACCCTAATACTATTTATATGTTATTGTAGTAGCTTGATTGCTCAAAAAATGAAAAAGTTGTTTTATCTTATTATCTTCTTATGTGACTTTAGATCTCACTTTAGTTTAGCTTAAATCTATCACCGTGACAAATTTTGACTATCAACTAACTCTCTTGATTTCCTAAAACATAGAAAAATCATACAACTATTATAAAAGCCATGATTTATTATTCCACAAAAAGCCATTATCTCCAAACATATTTTTCTATATGTGCTATGTTAAAACTCAACCAAGTATTTATATAACTAAAAATACATACATACCTTAAACCTCAGTTAGTAAAGTTAAAAAAAAAAGTATAAAATATATCATTTTATCTATTTTTTTTATATATTCTCTCTGTCAAATTTTTTTTTTTATATTTTAAAAAGTAAGATTTCAAATTTTTGTCGTAACAATTTTAAAAAGTAACCGCGCATCTACTATTTATTTTTATAAAATTTCAAAACCATCTAATACTATATCTAATAACTTCATCCAAAAGAAAGTTCCACAATTGATCTTACATTTGACATCGTCACCACCTTCAACATGAATTTTTTTAGGTATAATATCCTACATACAGCATATTAAGGGCTCATATGCATCCCAAAAGCAAACTCAATAATTTATCATACACGATACATGTTGTCACCTTAGACATGAACTTATTTATATAATTTTCTATAGGTATGTGTATGTATCATATAAGGAATCAAATATTTGTGAATAAGTCCACAACTATAGAAGAAACTAACCCAGTGATGTTCCCTGTGGCAGCTGAAAATACTATCTGAAAACTATATTTTGCTAATAATAATATCCAACGATTCCTTCTATTATTAAGAGGATATCCAATAACAGTACCTGGTTTCACACCATTTCCTTCATTCCTTATCATCTTCACAATGATTGGATCAAAAACACTTGCAAGAATGCTTCCATAATACTCAAAGTCATGCTGTTCCGCAATCTCATTCACATCAAGCCACATTAGAACCAAATCAATTGCTTCATTGATCATTCTCTTGTCTTCTGAAGATAGCTTCATGTTAATCTCCTCATCTTCTATGGCATTTCGCATCTTGATTGTGTACTTCTCCAATGCCCTTCTTGCTTCCACCTTTTTCCTATATCTCTTGTCTTCATCTTTGTACTTCTCAGCATCTTTGATCATCCTCTCAATTTCTTCCTTTGAAAGCCTTCCCTTGTCACTTGTAATTTTAACCTTCTTATTAACTCCAAGGGATTTTTCTGTGCTGGAGACATGTAAGATGCCATCATCATCAATTTGAAAGGTGATCTTGATTTGAGGAACACCTACTGGAGCTGGAGGAATTTCCAACACAAACTTTCCTAGCAAGTTATTCTCCTCAGTTCTTAGCCTCTCACCCTCATAAACATGAATCAAAATATTGACTTGGTTGTGAAGATGTGTGGTGAATACATGTTCCATCTTTGTAGGAATTATAGTATTCCTAGGAATTATAATCTCCATGATTCCACCATGAGTCTGCAATCCAAGGGACAAAGGAATCACCTCCCTCAATAGAAAATCTTCAACCTTTTCACTAAACTCACCACTCAATATAGAAGCATGAACAGCAGCACCATGTGCAACAGCTTCATCTGCATTGATGCTTTTGCATAGTTGCTTCCCTTCAAAGAAATCTATTAACAGTTCTTGCACTTTTATGATCCTTGTAGAGCCACCAACAAGGACAACATCATGAATGCTACTCTTGTCCATCCCACTGTCTATTAAACATTTTTCAACAATCTCCATGCACTTTTTGAAATGATTCTTGTTGAGTTCATCGAACTTGGCACGACTAATTGTTGAGTAGAAATCTATACCTTGATTTAAACTATCTATCTCAATGGTGGTCCCAGGAGTGGAAGAAAGTGTCCTCTTTGCTTTCTCGCAAGCATTCTTCAACTTCCTAACCGATCTTCTGTCTCCACTAATGTCAATCTTATGCTTCCTCAAGAACTCCTTAACAAAATGATTCACTACTGTGTTATCAAAGTCCTGTCCCCCGAGGTGAGTGTCGCCCGCGATGGCCTTAACTTGAATGTCACCCTTTTCAATTGTGAGGATGGACACATCCAATGTGCCACCACCTAAGTCAAAAATGAATACATTTCTTCTTCCATGGTTAAATGGTTTCATGTGAAGGCCATATGCAATTGCTGCTGCAGTAGGTTCATTGATTATTCGCATAACATTGAGGCCTGCAATAACACCTGCATCTCTAGTAGACTGGCGTTGTGAGTTATTGAAGTAAGCTGGAACGGTTATAACAACATCCTTCACTATAGATCCAAGGTAAGCTTCTGCAATCTCTCGCATTTTCGCCAATACCATGGATGAGATTTCTTCAGCTGCGAAATGTTTTTCCTCGTCATTGTAATTGACAACAATCATAGGTTTGTCATTGAAGTCTCCAATTACTTTAAATGGCCATAGTTTCATATCACTCTGAACTATGTCGTCGGTAAATTTCCTACCAATTAGCCTCTTTGCATCTACAAAACAAACAAGAGTTTTGTACATAATAAGAATAAAGATAAGAGATAAAAGTGCAATGAGTAAGAAAACATAAGAAAAGTATGATGAAATGAAGAATGGTTCAAACTATCTATATAAATGCAAGTGTATATGATATCAAGTAATCACATGGATTCATCTTGCCGGTGTATAGTTATTTGATAATGTATATGTGAGTTTGTGTGCTACGGGTTCATTGAAGAGGAAGATGAAGGTAGTGTTTGGTAATTTGAATAATCAAATTGAGTCTCTCTCTGAGGAGTTGGACACTTAGATCTAGGGCGGGCCATTATTGATCATTGGACTTTGCTTAAGAAGAAAAACTCACCGTTGTCCCAAATAGAGAAGGCTAAGTGGCTCAAGTAAAGGGATGTCAATTCGAGTTTCTTTCATGCTTCTTCCATTAAGAGTGGGAGTAGAAGAAATTTGATCTTAGCCTTCAAGGTAAGAGATAATTGGATTAAAGGGCTAGTCGTTATTCAAAGAGGTTTTTAATTATTTCTCTAAGCGGTTTCAAGAACCGAATTTAGATTGGCCCATACTTAATGGGACTTCCTTCCGGTCCCTCAATGTTTGATGAGTAAAAGTGTCCATGTTATGATGAGTTTAACTTCTCTTTTTCAAAGGGTCCTAGAATTTGATGCGGGGAGATGTGGGTATTTTGTTTTCCGAATTTCATTGATTTGAATCTTTACCCCGTAGTTTTGTCTCATACTCTGTGCCTCTTATCTCAAAAATTAAGAATTTCTCTTTTTTGAGTGATTTTCATCTTATCTCTCTTGATGGGTCTCTTTTTAATTTGGTAGCCAAAGTTCTAACAAAGAGATTAGGGTCAGTGATAGACAAGCTGATCTCTCTTAACCAATAGACTTTCTTAAAAGGAAGAATGTTGGTTGATGGAGTAGTTGTCGTTAATGAGGTGATTGATTCTGCCAGACTCACTAGAAATGTTTATCTCATCTTTAAAGTTGAATTTGAGAAAGTTTGTGACTCAGTTAGTTGGAGCTTCTTATATTTTATGTTGATCAAATTTGGAGTAAATGTTAAATGGAGATCCTAGATTTGAGCCTGTGTGTTTTCTGATAATTTGGATGTGTTGGTCAACGACTCCCTAACTCAAGAGACTAAGATCTAAACAAGGCTAAAGCAAGGAGATCATTATATTCCTTTCCTTCTCCTTTTAGTGGTTGAATGTCATAGTGTGTTAATTAACAGAGCTTTTGAGCTTAGTTTTTTTCATGGGTTTAAAGCCAGTTCCTCTAGTTTGGAGGTCTCTAACTTCTAGTATGTCGATGATTCCTTAATCTTGGCTGGTCCTTCTATCAAGAACTTGAAAACTATCAAAGCGGTTCAGGGGAAACTTGAGCTAGCTTTTGTCCTTAGAGTTAATTTTCATAAGATAGCTTCCTTTTAAGAGTTAGTTAAGGATTTTCTCCATTGCAAGATTGATTTTCTCGCCTTTAGGTAACTAGGGTTACCAAGAAGAGTCATCATCCAACTCATCCACATATTTGAATAGTTGGGCTCCATCTAAGGTGGTCGTATTTTCCTTGAAACTTTTGTAGGAAATGTTCAGTTCTAGGCCGGACATATCCCTTTTTAGTTTGACCACCATAAGATGAAACATCCTAGATTCAAATCAGGAGTTCACTAAGCTTCTAGAATATTCTTATGATTACTTGACCATCAGGGGCCACGAAGCAAGATATCCATGCCTATCGCATCCAATTCTCCTTTAAATTCTGCGCCTGAAATATAACAAGGCAGTTATTCCTCTTTCTTATATATATATATGGAATGGATTCATTTCAGACATCAAGTTTAAAACACAATTTGAACACTCTCTCATCATTCACATTCACATGTTGACTTGAGTGTTAGATTGATTGCTAACTTTACTGGGACACCCTTGCTCTATTGCATTAAAAGTTTTTCGACAACACATCTTCGGTGACTCTTCATATTTATGGTTCTAGAATAGAATAATAGCACCATACATAGTAATCAACTTATGATTCCCACGTATCCGTCAAGAATAACTTGTTCTCAACATGAAGAAAGTTCCATACCAAAAGCAAGTGAGCATAGACTTTAACATCCTCAAATATGCTCAAGAAGATAGATGTATATCTAGTTCCTCATGTATCATCGTTAATTGGAACATTTCAAAATGTCATTACATCCAACACTCCATCATCTTTTAATTTCTTCTTGATGAACACCGATCTGAAGATTTGGAAAACCGATCAATCAAAGTTAGGGTTCTTGGAACGTGAAAAGGTTGATGGAATCGTGAACTTTGGTCTACCTTTTGTTATCGTTTATCTAACCATAACATGACTCCTGGTAGATGGTGCAAGATCTTACAACATCATTTATGAAGACACATTGAAATCATTAGGTCTCCCTCAGATGAATATGAGTCAATTTGAGGGAGAAGATTTTCCAGCCTTAAAAGATTCAATCAGTCATAGATCTGATACTATTACTCTGAGAATGGATGATTTAGAGAATAATGACTCTTATGTTTCTTGTAATACAATGTAAAAGAGCCTACAAAGGATTCTAGGGAAGTTCTTCTTAGCAAATCTAGATGCATTTACTTATACAGTCCCTCTGAATATAGCATATCACATTGAAAGACGTTCATTGGTCGCTATAAACACAAATTTACTATAATCAAAGAGAATCATCAGCATAATCCACAATGGTATTCTAACTCGGTGTAGAATACTTATGACAAGATCGATCTCAACGGGAACAACGGCGAAATCAAACCTACCCCAGACAAAGAATTCAAATTTGTTCTACTAGGAGATAATCCAGCAAGGTCAATCAAGATCGGGTACAGGATTTCCGTCGAGGTAATATACATGCTAGTAAAATGTCTCCCTGCAAATGATAACCTCTTTTCTATCTCCCCTCATGAGATTCCTGACATTGATCCACAAATGGCTTGTCATCAGTTGAACTTGAACGTCAAATCTAGGTACGTATCCCAGCGGCGGAGAAAAAAACTTTTGAAAAGACCGAGGATACTGAGAAAATAGTGAGAGGTCTATTAGACTCCTAGTTTATTTTAGAAGCGAAATATACTGAATACCTATCGAACATGGTTCTAGTTAAAACAACCTCATGTAAATTGAGAATGTGTATCGATTATACCAACCTTAATAATGCGTGTCCAAAAGATTCATATCAACTACCAAACATGAAAAAATTATCAATAATTCAGATGACTACCAATTGCTATGTTTCATGGTCGCATATTCCGAAAATAACTAGATACTGATTTTTAGGCCTAACATGGTAAAAATTACTTTCATGATTTAACAAGCCAACTATTGGTATAATGTCATGATGTTCGGGCTAAAGAATTCCGGTGCATCTTACCAGAAGAGGAATGATAAAATATTTTGAGAAGAAATAATAGAAATGCTAGAAGTTTACATGAATGATATGATTGTGAAATTCAGCTCAAACATCCTCATGCTCGCCATCTTGATTAAGTGTTTCAAAGAGTCAGACAATACAACATATGGCTTAACCCCGAGAAATGCTCATTCGTCGTCAAGGGAGGTAAATTCTTAGGATTCTACTAGATAAAACAAGGGATTGAAGCCAATTCTTACAAATGTGAAATAGTTATCCAAATGAAGGACCCAACATCTAAGAAGGATATCCAAAAATTAAACATAGTGATGACTGCCCTGAATAGGTTCATATCAAAATTAGCCTAATAAGCACTACTTTTTACAATTTACTAAGGGAACTCGTAGATTTTTATTAGGACGCCGAATATAAAAATTTGTTTGAGTCCTTGAAAAGGATTTTGGCTACCCCTTTATTATTCACCCGACTGTCATCGAGAGACGTTATATCTCTACCTAGTGGTTATCGATGAGGTAGTAAGTGCTATCCTCATAAGAGAAATATATAATAAACTAAATATAGTATATTTTATATCCAAATCCCTAGTCAGAGCGGAAACTCGATATCGAAAAATTGAGAAGGCTGACCTAGTTGTGGCAATGGTATCTCAAAATCTCATTATGTATTTCTTGGAACATTATATAATAGTTGTGGCAATTGAATAAGGTACTTTACCAATTAGACTTGGACTGAAGATTAATGAAATAGGAAATAGAGTTATATGAATTTGGAATTTCTTTCAAAGTTAGGAAAGCTCTAAAAGCGCAATTATTCACTGAATTCCTAGCAGAAATGACCACAACACCATCGGCCTCATAACACATTTGGATTGCTTTCACATATGGATCATCTAACTATCATGGAAGTATGGCAGAGATCATTATAGAAAATAACTTTAGGCTTGTGATAGAAGTCTTGTTGGGATTCAAATTTCTAACCATTGGCAATTGTTAAGGACCAAATTGTAGCTATTTTGTACATGATTTTGTGGTCCTTAACAATGCCTTTTAATTAATTAGTAGTATTTAGTATGGTATTTTGGTTTAATTATGTTTCTATTTAGTTTTTGTTTATAATATATTATTTAACTTAGTTTACATTTGAATTGTAGGTTTTTAATATTGATTCCCTCAAGCTTGTATTCAAGGAGACTTGAAGAGCTCTTGGGATGATTCTTTTTGAAGGAATTTTTGGAAGAAGAAGCATGCTTTTTAGGTTTGAGCTTGCGTGTGATTCATCGAAAAAGGATAGACCCAGACTTTCACCTTTTTGGCCACCAACTCCCTGTTTTCCAGCTGGCTTTTGGTGTGTTAGGAAAGTGAACATCACTTCTTCATCATAGTTCATCATTGTTGTAATTTAGGGCATAGAATTTGAAAAGAAAAACATAGTTCTTCTTGATTTTCTTCCATGTTCATCATCTTCTCCAACAATCTTGTGAACAAAGCAACCATGGAAATGAGTAGCTAAGTTCTTTTTGTGTCAAGATTAGAGGTAGTTGATCTAACTAGTATGTATTTATTTTAATCCACTTGTGTATGAACATGGTTGATGATTAATATATGTTCTTCTATCTTTGTTCTTCAAATCTCATCTTTGAATCTATGAAGGAGACCTAGTCATATGAACAAATGCTAGAATATGTTAGTTAGTGTTTACAAATTCTTCTTTTATCACAATAGGTAGAAATTTGAAACAAAAATCACAACTTGGTTGTTGATAATCTTACAATCATCAAACAAACTACTATTGAAAAACTAATCGACATGCAATTCAAAACAAACTCCAATACGATAATTAAAAATACTTGTTCGTGGATTTTCACTACAACAAAATGGCGTCGTTGCCTAGTATGAGGTAATTATTGCAGAAATATTACTGGCAAAAAATGGGGGTAGAATGCCTCAAGTTGAGGACAAATTCTCAATTAGCCATCTTCCTAATTTGGGGGAAACCCAAGATAAATACCCATTATTGAAAGTCTATCTCATGTTGGCAAAGGAGGAGCTAGAGAACTTCAAAAAGTTTGAAATATCCCACATTCACCATGAGGAGAACACCCGAGCTGACATGATATCACGACTAGCCAACACTCAGAGCCTCAATATCTATCATTCGTTCATCCAAGAGACCAAGAAAATTCTAAGCAAAGATAGAGTAAGAGGAACCATAATGGTTATTGTTAAGGACCAAATTGTAGCTATTTTGTACATGATTTTGTGGTTCTTAACAATGCCTTTTTAATTAATTAGTAGTATTTATTCTAGTATTTTGGTTTAATTATGTTTTTATTTAGTTTTTGTTTATAATATATTATTTAACTTAGTTTACTTTTAATTGTAGGTTTTTATTGATTAATGATCTCAAGCTTGGATTCAAGGACACTTGAAGAGCTATTGGGATGATTCTTTTTGAATGAATTTTTGGATGAAGAAGCATGCTTCAGGTCGCGCTCAGCGCGGTTGCAGCATGAGCGCGCTCAGCGTGCATAACCGGGCTTAGCGCGGTCTGCGAAAAACAGAAAAAGGACAGACCCATGCTTTCACCTTTTGAGCCACCTAACCCATCATTTCCAGCTGGCTTTTCGTGTGTTAGGCAAGGGAGCTTCACTTCATCATCATTATCTTTCATTGTTGTAAAATTAGGGCATAGAATCTGTAAGAAAAACATAGTTTTTCCTCTTGATTCTTGAATGTTCATCATCTCCTCCAACAATCTTGTGAGCAAAGCATCCATGGAAATGTGTGGCTAAGTTCTTTTGTGTCAAGATTAGAGGTAGTTGATCTAACTAAGTATGTATTTCTTTTAATCCATTTGTGTATGAACATGGTTGATGATTAATATAGTTGAATATCTTTGTTCTTCATCTTTATGCTTTGAAACTTGCTTGAAAAAGAATGCTTCAAAGTAGACCTAGGATATTCATCCACTAATGAACAAATGCTATAGCTAGATTTGTGTGTTAGTGTTTACAAGTATTGAGCTTAATGTTTATCATGTCAATAGTTGAAGTGAGAAATCATTCAAGGATTAACATGATAAAACTCACAATCTTGGTGAGAAATCAATAAGATTGAGAGGATATGTATTTATAGAAATCATCAAACTAGTTCATCACTTGATTAATAGAATGCATATGAAACTAGGTCAATGAAACTAATCTTGACATGCTTCCATCAATTGAAAACAAACTCCAACTCTCTTGAATCCAAACCATAACTCTCTTTTGAAAAGACTAATTTAGTTACTTGTTTGGAAATTCATGATACTAATAGCTTAGGAAACAAACCCTTCGGTTACTTTAAATCTTAAAATACGCTTTTCTATTGAAAGACTACAATATACACCAATCCCTGTGGAATCGATAATTAAACATACTTGTTCGCGGAATATTCCTACAACAGTTATAAGCGCACCTATCTTTATTTCCTGGATCACCCTCAATCAAATAGTACAGTGAACACGAAAGTCTTCCTTCATATCGACCAGAGACCAAACTCTTAAAGAAAAAAGCTAATAGATATATAGTGGTCGAGGAAGTCTTATACAAGAGGAGCCTTTCCTCCCTACTTTTAAAATTACTAGAAAAGGCAAAGGACGATTACGTACTCGTAGAGGTACACAAGGGAATAGCCTGGCAACATCTGGGAGCTACTGCTTCAGCCAAAAAGGTACCGAGAGAAGGATATTTCTAGCCGACCATAACCCAAGATGTTCAGGAATATGTCAATAAATATGATCAATATCAATGATACAAAGATGTTTTTAACGCCCCAATAAACCGAACTACGTGTTCTTACATCACCAAGGTATTTCTTGAAATAAGGAATGAACCTTCTTAGTCCCTTCGCCCCAACACCTGGCCAACTCATATACTTAATCTTCATTAACTATTTCACAAGTTAGATCAAAGCTAAAGCTTTAGCAAAAATCATAGCGGCAAATGTTTTGAAAATTTTCAAGAAAAATCTATTGGCACGGTTTGTAGTACCTTTATCTATTGTGATTGAATAACACTTCCGTCAATTGAATACATCTAAGCCAACATCCAAGCGGAATTCGTTTACCTATTATTTATTGGACGGTAAAAAAATCTAGAGGAAGCTAGAGGAAATAGATAAGATGAATTGTCGTATGTCATATAAGTGTATCGCATAACCCCCACAGTCTACAATAAAGGAGACTCCGTATCAACATACAAACGGGGTAAAAGAAGTTATTCCAGTAGAAATCAAAGTTTTGACATGGAGAACACCTAACCCTCATTCCAAATTGACAAATAATGTTTCCCTCAGAGAGGAGGTAGACCTTTTGGCAGAAAAAAGATTGTCAAACACTTTCACAATTGAATTCGTCCTACAAACTATGACTTCCATATACAATTGCCACATATGACATATAAAATTTCAGCGGGACGATCTAGTCCTATGGAAGGCCTTCATCAAAGGCAAGAATATCCATGATGTCAAGTTAGTATTAAAATGGGAAAGACCTTATACTATAAAAGAAAGTATCAAACGATGAGCATATCTCATAGAATCTCTGGAACTAAACAGATACCACAAATATTGAACGATGCTAAAATTAAACGGGTGTAAGAGCTTCAACGTCTAGGGGTGCCTTTGGATACACTTTTCTTGCCCCACTACAGTAACTAACACCCTCAGCGCAAAATGCATCTAAAAGAGTTCAGGTTACCCGTTAAAGACGCTTTGCACGTCCGACTATAACAACCAGTTTACCTAGGCGTGCTGTCAGAGACATTTTACATGTTCGAATAGAACATTCAAATACCCCATTGTCGAAGAAATACACACTTCCAAGCGTAGTTGACACACCCACTCATTTGGATATATCCAATGAAGGATGAGTGTGGTAAAGCTTAGAGATGTCCACCTTGATTTGAGTTAAAACTCGACGACAGGGACAGAGGTCCACTTCCTTTGGCCGGGAATGATCCTCAATGACGCGAAATGTAGCACAATAATGAAGGAATACCTGCATCTCGCCAGAAAAAAGAAAAACCCAAACAAAAAACCACATATAACATTTTTTTACTAGTATTCAGAGAAATAATACATTATAAATTAATCAAAGAAGGCGGAAGGAAGCGCAGAAAGAAATAAGCTCAGAGCTAAAGATTCCTACTGATACGAGACACTCTGACAAACATCCTTTTTGAAGGAATTGATATCAAAATGTTCCTGATATTGGACTTCTATCACAATCAATTGACTCTGAGGATCTTATTCTCTTTACAACATACTTTCCTCCCATAAGACCAACTATTCTACAACACCTCAGATACAAGAGACACAAATATTTTTCAACTTCACCTAAGACAACATCATCTACCACTCTTCCTTAGCTGGTATTCAAGATTTCCCACTTGCTCAGCAAATTCAGTTTAGGATCGATGAAGATGCCTTTCTTCAGACAAGACGGACCCACCCTATATGCGACCTTGAAGTTCAAGATGATCCTTCTCAAGGTCCACTTTCTTTGTTTGTACAAGGTTGCAACAAGTTTTAAACGAACGCACCTCCTAGGATATGATAGAAGAAGCTAAAAAATCATTGGGATAACCAACTAAATGGTTAAGGAGTGGAACTTCTCTTGTCAAAGGTGTGGTTGTCTCCTTTCAAGTTACGTTAGTCAAAAGAAAAAAGTTGACCGAAAAAAGCATAGCCCCTAATCCTCTATATTATTGAACAGCGGGACCAACCAATAAGAAAGACAAAAAAGGAGAAAAATCTTATGACCTTATGACATCATCATTCGCAGAGTCAACCTTCACTCGTCTTGTCCTCTTTACCGATTTTTACCTGGGGAAACAACACTAATCCTTATGCGCTTCTTCTTAGGCTGGTCTTAAAAAAAGGCTGGGAAAATGAGAATAACCTCGAACTATAATAGGATCAAATTCTTCTTATACTTATCTGAAAAAATGGGGTAGCAATGAAAATGTGGAAGCTTAGCAGGCCCATACGCATACAAAGAAAAAGGAGCAATCAAAACAGGTGGGTCAAGTAAGAATCAAAGATTTACGAAATAGGACAAAGTAATACGGAAAAAGACAAGTATGAAATAACAATGCTAAAAGAAATTAAAAAATAGCGACTAAATTCTTGTAAGAAAGACAAAATAAATATCAACAGTTCAGATCAAACAATTCAAGAGCACGTACCTAAGGTGACATGTGCCTGTTAAGAGAGACAACACATCAGAGAAAAAGACACTAAATGCACTCAATATTTCTTCAAAGTACTCCAAACATTTCAAGATTAGATACACTATATATTTGTTTATGAAAACCAAATGGATATGACAGCTGATTTGACTCTGTAAATAGAGGAACCATATGATCATAAAAAAGTACACGTGGATGTTTTGCTAATTAAGAAACATATTGTGTTTTGGTTAATGTTCAACTATGAGTTATTTTATTTTCTACCACTCATTAAGAGACATAAATTGTGGTTTTTTTTTTTTTAATGTTTATCATGTTGTTATTGTTGAAGACTTACAAACACTTTAGAAAGAAAATTCTTAATTTGAAATTTACATATAGTAATAACAAAAGCGCCCTAAATTTGAGATTGTTCATATAAGACCATTGTATACCACCAGAGATCATGTTAAAAACAATCAAAAAGTCTGCAAGAAAATGGAGACTGAAGTTGAATGCTACTGAAGAACTAGAAGATATGAGTGTGATGCTTCTTGTCGTAATGTAACAAAAACATACGGTGTCTGATTTTTGTAAGGTGTTCTCTTCTGGTGTAAGTTGTCCAACTTAACATATAGGAAAAAGTTGTTAAGCAATGTGACAATATCATTGTATTACACAAGTTTAATTTAATTTTCTTCTATTTTTTATTTTGTATAAAACTTTGTCTTTTATCAATACAATACTTGTGTTTATAGTTTTTCTCCAGTAACTTTATCCCTCGTCAAATATATATAATAAAGAATAAATAATTTATAGACAAAAAAACAACTTCAAGTAGACTAAAGTATATATTTTATGAAAAACAAATAGATTATATATAGAGAGATGCAACACAAAGAAAGAATGTGCATATGAATGCCAAAGGGTAAGTTGAAATAATATAGTTTAGAAGCATTTACCAAAGACAATGTTGGTTGGATTGCAAGTAACCATGTTGAAAGCAGGATCACCAATCATCCTTTGAGAATCAGTAAATGCAACATAAGAAGGTGTTGTTCTATTCCCTTGATCATTCACTATAATCTCTACCTGATCATGTCTCCACACAGCAACACAAGAATAGGTTGTTCCTAGGTCGATTCCTATTGCAACTCTCTTACCATTTCCTGCCATTTTTCACTCAAGTCAACCCTAATTTTGAGAAGAAATAGAAATGATGAAAATATATGGTTGCATGTTTGTTTTCTTAAATAATTATTCGAATCAAGTTAGTGTTTGACTTGTTAAAATTATAATTTCTTTATATTTTCTCTGTCATTGTGGATCTATTTTATGATTATATTTTTTGTCCATCTCTTTCATAAATAGCAAGTGCATCATAGTTTAAGAAGAAAAAAACATTTCAACGAAGACTCTTTCAGTTTGAGTAAGAAACGGTACGGTTATTACTAAAATATTTAGTAGATTTTCTTATATTTATAATTTATTTAAGGGAACATGATCTTTCTTAAATAAATACATAAGCCAACCAACTTTCTAACTATCCACGACTAAGTTTTATTGTATTATATTATTGTTCTCCTTAGATCACAAGTTCGAATATAGGTTATCACAAAAAGAAAAATTTTAAGGACTATGCGGGACAAAAACTCTATATAAATTAGTCGATCTGATTGATTGAATACCACTTATAAAAAAAAATTATTGATAAATATTATCTTAAAAATTATAAATAAATTATTATCAATGTTTTCTTTAGTATGTTTTGTATTAAAAATTAACAACAGAATATAGTATAAAGTAATGATTAAATAATTTTAAATAACGACACTTATTTTGTTTAATTTAAACTTTAGTCGTTTAAAATTTTAATCAACTATTAATATGCGATGTCTTTTATTTGTTTTTATTCTTTGATTTAATGATCTAAATGTCCATTTCATTCATAAATGTTGATAAGTATTACAGATAAATTTGAATTGAAAAAACTATGGCATAAAATAATCAAAATTAAATGAAAAGAAAAATATTAGTGAAAAAATATAAATACACAACAGAAGAAAAAATAATATAATAAATCTATAAAATAAACAAATCATTGGAAAAAAATATTTTTGCAAAATAATATAAAAAAATAATAATTTAATAAAATAGGAAATTAAAACATAAGAGAATAACACAAGATTGAGATAAATAGATAACGTTTAGTTATCAATTAAAAATTGCAAATATATATTTTATAAAACCAAAAAGTTTTGGGAGTGTTGGAAGTCCACCAAAATCTATGATGAATTTCTATCAATCTTGATGAACAAGATTTTCATCACCACACAATAATAATGACAATAAAAGAGAATTAAAAAGGAAAAAAAAGAATTATTTTCTGAGTTTCTCTCATCACAAACTACAAAAACTTTATTATTCACTTTATAACTGCAAAATACTGTGAATGACTTGATTACAAAAATAGAGGTTGCCCCATCTATTTATAGATTTAGGTTAGATGATGCCAAAAACTATAAAAGCCCAAAACACTTATTTTGGAGCTAAATCAAATCTATTCTATTTTAGATCTAAATCAAATCTAGCTAAATCTAAAACAAATATGTGTAATAAACTGTTTCCACACTCCTAAAACAAATCAGATCAAATTTTTTCGACACAAGGAATTACTTTCAACACACCGGCTAATTCATTGTGTCTAAGCTATCTATATTCATCATAGCTCTTAGTCTTCGAAATACTTCGAGTTGCACACTCTTCGTCATGATATCTGTAATATGATTCTTAGTTCTGCAGTGTTCCAAGTTAATCTTCCCATCAGATACTTGCTCTCGAAGATAGTGGAACCTCATTTCGATGTGCTTGCTTCGACCGTGTGTTATCGAGTTCTTCGCCAAGTTGATAGATGACATGTTGTCGATCTTCATGGTAATTTCTCTATGATCTTTACCTGTAATCTCTTCAACCAAGTTCACCATCCAAATTGCTTGACATGCACAAAGAGAATCAGCTATATATTCGGCTTCGCATGATGATAATGCCACAAATGGTTCCTTATTCGAACTACAAGCAACTGGCGCACCACCTAACATAAACACATATCCTGCTGTGGATTTTTGATCCTCAACATCACTATACCAGCTCGAATCTGTGTACCCCACTAACTTGCACTCTTTTCCTTTATCAGCTGCTGAAAATAAAATGTCATAGTCAAGAGTTTCTTTCAAATACCTCAATATCCTCTTTGCCGCTTCTAGGTGTGATACTTTTGACTTCTGCATGAATTTACTTACCATACCCACACTGTATGCTAAGTCATGTCTCAAATGACAAAGGTCTCTTAAGGACCCAATAAGTCTTCTATATTGGGTTAAGTTGACATCATCTTCTTTTGAGTCTTTCGATAGTTGAAATCTTGGTTCTGCAGGTGCCGAAGTCGAATTACATTCTTCCATCTCAAATCTCTTGAGAATTTCTCCTGCATATATTATTTGATGCATCATCAAACCTCTACTAGTCTTGTAGAATTCGATACCAAGAAAATATGAAATATCACCTAGATCATACATTTCGAATTCCTTGCTGTTGAACCCCAAAATTTACCCTCTTCATTTTAACCTTTTTGGTTTATATTTGCATTATTATAAACATACATGCATATCATTGATCTAATGGTTACGAGTTTGAGAGCATTTAAGGTTGTGGAAGAAACTGCACGTTTCGGCCAATTCGAACTATTTTGAACCAGAAATTGATATTTCTCGGTTCGTAGGCATGATCTTCTGGTCAGGAGGTCATCTCGGGTTGGTTCTACAAGCATTGGAACTATTTCAATATGTTCTCCAATTCATATGTTCAGAGTGAAAGCCATTTCTTCAAGGAAGGACTTCGACAATTCATTTCTTAATAAAGTGGAATTCAGTTTCTTGCGTGTTTCAGATGCTTCGGAATGCATAACTCTCAGCTCATTGGGGATTTTTGACCAAGTTTCGACGGGCGAGTCCCTCTCGATGTTATCTACAAGTTTCATTTTCAAGTCAGAAGCTGATTGTGTGAGGAAAGCCTCCGAAAAAATTAATCTTTCAGGTGGAATAAACTGAGTTTTATGGCTGAATCGTGTTCACGGTATACTAAAAAATTCATAACTCCTGGCTGGAATATCGAAATTAAGCGGGGCCGGTGTCTAAAATTCCATCTCAAAGTCCTCTTTAACTTTCATTCACACTCCGAGAGCTAATTCCTTACGGATCAATACCAGAATTTTATTCTTTGAAGGAGTATTTGAGTCGAACCGAGTATTATTTCATTTGTGCGGTGTTCAAAAATCATATCTCGCTTGATTTTCATCGAAGCGTGATGGGACTGGTGTCAAAAGTTCACAAATTCCATTGTCTTTAACTTTCATTCACATCCTGATTTCTGATTTTGATCAAAAGATCCCCGTTCAGAGCATTTTCTCCGAGTGGCACAAACAAAATTTTGCATGTGTCGGATGCGAAATGTGTTTGAAACTTCAAAATTCATATCTCCTTAACGTTCATCCGATTGAGTCGAAATTTTGTCTTACGCGACACAATTTTTTGTTCCGGACATTCTTGGCTTCGGGCCCGATTCCAAATATCGCACGATTCTCGAGGTTTGGTGTTGTATACGAAATTTTATCGGATAAAGGTGATTTGGGCCTAATCTTGGATCCAAGACACTCTAAGCCCAAAATTAATACATGTAAATAAAATTCCACTCTCACAAATCAAGGAGGAAGAATCATTTGTTAAATTTCACACTCAAAACTTCACTTTGCTCTCAATTTTTCTCTCAAATCAAAAAGCAAAAACTTAAGAACAAAGAAAAGAAAAGTTCCCCCCCAAGACTTCTTCTCTCTCTCTCTCTCTCTCTCTCTCTCTCTCTCTCTCTCTCTCTCTCTCTCTCTCCATCGAGCTCCACCACTCCTAGCCACGCGTCGCCCTACTCGGGCCGGCCAGCCACCTCTCTCCAACCGACCTTCGCTTCGATCGACCTCTCCCTATCCAACCGGCTTCTCACGCACCGAGCTCCCATCCCCGTCTCCGACCGCGACCGCTTTGAGCTTTCTCCCTCCGTCCGGTTCTGAATCCGGCCAATGATCTTCCTATTCCGATCGTGAAAACTGGTCCCTCTTGACCGATCTGCCTCGTCCAACCGGTCGGTCCTCCTCTTTTACTTACGTCTGCCACTCCCTCACGGCAAGTTCTTCCCTCCACCTTGATTTTTTTATCTGACCTTCTCTTGCAAGCAAATTAGGCCTTCTTCTTCTTCTTCTTCTTCTTCTTCAAGAAAGATCTTCCAAGCCTCCTCAACAATTCTTCTCCAATTCTCCGTTCAAGCTTCGATTTCAAGTAAGAGCTTATTTCAATAAGAACTTATTTCAAGTGAGTTTTACAAATTACTTATTCTTGAATTGATTTGAGGAATTGCTTGTACATACGTCAATTGATCTGTATCTTGATTAATTGAATTAGAATTGTGTGATTTAGGCTTGATTTCTTTAACTCGATTGTGGCGAGGTGTAGAATTTTTAAACATTAAACATTCATGAAGTGATTTCTTTGTACATAGGGCACTTGTGTTATTGTTTGGAATGTAATTTGCATGTTCATGCATTGATCAACACTTGTATGGAATAATTGAATCAATTTCACATGTTATGGCTTGATTTTGTGAAGT
This sequence comes from Vicia sativa, assembly GCA_021764765.1. Classification (NCBI taxonomy): domain Eukaryota; kingdom Viridiplantae; phylum Streptophyta; class Magnoliopsida; order Fabales; family Fabaceae; genus Vicia; species Vicia sativa. The sequence continues at coordinate 207,300,575 of CM038792.1, read as the reverse complement.
CGAAAGTGTGTCGAGGTGTATGTTTTAATGCATATTCAAGAGTTAAATTGTGCATTCTTGATCATTTGAGTTGTTGCATTGAAACATGATTACTTCTTGACTTTTGAGTGACTTTAATTCATGCATTACATTATGTCAAGATATGGAATTGGTTGATCTCTTGATCGCTTGCTGTAAATTTCATCCATAAAGCACCATTTCATGAATAAATATGCATATTTATGCATTCATTTCAATTCAAACAACTTCAATTTTTGCATATCACTTGTAAATTCAATCATGTAGAATTGTTTGCATCACGTATGGATTTAACATCCAATTCTCCACTTCCTTTCACAAACACAAAACAAATGAGGGTTGGAAATTAAATTGGTACATGATTTTCACATTCCATAAACATTTTCATGCATTTTTGTGAATCGAAATCGATTTTTCCTCAAAGGTGCAAGGTAGCAATACTTGTCCTAAACGTTTAGGAATGCTCTAAAACCGATTTTGATGGTTTCAGAACCAAATTTCAATTGCAACATGCCTAAAATGGTGTTGCTTCCCCATTCCTTTAAGGTCCCAAAAATGTCACTTTCGCTCGGAATTAATTAAAATCGCTCATATTTTTGAATCCGTTGGCACGTTTACAAGCAACCGTGTGATTTTTAATTAATTCCAACAAGTTGACTTTTTTGCCCCAATTTCGAATAAGCAATTTCCCAAGCCGCTTTTTGAGTTTTTATTTCACTTCTTGTATGCTTATACTAGTATATCATCATGTGAATAATCGCTTTTGAGCTTTGTGCTTTTGATAAAGCATTTTCCTTGTTATTTCTGACACTTTGTTACTTGTGCACGGTACATTGAGCTTTATTTTTATTTTATTTGGGTGTGTACAACACATATCCTAATCTTGCACACATGTGTGTGCATCTTTTTTTCCGTATTAATTGGTTTTCACCTTCTTACAGGTTTATTCGATTGATTCGGATGTATACGACACATCCGATCTTATACATGTGTGGGCATTATTTGTTTGCATTGGTTTTCACCTTCTTGTAGGTTTATTCGGATGATTTGGATGTGTGCGAACATATCCGATCTTGCACATGTGTGTGCACTTATTATCTGCATTTCTTGGTTTTACCTTCTTGCAAGTTTATTCGATTGATTTGGATGTGTATGACACATCCCGATCTTATACACATGTATGTGCATTCTTTATGCTTTGTTCGGTTTCACCTTCTTGCAGTTTATTTATTTCAGATGTATACGACACATTCGATATTGCCTAAGATAGACACCTCTTTGTCTGCATTGCTTGGTTTTCACCTTCTTGCAGGTTCATTAATTTTAGATGTATACGACACACATTCTGATCGTGCATACGATATGCACACCTTTTGTCTGCATTGTCTGGATTGTTATCTCTTGCAGGCATTTAGATGTTATTCAGATGTGTACGACACATATTCCGATCATGCTTGTTGATGCTTCTATGCATTTCTCATCAGATTTCTTTATTGCTTGTCAACAGTACACGAAGTTTTCTGGAGTATTTTAACTTGATTTTGCTTTTACGAATTGTTATCCATTTGGTATTCTCTTACCTTTGTTCAGCTTTCCTTTATCGCTTTACTAGATATCATGAGAAGTAGGGGTTTACCTCTTTCTTTTGCCATGAGTAGGATATGAGCGTGGGCTCAAAATTCACTATTTAAAGACCTGTAGCAGGCATTCCGCCAATTGTGTGCTAATTGTGTTTGGTTAGTTTAAAATCCTGTCGTGCAAGGAGGTAATTTTCAGTAAGTATTTACTTTTGTGCTTGCATAGAGTCATGAGTGGTTAGGAAACCTGACATGGCGCCTACAATAAATTCCTAGAAATGATGATGATAATAAAGTCACACGGAAAATGGTCAGCAATCAACCCTATATAGTTTAGTCTGTGTTAGCTCAGCTCACGCGAATTGTGATGCTTCCTTTATCGAGTCATATATACAGTGGCAAGGGTTCCCTATTCTGACCCTTCATGCTTTGGCATGGGGTTCTCATTGACATGTTGATACTCGCACTCATATGCTCCTCACACTTGGTAATTCATATCAAGGTGTGATCCCTTTCTCCCATAGGAAACTCCTGGTTGACGCGGGTATTTCCATCTGTGGCTATGGTTTTCCTCTGAAAGAAGGCTCCTGGTTGACTCTGGTGATTCACTTCCTTTAAGGCTATGGGACTTCTTTATTCTTCCCTACGCATGTGTGTATCATTTGTTTGTGAATTGCATTGTTTATGTGCTTATGCCAAAGCACTTTATTGCCTCCTCCCTTTGCATCCCTTGGTTGGTCAACCAAAACAGATATTAGGAAAGTTTCCCCTAGGATCGCTAGACTAGGGTAGCTCTCGAGCCTAAACATTAGGATTGTCATCCTTTTCATGTCAACATAGTTAGAGATTTCCCTTTTCATCCTCGACTTAGGGTCACCTTTGCATGATAAAATTAGGGATAGAGCTAGATAGTTTCCTTAGATGTTTTTCTTTCCCTTTTTGCATATTAAAACTAAAACATTTTCTTTATCAAATCTCAAAATATGTTAATAAACTCAAACCATTTCGCAAAGGTAAAAACAACTCACCTCAAACCCTTTTGTCTTCGGACCATTTTCTATGAAAACCTTTTCAATAAGGGTGTTCCATTTCAAATCCAAGCAAGTTGCTAAGTGTGCGAGCAGTCGAGCATAAGACTTACGATAAGCTGCAACGCCAAGAACGATTTGCAATTGTGAGGATGCGGAATGGAATTTCCCATAAAAAACATTGCAACCTACCAAAATATTTGAGGAGAACTACGTAGTGCTTTGATCCCTAATAACACGAATGGGGTACGTAGGCACAAACGTTTGCAACCGCGGCAGACAGAACTAAAAAACCTTTCTTTTTGTACATAATACTTTGAATTCATTAATTTTTCCTTAGACATAGGTTGTAAATAAATACCCACACCCAATAGATATATAGTAGAAGTGGATACCGTAGCGTACTACGGGCGTGTGGGGTGTTAATACCTTCCCCTCGTGTAACAGACTCACTTACCCGATGTCTTGGTCGTAAGACTATGATTTCTCCCCCTCAAGTTTACTCAATGTTTTCTTTTCTTCTCGCGGGATAAAAAACGTTCGATGGCGAATTTATTGATATTATATCTGATGATTTCAACCAGTAGTTTCACTTGTTAAGATCTCCTTTGAAGTCTTCAATCTCTTTCTTGCAGCTACTTGTTATTAACAAGTCATCGACATAGAGACATAGTTTAAGAAATTCACTATTGCTTCTTCTTACATATACTCCATGTTCAGTTGGGCAGTTCATAAATTCCCCCTCCCTTAGAAAACTATCAATCTTATTATTCAAAGCTCTTGGAGCCTGTTTCAATCCATACATGGCTTTATGAAGCCTGTACACCTTTCTCTCTTCATTAGGTTTCACAAACCCAACTGGTTGTTTAACGTAAACTTCTCCGTCTAAGGGTCCATTAAGGAATGCAAACTTTACATCCATTTGACTTATGTGCCAACATTTTATTTTTGCTAGACCAACAAACAACTTGATTGTTTTGATTCTAGCAACAGGTGCAAAAACCTCATCGAAGTTAATTCCTTATTTCTGGAGAAATCCTTTCGTCACGAGCCTTGCTTTGTGTCGAGTTACTTCCCCTTTAGAATTCATCTTCACTTTGTATACCCACTTGACATCAATTTACTTCTTTCCTTGAGGCAATTCGACAAGTGACCAAGTGTTGTTGTCTTTGATGGATTTCACTTCTTCGTTCATTGCTTTCACCCACTTTGAATCCTTTAATGCTTCATCTGCATTTACAGGTTCCACATTTACATAAAAATCATAATGTACCAGCTTAACTTCATTCTCAACCACATCATCTAATGTAACCACACAATCTAGCACTCTTGCAGGCATGCGTCTTTTCATTGAGTTCTGCTTGTACTTGTACTTGATTGATTTGTAACTATTGGTTCCTATTGTCGAACTTCTCTTTCGACTTAAGTTTCTGGTTCTTCAGGAAAGATTTTCACTGGATATTTCTTGACATTTTGAGTCGATCCATTCTTTTAGTTGATCCTGATCCGTCCTGCGATCATAATCGCTTGTTTTGGGTCAAATAACATGTAACCTCCGAATGATATCCAACTAGTATCATTTGATTTGACTTGTCGTCAAGTTTTTCTCAGTGATCGGCACATGTCTAAGTGAAATATATCAAAATACCTTGGATGACTCAAGCTAGGTTTCACATCAGACTAACATTCTTCTAGAGTAATTCCTTCTAGTTTCTTTGTAAGACATCTGTTCAAAATATAGGTTGCAGTAGACACAACTTCACCCAAAAACTCTTTAGGTAAATTCTTTCCTTTTAACATACTTCGAACTATATTCATGATGGTTCAACTCTTCCTTTCTGTAGTCTCATTCTGCTGTGAAGTGTAGGGTGGCACCACCTCATGCATCTTTTTCACATGACTTGTCGAAGTCTTTCGAAACATACACTCCACCACCATCACTTCTCAAAATTTTGAGCTTTCGACCACTTTGTCTTTCGACCATAAACTTAAACTTGGAAAATACCTCGATCACTTTTTTTTTCTTCTTGATCAGGTAAGTCCACAGTTTTCTACTAAAATTATCTATGAATGTGACCGTATTTATTACCTCTAAACTAATCTACCTGGATTGGTCCACATACATCAGAGTATATGACTTCGACAATATCCTTCGACTTGCTTCATGCATCCTTCCTGAAGTTATTCTTGTGTTGTTTCGCTTGCACGCATTCCTCACACACTTCATTTGGAATGTCAATTTCTAGAAATCCTGAAACCATATTATTTCTCTTCAAATCTCGGATGTCTTTGAAGTTGAGATGGACTAGTCAATGATGCCATATCCCTTTGTCTCTACTAGCTGTGGTCGAAAGGCAATGATGCTCCATCATATTAAGTTCGATCTTGAAGGTTTTATTCTGGGACATATGGGCCTTCAAGATTAATATTCCATTTGGATTGACGACTCGCATCATCTTGTCTTCGATTGTTACTTTTTAATTCTTTTCGACCAACTGCCTTATGCTAAGCAAGTTGCTCTTCATGCCTAGAATGTATAACACATTTGAAATTACTGACCTTTTTTCATCTTTCCTCATGATCATAACATCTCCAATACCTTAAGCTTCTAGACTATTGTCATTTGAAAATTTCACCATGTTATTCATTGAGGGTTTTAGATTGATAAACCAATCTTTCTTTTCAGACATGTCTGATGAACATCCTGAATCTAAGTACCCATGAATTTTTCTTCATCTCTTGTTGTGACCATCAACAACATCTCTTATTCCTCATACTTAGCGAGCTTTGAATCACTTTCTTGATTCTTTCGCTTCTCTGGAAAATCACTCAAATAATGGCCATACTTCTGACAATTATAACATTGTATGTGACTTTTGTGATGCTTTCGACAACCACCTCTTCCTCTACCTCCATCACCACCTCTTTGGTGGCCTTGGTATTGTGATCTTCTATGATTCGACATGTTTTCTTCGTTATGGTTTCCTCTACCAGTCGAATTATTGTAGCCACCTATACCTTTGTTGTCGAACCACTTTCCTCTACCTTTCTTTTCCTTTGTTGATTGAGCTTGTAGAGCCACGTCACTCTATGAGTTTCCTACAGCTCTTTCAACCATCCTTTGTTCATGAGATTCAAGCATCCCTTGAAGCTCTTCCTTCGACAAGGTTGACATGTCCTTCGAATCTCCTATGACAAATACCACTTGGTCGAACTTCGGAGCCAAAGATCTCAAGATCTTTGAAACAACAACTCTTGTTGTTAACGTCTCTCCACAAGTCTTGATTTGATTAAATTGTTTAGTAACCCTAGTAAAGAAATCAAATATTCTTTCATTGTCTACGTAACACCCTTCTAACTTACCCACGACTTATATAATTTAGTCAGAGTTTTAACATAACGAAAGGGCATCACAATTTAATTAATTCAAATAACCAAAAACAATGAACATGCCTTTACTGAAAAACTTATCAAATAACACGAAAACACGGATTATGTTTAAACAGCGGAATTATAACATAAAAATCTGGAATACTTCAATCAATAATTGTTCCAAAACATAAACCAAAACATAACCAAAACAACCAGTTTTAAATCCACAAAAATCCCAAATCAATCATTCCCCAATGTTACAACTACCAGAGCATGACACTGACACGCGGATTAACTAAGTAGCACAACTCTAGGAGTTATCCTCACTAATTCTTGAGCAGCTATATGCTCAATCTAAAATCATTAAAGTAAGGGTGAGATTTCATCAAGATTAAAATGCATTATACATTTCTCAAAAACAATAAAACAACCAATTTGTTAATTCACCCTTATTAACAGTATTAGCATACGATTCACAAACACAGTTCATATATTCATTGTGCATACAACAACAATCAATGCAATTGCAACACTGAAAATCATCCTAACATGTTACAATTACATATGCAATGCAGACTCAAATGCATGTGGTACCAAACGTGAACCAAGTCCACACCCTGTTCCGCTTACACTTTAGAAAACAGCGTAAAATCAATGATTCACCCATTCACCACTGGGTCAAGAATCTAGCCTCACTACCTTTGTCCACTAGGTAAGTTTATTGGCCCTGCAAGTTCAATTCCGCACAATGGGAATGAACCATCAACAATGCTTATGCATGCACATCAGAAGCATGCAACAGTTTAAAAACACCAAATATGAACATACAACATTATTCCATTCATGATTAATAACAGCAACAACACATGCTAACATAGAATTCATGAATATAACATTAATCACAATACATGGGATCAACATACAGAATTTACACGCAACGAATAACCACGAAATCACAACATATTCTTACTACGGAAACCATATTAATTCCTCCAGATCTCAATTACTGGTTTTGAAAATATTTTCATTAGGTAGTACTCGTTATAAGCTTTCCAACAATACCAACTACGCCTAAATCGGAGTTACGGTCGCAAAGTTATGATCGAAAGCGGTTCAAAAAAATTCTGTTCAGCCCAACACATTATGCATCGATGCATAAGGCTATGCATCAATGCATAAACAGCTTGCATCGACCCAAAATTTGTATGCATCGATGCATAACATAAATTTTTGCATTTTAAGATTTTCTTCGGTATGTGTCGACACATACATCATGTGTCGATGCATAATCCCCTTGTCGACCCATAACTCCTTTGCATCGATACATGGCCTGTTTTCTTCTTATGAATCGATGCATGACTCTATGAGTCGTTACATAGCTTTCAAAGCTTCGGTTTTCTAAGATTTCACGCATGCATCGATTCATCTTTGTCTTGTGTCGATTCATACAGTTTGTTTCACCCGAATCCGGTTTTCTTCAGCATTACGAATCACCATCACATCCAATCATCACCAAACCTCATATCATCATAAAGCAATTAATTCTGCAATTTTTTATCAATTGATCACGAAACATGTTTTCTATTCATCCTAGAATCATATTATACAAATTCATCGTTCATACCAATTCCAATCAAGGTTTCGTCGGATTATAACATTAGGGCATATTCGATTATCGAATTCGATATTCCTAACGGTTGAATTATTCTATCAATCATCAAAATCTATAAGGCATAATAATCGATTCAATCCCCTTACCTCATGATGAATCTTGAATTCTCGGCGTTTGACTTTTCTCCTCTTTCTCTTCTCTTCTCCAACTTTACGTAGATTGCAAATCCTAATTTTTCCTCTTCTCACTTTTTCCTTTTATTCCTTTATTTATTCCTTTTTATTTTCCAAATAATATAAATAACTAATTAGGATTAAGTAGAGCTTTTTATTCCATACACCTCCAATTCAACTTTACACCCCCAACCTTCCTTATTTAATTAAATAATTAAACCTATTAATCCAAAAATATTAATAATTAAACCTTTAATTAAATTAATAATTAAATTTCTAATTATTTAATACTTGAATTAATTTGGGGTGTCACATCTTCCATATTAAGTAGTTCATAGGTTCTTTTGTGAGTTTGTAACTCCACCTCCTTCACGTTCTCAACGCCTCCAAATGATTTCTTTAGAATCTACCAAGCTTCTTTTGCAAATTATACATCACTAACCTTTTCAAAATTGTTCGGGATGGCACATTGATGAATTATAAAGAGAGATTTATAATTCTTCTTCTTCAATTCTTTGTATTATGCTTCTTCAGCTTGTGAACCTCTTTCATTAAGTGGGTCTACTCAATATTTTACAAGATCCAAAAGATCTTGAAAACCGAATATAACCTTCATCTGTTTGCACCAATTCTCATAATTATCTCCTTTAAGAATTGGGAGACTTGCTGGAAAATTTCCGATAGTGTAATTCATCGCCATTGATTTTCTTTTTCTTCCCTTTATCACTTAACCTGAGCTCTTGATACCAGATGTTGGAAATTCACTAAAACTTATGATGAATTTCTATCAATCTTGACGGACAAGATTGTTATCACCATGCAATAACAATGACAATAAAAGAGAATTAAAGAAGAAAAGAAAGAATTATTTTTTGTAGAGTTTCTCTTTGCCCACAAACTATGAAAAACTTCATTATTCACTTTACAACAGCAAAATACTATGAATCACTTGATAACAAAAATAGGGGTTGCTCCCTCTATTTATAGATTTGTGTTAGCTAATGCCCAAAACTATAAAAGCCCAAAATACGTATTTTGGAGCTAAATCAATTCTATTCTATTTTAGATCTAAATCTAAAACAAATATGTGTGTAACAAACTGTTTTCACACTCCTAAAACAAATCAAATCAAATCTTTTCGACACAAAGAATTACTTTTCAACATGGAGTTATAACCCACTTTCATTTCCTACAGTTGAATTCCCCAACAACTATATTAACGTTGCTTCAAAACTCATAGGCAAAAACAATGTATTTGAAAGAAAATCAAAATGTAAAAAAATAATGAAAACGTAGATAAAGAATATAGAATAAAACAAAATCAAAATGAAAAAAACAGAGAACGTAGATATAAAATATAGAATGAATATTTTACCAATAATATGAGATTGATTAATAATGCGGTGGAGCTATATTTTATTATTCTATTTTTCTCTCTCTTTACGTTTCTAATCTTATCAAATCTTCTTTTTAGCTATTATTTGACATTTTCTACCATCATACTCAGTTAAATTATACAAATAATTACTATATCAAGAAATATTTATAAAACAAAGTTGGTAAATGCAGTGCAAGAAATTCGATAATGGTGTTTAAAGTTTGATTACTAGCACCTGTCATTAAATTACAGAAAAATTGTAAAGTAAAGTTGGTTATTTAAATGCAAGAAGTTTCTTAATGGCGCTTAAAATTTGGTTAATATAGACCTAGACATCAAAATACAATAAAATTGATTAAAAAAAGTTGGTTAATGCAATGCAAGAAGTTGGTTAATGGAGTTTAAACTTTAGTTAATATATACTCAGACAAACATCAAAATACAGAAAAAATAATAAAGTAAAGTTGGTTAATATAGTGCAAGAAGTTGGTTAATTGCGTTTAATGTTTAGTTAATAGACTCAGACTTCAAAACATAGAAAACTTAATAAAACAAAGTTGGATAATGTCGAGCAAAAGGTAGGTTAATGGTATTTAAAATTTGGTTAATATAGACCCAAACACCAAAATAGAACAAATTAATTAAGAAAAATAAAACTCAAATTTTTTGTTAACATTGCTCATAATTTGGTTAATACTTGTGCATATATCATACATATCAATATTACATACATACACATGTTTACACACTCAAACACGCGCACACATAGAAATTCTATCAGAGACATGGAAATCGATACGCTTCGATCACTCTGGAACATCTCCTCGATTGGGAAAGAGGATGATGTAATTCTTGAAGCCTGCGAGCCCGGAGAATGTGTTTGTATGTCCCAGCCAAAGGAGATAGATCCTGAATGGTTTTATTTTTATGCTGGAGTATTGGAAGACATTAACATTCGTTTTTCATTTACCGATTTTGAATTAGACGTCCTCCGAACAATGAATGTGGCCCCTTCCCAACTCCGCCCAAATAGCTGGGGCTTTATAAGGGATTTTGAAATAATTTGTAGGGCCTTGAGTATAACTCCGACCATAGGCTTATTCTTCTCCTACTTTAAAGTGAAGATCGCGGACTCCTAAAACTGGGTATCCCTAAGCGGCATTCCAAAAAGAAGCTTTTTCCAGGCCTTCACCTCAAATTATAAAGGCTATAAAGAACGCTTTCTCTGAGTTAGGTGTGGTCCTCGGTGTCCACAATTCATTTATGGCGCCGACGGGCACCCCAAATTTCCTTTATATTGGACGAGCAATTCGCTCCCTATTTCCGTGTTTGATTACAACGCACTAAGTGATAGTGAAACTCAATCCCTTGAAGTGTTAGATTCGTTTCGACCAATCAGGGTTAAAGACTTGCTGACCTTACCCTATGATGAAATCCCAGCTTTTTTGGGTAAAGTTTCCCTATTTCTCACCTGTACATAGAATTTTTTTCTTAACTAACCTTTTCCCTCTTATTTCTTTTACGCGGACAAAATGACTAGTTTATCTGTAAGAGAACAAAAGAAGTTGATGGTTGTAGCCCGTGCTGCCCAGATGGGTTCTGGTGGCCCTTCAGAGGCCAAATCCAATATGGCCGGCCTAGAGATCTGGATACCAAAGAAGAAGAAAAATGTTAGTCCAAAAGGAGGTGTGTTGGAGATAGTGGTGATCACAACGTCACCAGTCAAACGTCCTTTAGATGTGGAGTTGGTAACTGATGAAGTTCCCCCAAAAAAACATAAAACTGTAATGACCAATGAGGTCAATCAAGTTGACTGGGACGTTTCTACTTTGATGAGAGAAGTATGTGATGGTTCAACCCGTCCTTCTAATGAAAACAAGTTTTGGTCTGCTAAATTTGATGGCATGAAATTTCTATATGACCATCTCAATGCCATGGAGGACGTGAATAAGGTAAAAAGCATTGGGCCTTAGAAGATTACCCAACATCTCAACTCATATTTGATGAGGTGTGTTGTCTTGACCCGAGGCTTATTTGTATCTGGGGATGTTACGGACAAGAGACAATCCGAGCTAGAAAAAGAGATCTAGAGGCTATGCGAAAATGAGAAGTCTCTTAATGAGGCGAATTCTTACGTGAAGGCCAAAGTGCATGAAAGTGAGACCAAAGTGCATGAAAATGCTGAGAAAGAAAAAGCTCTGGAGAAGGAACTCTCTGCAACAAAAGCTTCCACCGCCGAGCTAGCAGCCAGCCTGGAGTCCTGAAAGAAATCGTGCTCCGAATTGAATGAAGCTTTGGAGAAATCACGACTGGATATTCTCGACGTCGGAGACATGGCTTTCGATAGGGCCAAGGACCAAGTTGCTTGTCTGTACCCTGACCTCGACCTTACTCAATTCGATTTTTTCAAAGTCATAGTGGACGGAAAACTAGTGGAAGCCGACGATAATGATGAGGAGACGTTGGATGAAGAACCAATCATCGTGGATACCACTCATCTCAAGACCCCCTAGCTTTATTTTGTCCTTTATTTTTGAACTTGTTTTAAGTTAGTCACCCTTTTGGTGGGTGCATTTTGTAATTCCCTGACAACTGCCCTCTGGGAGTTTTAAATACTGCTTTTGCTCAACTTGCACTTGTTTTAAATTGGTAGTTGTTACTTTTTATGTATGCATTTGACATGTGCAAAAACAAGATAACACATGTATATCAGCCCCCCAATCGAGTGGCTTTTTTAAAAATCCATAACGACTTTACACAAGACGCAGTTAGCTTGTTTTGAGCATCTTATATAATCCAGCAACCTAGCCCCCGAGTCGACTATATGGATACGTTTGAGCAAAGCTCGTATTAAGCCAAATTAGAGGTGCAACAATGTGAAAAACCTGGGCGTTAAATCATGGCATGAAGCCGACTTAAGAATGCAGCAAGATGCAAAACCCATGGCGGCTATGAAGCCGACAAATACAATAAAATTTTATACTCCGAGGAATGATTCCAAGATGCTTGAATGGTGCTATATTAATAAGCAAAGCATTATTTTAAATATGGACGTTGAGCCAAATCTAGGTGGTGGAGGAATTAAAATCTTTCATACTAAACCTGATTACAGTGAAATATAAAATTCGCTTTCAAAATCGACCGAGATAGTACTCGGCAGGAAGCTTTATTTATTTTGGATTAGAGCCTCTGTCAAGGATGGACCTTGGCGGGACACCGAGTTATGTCGGGAGAGGCAGGAACCCATATGGCGAACACAGAGTTTTGGAATAGAGCTCGTGACATGGATGAACCTTGGCGGGACACTAAGTTATTCCGGGAGAGGCAGGCAACCCATATGGCGAACATAGAGTTTTGGAACAGGGCCCCTAATGAGGATGAACCTTGGAGGGACAGAGGTTATCTTTGGGAGAGCAGGAGCCCATATGGCGAATGTAGAGTTTTGAAGCAGAGCCCCAACGAGGATGAACCTTGGCGGAACACCGGGTTATCTGGGAGAGCAAGGAACCCATATGGAGAATGTAGTGCTTTGTTAGAGAACCATGTTAGAACATATTTTGGTTCTACACCTACCTTAGAAGTTTTGATGATAACAAATATTGTTGATGACAATTATGTTACGTACGATAAATAAATATTTTGTATGAAACATTGTTGTCTCCTAATTTTGTTTAATAAAGTATGCAAATGAAGTTCTGACCTTGAAAGAAAAAGAAGAACAAGTTATGGTTCTGATAGTAGAAGAAAATTGATCGAATATATCTGAAGTTCGATACAAAAATTTTCGATCCGATCTATATAGAAGTTACGATACAATGGATATGTTAGAAGATTAGCGTTCTAAGAAACTTCAAAAAGCACCAAAGGATGCACCAAACTACGATCAAAACCTTGTCCGTGATCTAAAACTTTAAAGCTACGCTACATCATCCTCTAAAAACTTTAAATCCTTGTATAGATTATATGTCTCCAATGGATAAGTTCTCTTGATGCCTATATAAAGATCCATCCATGAAGAAAACAAGAAGTCATCGCGTACCACGAAAGAAAAGTACGCAAAGAAATTATTCATTTCTCTAGTTCCCAGTCCTGTAATATTGTGTAAAAATCACAATTGTGATATAGATTTTTAGAAGCATCATAAAATACAGTTTGTAATTGATTGTAGAGTTGAAATTCCTTGAGAAACGAGTTGTGGTTGATCTTGAGAAGACTAAGACAATTGTCTTAGTGAGTTGTAATCTAGTTCTGATTAGTGAATTAAGACCGCGTTGAGAGAGGAAAATCACCTTGACGGGTGGGCTGGAGTAGTTTGAGTTCAAACGAACCAAGATAAAAATAACCTTGTTAAATTATTTTAATTTCAAAACCCCAATTCAAACCCCCCTTTCTTGTGTTTTTCATCCTTCATTGGCATGAGCACACAGTTGCGGGTGCTAACACTTAACCGTGTCAAATAAAAGATCTAGCTTGAAAAACACTATGGCAGAACATGTTCAGAACAACTATGATCACTATGATGACAAAGACAGAATCAGCGGCAGACCCCTAATGTTTGATGGAGAAAACTTTGATTACTGGAAGGACAGAATTAAAAGTTTCTTTCTAGCTCATGATGGTGATATTTGGGACATGGTAACAGATGGTTATACTCATCTTGTTGACGCAAGTGGTCAGAATATTGACAGGAAGAAAATGTCAAATCGGCAGAAGAAGGAATTTAAAAATCACCACAAAGCCAGAACCATCCTTCTAAGTGTTATCTCATACACAGAGTATGAGAAGATCACAAACAGAGACTTAGCTAAGAACATCTTCGACTCCTTAAGAATGACACATGAAGGTAACACACAGGTCAAAGAAACAAAATCCCTTGCTCTCATTCAGAAGTATGAAGCATTCAAAATGGAAGAAGATGAAACTGTTGAAGCAATGTTCTCAAGGTTTCAAATTCTGGTATTTGGTTTAAAATTTCTGGATAAAGGATATTTTATTCGATCATGTAAAGAAAGTCATCGAAGTCTTCCCAAAAATGGATACCTATGGTGGCTCTCGAGCTTGCAAAAGATCTGAACAAAATCTCTGGAAGAACTCATCACTCATTAAGAAGTCACGAGATAGAATTAGAAGAAGATGATCCTAGAATAAAGGTAAGTCTATTGCTCTTAAATCTAACAAAAATATGACTCTAAAGCTTTTCGGAAGAAGAAGAAAATTACGGAGGATCATCGTTAAAATAAGGCGAGCTATCTCTGCTCTCCAAAAGAGTTCAATAATCTTTGGAAGAATAGAAAGAGAAATTCCAAAATCCGGAAGATCTAGCAACTTCTACGATTTATCCTATGGATACAAAAGTCAAGCAAAGAAGTTGTCTACTACGAATGTAAGGAACAGCCACTATAAAAGTGATTTTCCTAAACTTGAGAAAGATAAGCCAAAGAAGAGGTTTGACAAATAAAGGAAGAAAAGTCTTATGGCAACATGGGATGATTCAGATTCTTACGAAGCTTCAAGTCGAAGATGAAAAAGCCAACATAGCTTTAATGGCCAGCATAGCTGACACCTCAAATTCCTCTAAATCGATTACGTCTTGAGGTATTTCCAAATTTTGCTGTTAACTTTTCTAAAGCTGAATTCACAGAAAGCTTATCTGAAATACTTGAAAACTATCAGAAGCTTCAAATCAAATACGAGAATCTAAAGCGGAATCTTGTATCGATTCTAAAGATACTAAAAACTTGAAACAAAAAATTCTGAGCTTAAGGAAATCATTTCAGAACTAAAAATTGAGAACTCTGATTTTAAAGAAAATCTACAAAAAGCTCAAGAAAAATCTGTTTCAGAAGTTCTAAGTAATGCTGATAATATTGTGAAAGAATATGATATTGGTTTTCAAGAGTTTCTTGCTAAAAGCATAGGTAGAAGAAAAATGGCTTCAATGATCTATAAAGTCAGTAGAAACAGAAGAAAAGGTTTAGGATATGTGCCTCCTAAAGTTGAGAAACCATATTCTGAAGTAGATGATATGGTCATTAAATACATACCTCTGAAATCTCACTTCACTTATGGTCACCCATATGACATAAAATATACTAGTGAATCATATTATGCAAAACCTTATGGTAAACCTAAATTCAAACAGAACTTTAGAAAATCTAACCAAAAAGGACCCAAAAAGATATGGGTACCTAAGGGCAAAATAGTGTATGTTGCAGATGTTTTTGACAACAAAGTTGAAACACCAGTCTTGGTACCTAGACTCTGGATGCTATCGACACATGACGGGAAGAAAGCATATATTCCAAAGTCTGGAACATAAAGCTGGAGGTTACGTAGGTTTCAGAGGCAACCAAAAGGGTAAAATCATTGGCTCTGGAACTATAGGTAATGATTCTTTACCCTCTATTACAAATATTCTGTTAGTAGATGGATTAATGCATAATCTGTTATCCATAAGTCAATTAAGTGATAACGATTGTGGTATTATTTTTAATCAAAAGTCTTGTAAAGCTGTTAGTCAGAAAGATGAACAATCCTCTTTAATGGTAAACGGAAAAACAACATTTATAAAATCAAACTTTCTGAACTTAAAAGTCAGAATGTTAAATGTCTTATGTCAGTGAACAATGAGCAATGGGCATGGCACAAACGATTGGGACTTGTTAGTATGAGAAGAATATCTCAAATTAACAAACTCAATCTAGTCAGAGGACTTCCTAACTTGAAGTTCAGCTCAGATGCTCTCTGTGAAGCATGTTAAAAAGGGAAATTTTCAAAACGTCCTTTTAAATCAAAAAATGTTGTTTCTACCTTTAGGCCATTATAACTTCTGCATATTGATCTGTTTGGACCAATGAAAATTGCATCCATCAGTGGCAAGAAGTATGGGTTGGTGATCCTAGATGACTATAGCAGATGGACATGGGAAAAGTTCTTAAGACACAAGGATGAGTCACATTCTGTGTTTGCTAACTTCTGTAATGTAGTCCAGAATGAAAAAGAGTTTTGAATAGTGTAACACGGTGGGATAAGTGACTTGTTTGTTTTGCGTTTGATCGCAACTGTTGCGGATAGCAAGAGTCGCCACCGAATTTTCTTTTATCCAATAAATGGAAGGTGAAAAGAATAGGAAAATACCTTCGTTAGATTATGAGTAAGGGAGGTAGTTATGAAAAGGGAAGGTATTAGAACCATTTCCATCCGTAGTTATCTACGGGCTCTTAGTGGCTTAGCTCACTTTGAAAAATTTTCTTTATGTGTTTGTGTAGTTTGAAAAGTATTTTGAAAAGGCATTTCGCTTTGACTTCGTAATGATTCTCGCTGGAATGTATACGAAGTGTTCGGAAATGTTTGTTTGGAAAATGTTTAACTTTGTAATGATTCTCGCTGGAATGTATACAAAGTGTTTGAAAAGTTTTGAAAAGTGTGAGGTGTGAAAAGTATTTTGATTGAGCAAGCAACTAGGAGTCTATTACCTACTCATAATGGTCGTTTCCATGTTATTTTCCTTCTCCTTTAGAATAAGGCTATCCATATCATTAGTTGGTAGGTAACTTTATTCGTTGGATGTGAAGGGA
The DNA here is from genome assembly GCA_021764765.1 of Vicia sativa. NCBI lineage: Eukaryota > Viridiplantae > Streptophyta > Magnoliopsida > Fabales > Fabaceae > Vicia > Vicia sativa. Next base: position 207,283,840 of record CM038792.1, on the reverse strand, counting down.
CAATCGAAGGGTCATCGTTTGGTCATAGAAGGCAACATGTGGGGATACCTTAGCAATTTGTAGGGACGATCATCAATTTTCGTAGGCAACAATCAAGGGATGAGAGAATATATTCGTAGGCAACATCGAGGGTCATCGAGGGACTATGATCTTTGTATCGAAGGGACTATGATGATGTTATTCGTAGGCGTCTTTGCTAATGGTATCCCTACGTTCGAGGGACATGACCACTATTTATTCGTAAAGGCAACAATAGAGGATATCCTAAGGGTGTGCAAGTGTGAAGAGTATGTTATATTCAAATATGTTAATCTTGAGATTAGAAGTGATCTAGGGTTGATTTTAGTCTTAGCATGCAAACCACAATTACTAGCAGTTAGATATATGTACAGGAAAGTAAAGTGCGGAAAGTAAAAGTGCGGAAATGTAAATACTACGCTATTACATGGCTTTGGGGCAGATACATAACAGGAGGTGCGGAAAGTAAAGGCAGAAATGTAAATCTACGCTATTACATGATAAAACTTTGCGACCTATACATCTTTTCTAGAATTGTAAATGCAGAAAATAAAAGAAATAATCAGGATAATAAGAAATATGCTAGTGAAAATACTTTGGAAATTAGTAGAAAAATGCTTTTAAGGTTAGTAAACCTAATTACTAGAAGAAAATATTTTTAGGAATTTTCTGGATTAATTTTAATGTGGAAAAAGTAATTAAAAGCTAATTTATGATTAATTAACAATTAATTAAAATATAAGTGAAAAAATGATTTTTTTTTTTAATGTCAAAAATTAAATAAGTATTTTTCTGACCTAAATGCAAAAAGAAAATATTTTTTGTGATTTTTGTAGTGTTTTAGAATTTTTTTTGAAAATAAGATTAAATAAAATAGAAAAAAATAAGAAAATGTAAGAAAAGGAAAGGGGGTCAGCAGGGATCGAACCCAAGTCCCCCTGGATTTACCAGATGCGCTCTTACCAACTGAGCCAGGCTGCTTAGTTGTCATCAAAACACAACGCTTTCAGAAGATGACGTATATTTAGATAATGATCTTCTGTAAGCCTTGTCAGAACATCTTCTTATCAGAACATTCTGTTGGTGCGTTCAATCAGAAGTTGCGCTTATATGCTTTTATCAGAAGTTACTTCTATCAGAAGTTTGCACATGGTGCTTCAGTCAGAGGTTTGCATGCTTCTATCAGAAATTGCACTTGCATGCTTCTATCAGAGAAGTTTTCCTTATAGCGTGCATGTTCTAGATGTTCTTCCTTAGAACTTCTAAGTTCATCTTCTGCTCAACACGGTGTAGCGTTTCATTTTAGCACTTGAGTCAGAATATCTGCTGAAACTAAACATAAACATGTCAGAGTATCATATTCATTAGAGGATCATAACAAAACACGCGTGGACCCTAGGGAGTTTGAATGGACCAATAAGAAAGCGCCACGCCTAGGTCACTGGGGTCAAACGTTCAAACCACTATCCAGGGTGGTCAACTTCGTTTTCTCCGGCGAGGTCACATTCCAATGCCTGCAACTATGGTTTCGAAGCTTCTCAGTATTGAAGCCCTAACAATGGCAAATGGCTATTTGGCCAGTAAAACTCATCAACGATTGCCCATATTTGTTCCTTATCATCATGGGATCATGTTAGTAGGGTTAGAACAAATTAAACATGTTGTAATTTGAAATACGATAGACAGAAAAATTATGAAAGTATGAGTTATGTACAATGAGTTTCAGCATGTTATGGCTATGGATGATGATCCATACTTACCTAAGCTTACCTCAGGAGCACGAATTAGTGCTTGGAATCACTTGAGGATGGATGGAACTTGTGATACGGATTTGCAAGTTTCTTGAAGTTTTTTTGTGAGTTTAGGGTTTGCTCTTGGAGGCAAGGATCTGTGTCTTTTGCTTGTGAATGTGAAGTGTATATATAGGAGAGTGCATTAGGTCAAGAATAATGGGAGAATATATTGCCTTGAATGCAAAGAATGTCTCATTTGAAATTTCATCAAATCTTTTCAAAAGTGATTCAATCTTGCCTTAATGCATGATGCAAGAAATTTCCAGCTAGCATAGGTTATCTTGGACCTCAAGATAAGTAGAAATCAGACCCAACTCATCTTAACTCTTACCTTTGTATTTTATTTAATTAAAATTGAATTTAAATCATTAAATTCAAAAATAAATCAAATAAATAAAGGATAGGCGTGCACTTGAGTTTTCAGGCCATGGATAATGTCAAGATCAAGTTTGGATCATCAAAACTTAGGTCCATTTGGAAAATATTTGCATTTGCTAAGTATTTCTCTTCATGCACCTCCTCAAAAATATCAAACTTGCACAACTTGTATCTTGCTCAATTTTCAACATGTTTAAGTTTTCTTGGACTTTTTAGAAATCTCAATATGTTCTCTAAACACTTCTTTTGGTTTCATCTTCATTTAAGTTTCAATGTTCATGTACACTTCTTTGCAAAAAGATGACTTTTTGTTGACTTTTAGAAGGACCTCTAATGTTTTGATCCATAACTCTCAAGTGATCCATTTTTGGCCAAAGATTTGTGAGACACGAAGTTCTAGAGAATTGAATTTTCTTAAAAATGAGCTTTGGTGGAAAAATTTCTGATAAAGCATGTGAAAGTTATGCCTGGTCAAAGTTCTGTTGACTTTTTGTCCAAAAACCCTAATTTGGAAACTTTGAGTTTTGAGCAAATCTTGACCTTTCTTGATGAATCATGATCAACCCTTGATCATATGATGAATGTGACTTCAAAATATTGGTGTCGACAAAAAATGATGAAGTTTGACTGTATGTGACCATAGTTGACTTTTTGTCCAATATAACTAATTTTCAACCATTTGAGCAATTGACTAAGCAAACTTGAGCTGTGAGGCTTGAAACTTGACATGGTGATTCCTTGAGACATATGAGGATGTATGATGACCACTTGAGGTAATAGAACTTGATATTTTCTTGAGAGAAGAAAACCCAAGTTGTGGGTTGATTGCTTAGGAGAAGGTTCATCTGGTCAACCCTTGAGAAATTCTTGAGTATGGAGATATAGATTGTCTTGAGAAATATGAGGGAAAATTTTGGGGTATAACAAATAGTAAAAGTCATAAGTGATAATGGTGGTGAATTTGAAAACAAAGACTTTGAAAAACTTTTTAATAAAAGTGGTATTTCACATGATTTTTCTTATCCTAGAACTCAACAACAAAATGGAGTTGTAGAACGTAAAAACAGAACTTTACAAGAAATGGCTAGAATCATGATCAATGAGACTAACATTGCTAAACATTTATGAGCAGAAGAAGTGAACACAACGTGTTATATCCAGAATAAAATCTCTATAAGACCTATTCTGGAAAAGACTCCTTATGGATTATGGAAGAACAAAAAGCCCAACATTTCTTATTTTCATCCTCTTGGATGTACTTGTTTTATTCTAAATACCAAAGATTATCTGGATAAATTTTATTCTAAGGCACAAAAGTGTTTAATGTTAGGATATTCTGATTGCTCAAAGGCTACGATGTATATGAAACACGTATGTGAAGAATCTATTAATATCGGTTGATGATAAGCTTGGCACTCAAAAGTCAAAGCAAAAAGATTCTCTTGCAGATATAGAAGTTAAATTTATAGGATTAGAAGATAGTCCTGACAAAGACATAAGTTCTGAAGAAGCCACCAAAGAAACTTCTGAAGAACCCATCCAGAAAAAGCCATCCAGAAGCAGCTTAGCTCATCCTGAAGAAATGATTATGGGAAAGAAAGATGATCCAATCAGAACCAGATCTACATTCAGATTTTCTGAAGAATCTCTCATGAGTCTTGTGTCCTTGATCAAACCAACTTTTGTAGATGAAGCTCTTCAAGATAATGATTGGAGCATGGCAATGCAAGAAGAACTAAATCAATTCACCAGAAATGACGTATGGGATCTTGTGCCCAAACCAAAAGGTTTCAACATTATTGGAACCAAGTGGGTCTTCAGAAACAAGCTTAGTGAACAAGGAGAAGTAGTAAGAAACAAAGCTCGACTGGTAGCACAAGGTTATAGTCATCAATAAGGGATGGACTATATTGAAAACTTTGCTCCAGTTGCCAGGTTAGAATCCATCAGATTTTTAAATTCATATGTTGTTAATCACAATATCACACTTTATCAGATGGATGTAAAAAGTACATTTCTAAATGGTTACATTGATGAAGAAGTATATGTCCATCAACCCCCTGGCTTTGAAAACTCAAAACATCTAGAATTTGCTTATAAGATTAAAAAAACTTTATATGGTTTTAAACAAGCTCCCAGAGCTTGATATGAAAGACTAAGTAATTTTCTATTAGAAAAAGATTTTACCAGAGGGAAAGTGGACACAACCTTATTCTGTAAGACATTTAAAAGTGATATTCTGGTATGTCAAATTTATGTTGGTGACATAATTTTTGGTTCTACTAAATCCTCCATTGGGAGAGAATTTGATAAGTCTATGCAGGAAGAGTTTGAAATGAATCTCATGGGAGAACTCAAATTATTTCTGGGAATTCAAATAAATCAGACCTCAGAAGCAACTTAAATACATCAGAGTAAGTATGTTAAAGAACTTCTGAAGAAATTTGACATCTCAGATAGCCAACCTGCTAAAACTCCTATGCATCCCACGTGTAACTTGGAGAAGGAAAAGCTAAGTAAGAAAGTAGATCATAAGATCTATAGAGGGATGCTTAGCTCTATCTTATATTTAACTGCTTCAAGACCTGATATTCTATACAATATTTGTCTCTGCGCTAGATTCCAATCACATCCTAGAGAAACTCACTTAAGCTTGTTAAGCAAATTCTCAAGTATCGAAGGTACTACTAATGTTGGTACGTATTACGGAAAATCAGGAGAATAAAAACTTGTAGGATACTGTGGCACTGACTTTGCTGGAGACAATAGAAAGGAAAAGCACTTCTGGAAGCTGCTAATTTCTGGAAGAAAATATGATATCTTGCTCCAGCAAAATACAATCCACTATTGCACTATCACCTGCGGAATCAGAATATATAGCTGCAGCTGGATGCAGTACTCAGATGCTCTGGATGAAAAATCAGCTTGAGTACTTTCAGATATTCGAGAGTAACATTCCTATCCTCTGTGATAACACTTCTTTTATTTTCTTATCTAAAAATCCTATTTTACATTCTAGAGCTAAGCACATAGAAATTAAACATCATTTCATTAGGGACTATATTCAGAATGGGATTCTTTTCTTAAAATTTATTGATACAGACCATCAATGGGCTGATATATTTACAAAACCCCTTGCTGAAGATAGGTTCAATTGCATTCTGAAACATCTCAGTATGGAATCATCCCTAGAATGAAAAACATAATTTTATATGGTCAACTCTTAGAATATTTTTTTGTGAACTTTTGATCAATTGTCCTTCAGAAGTGAGAAGGGTAAATGAATCAAAATCTATCAGAAGATCTGAAAGATGAGATAGAAGCATGCAGTTCACCAGAACAACACCTGTCAATCTTAATCGTTAAAATCACTCTCAGAATATGAACACATGTTCAAACTCTGATAGAGTGAAACGCTTGAGTTGTTACATTGAGGCACTGGTCACATTGGTAACTGTTCAATATATTTTCACGCCATCTCTCTTGTTAGAAATCACTATGTTTCTTAATCATCATTGTTTTTATTTGCACTAAAACAAATTAATTGCATGCTTTCAAGAATTTTTTTTATATATACTCAGCCTTCAAATTTTTTTCAAAATCATAGTTTTCAAATCATTTGCACTCCTCTCTCTCTCTCTCTCTCTCTCTCTCTCTCTCTCTCTCTCTCTCTCTTGAAAAACCTTTATTTTTCAAATATTTTTGTTCTCATTCAGCAAATTTTCATTTTCTACACATTTCCTTCTTACTCTGTTTTGCTCCCTTCATACAATTATCTTCTGTTTTTCAACCTTCAATTGTTCTCATCCAGTAAACTTTCATGTTTAACATTTAATTAGCTTTCAACCTTTAATTATATTTTGTTTTGCCCTATTATTTTTATATTCTTTTCTTTTTGATTTATGACAAAAAGGGGAAGAACGTAAGATATTTTGAACATCATAGTTACTGATAGACTAAGTTTCGAATATTATGATGTCATCTTTGATTTCATTTACATCTAAAGCTTAAAAGCAGAAATATCAATTAAAATCAACTTGGAAATATCAATTCTGGAAATCAACTTGGAACCTTCATCATACTCTGGACGAAACTCTTCAGGGAAGTACAATGTCTCTAAATTTATATGAATATTAAAGGGGGAGACCTCTCTTTGTCAAAATATTTATGTTTTGTCATCATCAAAAAGGGAGAGATTGTTAAAACATAGTTTGGTTCTACACCTATCTTAGAAGTTTTGGTGATAACAAGTACTGTTGATGACAATTATGTTCTGACCTTGATAAATAAATATTTTGTATGAAACATTGTTGTCTCTTAATTTTGTTTAATAAAGTATGCAGATGAAGTTCTGACCTTGAAAGGAACAGAAGAACAAGTTATGGTTCTGATAGTAGAGGAAGATTCTGGTCTATACAAAAGTTCTGATACAATGGATATATGTCAGAAGATTGTGAATCAATAACGAAGTTCTGATACAATGGATACATAAGTTCTGATACAATGGATATATGTCAAAATATTCATTCATGATCTGAAGTTTAATTCACGCTCTAAAGAAGTTCGATGAACTTCACCAAAGGTTGCACCAAACTACGATCAAAACCTTGTCGCTGATCTAACAACCTTAAAGCTACGCTACATCATCTTGATCTACATCAAGGATTCAAGTCAAACTTGAAAGCACCATGCTGCTCTATAAACTCGATATCTATGTTACGGTTGCTTTGTTACGATCGCTACCATTTATTACATAAAGATTTGAAGCAACGGCTGAATTCCAACAGGATCTCGTTTTTATGGAAAGAACAATTAATTCCAAATATCATCATTCCATATATAGATTATATGTCTCCAACGGATAAGTTCTCTTGACGCCTATATAAAGATCCACCCTTGAAGAGAATAACATGAACAACAAGTACTCCTGCGCATACAACAAAAAGAGAAATCTTAAAGAAATCATTCATATGCTCTAGTTCATAAGTGCTTAAAATATTGTGTAAAAATCACAATTGTGATATAGCTTTTTAGAAGCATCGTAAAACACAGTTTTGTAATTCATTGTAACGTTGAAATTCCTTGAGAAACCAAGTTGCGATTGATCTTGAGAAGACTAAGACGGGTGTCTTAGTGAGTTGTAATCAAGTTTTGATTAGTGAATTAAGACCTTGTTGAGAGAGGAAAATCACCTTGATGGGTGGGCTGGAGTAGTTTGAGTTCAAGCACGGGATAAAAATAACGTGTCAAAATCATTTTAATTTCAAAACCCAATTTAAACCCCCCCTTTCTTGTGTTTTTCAACCTTCATATACAACCTCATATGCCTATTTCTAACAGGAGGTGCCAATATTGGAGGCTTCATTAAATATTCTTTAATTTTGTAGAAAGCCTCTTGATGTTCCTCTTTCCAGATGAAATTCTCATTCTTCATTCGAAGTAGTGGTAAAAATGCTTTGGTTTTTCCACTTAAGTTGGATATGAACCTCCTTATGAAAATTATTTTGCCCAACAAAGACTTAAGTTCCTTTTTGGTCGACGGAGGTTTGACGTCCATGATGGCCTTGGTCTTGCTTTGGTTTACTTCTATGCCCTTTTATGCACCACAAAACCAAGAAAGTCACCTGGCTGCACACAAAAAGAACATTTTAATGGATTTATTTTTAATCCATATTTTCCTCATCCTTTCAAAAGACTTTTGAAGGTGTTGCAGATGAGTCGGTTTACTGTTCGACTTTATTACAATATCATCAATATAAATTTGCATGAAATCCTCAATAAATTCATGGAACATAGAATTCATTACCCCTTGATATGTTGCTCCGGCATTTTTCAAGTCGGATGGAATGACAACTCATTCGTAGGTCCCTAGTGCCCCTGGGAAACGAAATGCCATCTTCGACACATCTTCATCTGCAATAAAAAGTTGGTTATGACCAGAATAACTATCAAGCATACTTAAATATTCAAAAGCAGCAACAGAGTTGATCAACATTTCTACCACAAGCATAGCATATTCATCTTTAGGAGTGGCAACATTTAAATCTCTAAAATCCATGCACACTCTTAATTTTCCATTTTTCTTAATCACTAGCACTATGTTTGCCAACTAGTCGACATAGCTTGCAGTTCTTATGAATCTGCTTTTGAGGAGTCTTTCTATCTCCTCCTTTATTTTCTACATTACTGCTGGAGCGAAGCGTCTAGGTGTCTGCTTCACTGGCTTCTTTCCAGCTTTTATTGGCAACTTTAATTCGACCAAATCCCTGCTTAAACGTGGCATTTCATTATAGTCCCAAGAAAAGCAATCTTTAAATTCTTTTAATAAAGATATTACCTCAGACTTCAAACTTTGGTTGATATTGGCACTGATATATGTTGGTCTTTTATCCCCATTTTCGCCAAGATCTAGTTCTTCCAAAGGGTCTTGTGGCTGCATCTTTTATGGAGCCATTGGATCCTTCTCGAAGCCTAAGGGTTCCTCGTCATATATGCAGTCTAGACGCTGCTTATCGACGTTTTCTTCAACCTTTTCTTTTTTATATGGTGGTTTTGGCTCAATAGCCAAAGTAATTTCTTCCTCCAGAATTTGAATTTTGTTTGCTTCGAAAACCATATTTTCTTCAGCCTCTAACGCCGAATTTATTTTATTTTCGACCATATACGCCGAAATCCTCTTCAGAGCTTCTAGCTCAGACATCATTATCACTGATGTCTCCCTAGCCCGTCGGTTGAATTTCACTGTATGGATCCTCCAGCGGTTCCATATCCCATATGAAGCCATGGGTTTCATGCAACTTTAATGAAACGAACGCCTCATCCAAGTTTGCATATACATCCTCGGTAGGTTCACACGGGGAAATGTTAGCTAACCTCTTGTCAAAATGTCTTTTGTCGACATTGTTTACATCACCTATGAAGTATCCTTGGTCGGCTTCGATGTTTTCGACTATGTTTTCTTCTCTCCAGATCACCAAACGCTGGTGCATTGAAGATGGAAAAACCCCAATGCCATTTAGGAAATCTCTTCCAACCAAAAGGTTATAACCTGGCTTTTCTTGGATTACCATAAAAATAGTCGGCCTTGTAGCAGAGTCGACAGTAATATCCACTTGGATCACCCCCATGGTGTTCCTAGTTCTTCCTTCGTAGTCTGACAAGACCACCTTACGACATCTAAAATCACTGTTGAACTTACCGATTTTCTTAAGTATGTGATGTGGCATAATATTAACAGTTGCGCTACAATCTACCAACACTTTGTTGATAGCAACACCTTCCACCTTAGACCTTATTAGTACGGGCTTCAAATGGCTTCTCATAGCCATGTCTGGCCTCTCAAAGAAGTCATCTTGGTTCTCCACAGAACCATTGTTCATAACAAAATGTTATGTTGGCTTATGTAAAGCCATTTCTTCAGCATCGACGTCTGCCGAATCTTCAACTTCAATCAAGAAATCGTATTCTGCTGGCAAAATAGATATGACATTGAGTCAAAACTTTCTTCAGAGTCGGACTGAAAGTCATCAGTAGCCTCCTCAGAACATTTAGCCACTGGTCGATTCTGGAATTACCTAATTCGCTCCTTAGCAACAGTATCGACCTTTACCTTATATTTCTTCTGATTGCCTGCTTTGTTCGCAGCAATCTACTCAGTAGCTTGTCTCTCAACCTACTTTCGACGTTGGAAGCGTCTCCATTGAGTTCGAATCATAGGGTTTTCCCATGTAGTTCTTTGATATGTTTCTTTTTCTTTCAGACTTAAACTCTTGTCGGTAGGTCACAACCGACTTCCCTTTGCTAGGATCTCTAGCCATAGCACCATCATTGGGTGCCCCCATTCTCCCTTGAGGATTAATCCAAGTACCTCTGGGAGTAGCAATAGAAGGAATATAACTCCTTGGTTTGGTCTAGGAGTTTCCCATAGTTCTTCTTGGGTCCCTTGGGTTAGGGAATATAAGATTATACAGCTTGGCTTTGCCTTTTTCCAATTGCAACTTCTAAAAAATTTCAGCAGCAATTTTGTCAGTTAAGGCACCGCACCTAGGGCACAAGCAAGCCTGTGAGCCCTTATTCTTGCAACGGTAGAGGAAATCCAGCAAATCTTCATCCGACCTTAGGTATACGTCAGCTAACTTGACGTCTGGACTTTCTCCAGTACCCTCTTTGATCATGTCATCATTTGGAAATTCAGTTATTTCCACCATGTCGATTTCGATAGATTCAACAAACAAAGCCTCCTTTTGTCTAAGAGGATCAGTGTCGATTTTCATTTTCCTAGCAGCGAACTTCAATCAACCATCTTGCAATGATTTCTGAACGAGATCCCTGAAAAGAAAACATTGAGAGGTTGTGTGACCAAGATAGTTATGATATTTATAAAAACCTCTTTTCTGTCGTTGTTCTAATGGTGGTAATTTAGCATTTGGATGTACTAAAATTTGACCATCTTTTACTAACAAATCAAAAATTTCTTCGCATAGGTTAAAACAACATGGACACATGTGATATTATTGTCTCAATGAATTTTTGTCAAGGGAGATATACAAACAAGTCCATATGTCCTTCTATTTTCATGAAAATATCTAGAAAATAATTTTCTATAATAGTTGTCTATGTAAATGACATAAAATTACTGAAACTCCTGAAGAGATTCCAAAGCTATAAATTGTTTAAATAAATGGTTTGAGATGAAGGACTTGGAAAAGAAAAAATTCTTACAAGGTGAACATTTAGACAATTGAAAATTTCGTACACCAATAAGTATATAGAAAAGTGTTGAAACATTTCTAAATGGACAAAAATTGTATGTTATGTAGCATAAGTGCTAAAATATTTGTATATGGATAAATCTCATATGTCGTGTACTCCGATGATGTTAGATCATTGGATGTGTAGAAGATTCTATTATACCTCAAGAAGAGGATAATCAACTAGTTGGATATGAAGTACCATATTTCAGTGTCATTTAAGCACTGATATATCTTGCTAATTATACATACCACAATAAATCAATTTCTATTACTCTATTAGCAAGACACAATTCTTCACTTACACGAAGACATTGGAACGAAGTCAAACATATACTTCGCTACCTTATAGGTACCATAGACATGGGTTTGTTTTATACCAACATATCCAAATTCAAATTAAGATATTATGTAGATAAATGTTACTTATCAGATCCTCACATTTGTAGATCACAAACATGTTATTTGTTTACATGTGGTGGTACATCTATTCTATGGAAATTAGTGAAACAATCAATAACAACAACTTCATCTAATCATGCATAACTTTTAGCACTGCATGAGTCAAGTCGAGTATGCGTTTGGTTGAGACCCTTTATCCAACACATACAAAATACTTGTGGTTGGTCTTGTGGAAAACAAATATAATGACCATATATGAAGATAATACTTCATGCATCACTCAATTGAAAATTGGTTACATCAAAGGAGACCGAACAATACACATCTCTGCAAAATTCTTTTTCACTCATGTTTTTCAAAAGAATGGTCATAAAATCACCCAACAAATTCGTTTATGTCATAATCTTACAGACCTTTTCACAAAGTCACTCCCAAGTAAAATTTTTAATAAACTATTACAAAAGATTGATCTTCATCGTCGAAGAAATGATCGTTCGGCTGAGGGGGTGTTTACAGTGATTTCTAGTAAACAACCGCTAGTCTTCCAATTTACTGATTATTATTGGTTACTTGCAGGATCGACTAGATTGATCCTAGGACACATGTGTCATAATTGATTTCTATGTTCAAACCCATTATCTCAATTAATTCTTAAGAGATTTCTCTAAGATTGTCTATGGAAATATAATGACTGAATGTATAAAGAAAGACTTCGAATTTAAACTTAAGTTTTGACAATTGAATGTAAGGATAAAGATTCTTTGAAAAGATAAAGGTTTCTGGAAGCGTAAAATGCTTGAATGAAAAGACGGAGTAAAAGTGTAGTTTTTGAAGAAATAAATGTGTTTAGAGGCAAATAAAACAAGAACATGAAAAGGAAATCGAAAGATTCTAAGAGTAAAAGTGTTGTACAAGTGAAATAAATATAAAAAGACTTGTATTTAAATTGTAAAGGATCATGATGCTCAGTACGTACATTTTGTCTTCTAACTCGTTTCCCTTCAGTTACGGTAATTTGAGTGTTTCAGATTTTTTAGTACATGAAACGAACACCCTAAATCTAACATAAAAACACCTATTTATAGTGTCTTGACCCTAACGGTCCTACTCTAAAATCATGACACGTTCAAAGCATGCAGGTTCCTAACGTTTACTGACTTCCACGCGTCTTCTAAGAATGGCGCTCTTATTTGAATTTCGAATCCTGTGCCAGTGAAGTATCTTTGCTAGTTTTCTTCGATTCGAACTAAATCTTCTGCTTGGACCGTTTTCAATGCTGGCACATTTATCCAAAGGAACTCTTTATATTTTAAACATAAAAATCTCAAATCGAAACCCATCATCTGTCACTGGAAATCGAAGACTCCTTTAGAACAATTGTTCTATATTTCTCACCAATATTCATCATTAATATTAACCTCTTTTTATATGCTTATCCGAAATATTGTTTTGATATTCCAATTATTCTTTATTCGAAATTGCCAGCTAACAAATTTCCCCTCAAGAACATGTATTTCGATAGATGTAAAGAAATACTTGTTTTTGAATGACTCATGCAATTTCGAAAACATCAACACTCATGATGACTACACTGCACGCGACGTCAGAGTAAGTGTCCAACTTTCTGCAAAACGTCCAATCATCATACCTAAATGTGCAATCACAGCAGTTATAGCTCATAATTAGCAACAAAATGTCACTTCCCTAGGAAGTTTAAAAATCCACCTTTTCTCCTTTCAATGAGAAAGTTACACGTGTTCCACCTTTTCCCAAAGGTCAAAAAATTTCTAAACCGTTGAAGAAGGCTATAAAAGCACTTCATCTTCTTCATTCCAAACTTTTCAAAACTCTTTCAACCTTGAACAACCCGTTTTCATTTTCAAAAAAAAAAACTTTCAACCTTCACAATGTCTTCTCCTTCAGCGCCAGCTACTTCATCCAAGAAATCTGGAAAATCTAAACAAATTCCTTCTTCCAACCTCAAACCAGCAAGCAAGATTATCAATCTTGATAATCAGGAGTTTATCTCAACTCCTAAACTTACCTAGGAACAAAAAGCCATCTATGCTTCTCAGGTAATCATCCCTACCATTGTTCTTGATAAAATCCTAGGTGTTATGGGTCCTTTAATTTCTACAGAACGTTTAGAAAAGACAAAGGGATTTTTTCCCGCCTATTCCGAAACAAAACCCATTGTTAATAAATTTGTTCCTCTGAAACTTAAGGAAGATGAATTTGTTGTTAAGTTGTCAAAAACCCTAGAAAAAACTTGTGAAACGGGAACGTCAAAACCCACGAGGGACGTTTTCAATATGGACTACGTTACTGGGAATTTTAAACCCTTTCGCTCATGTCCCTCATCAGATCAATTATACCAGGATTGGCTTTCGAAAGTTGAAAGCAAGAAATCCCAGGAATGGGAAAATATAGGCATCCTAAATCTAATTCGAATGTCAAAATTAGGATTTAGTTATAGCCAACCTTTCTTATTAACTTCTTTATACTTTTGGGATAGCACCTATAATACCTTCCATCTCCCCTGTGGAATGCTGACACCCACATTCTTCGATATTGCTGCTATCACTGGACTTTCTCCTATTGGAGAAACCTTTGACCCAAATGAAGATGCAGACAACCTCATCGATTTCGATGTTAAGAACGCCAACTTCTCAAAATACATCAATTTCTACCATTCTGCTGAAGAGGAAGTTTCCGAGGTTGAACACATAGCTTTCCTGGCACTGTGGTTATCGAAGTATGTCTTCTGCAGCAAGTCTTTACAAGTTGCGAGCAGATTCATTACTCTGGCGAACCAACTCCATCACGGTCGAAGGGTGTGCATTAGTGAATTACTGCTGACAAGTTTATATGAAAGCATAGGTGCTGCAGTTTCGAAACTGAAAACTTACGAAGCTGGCACTAATCTGCTTCTCGCTGGCCCCTTCTGGCTGTTGTAGCTTTGGCTAAATGCCACTTTCGAACCATCTCTTTCGACCTTCGGGGTAATCAATGAAGAACACCCTGATGTTGTAAACCACAGCATTGAAGGTACTAGATTGCTAAAATTAACCCCAAACGACGAAAGAGAAAACTTCAAGACATGCTTCGTTAATTACATGATGATTTTCTCCAAAAAACATAGGTTTGACCCTTCAATGGCCCCCTTTGCCAATCGAAACTGTGGTCCAATTTGGTTCACTATGCCCCTTGAGCAAGCCATCGAAGAAAAAATAATCAGGGACATTTGGTGTGCCTTTCTAAACCCTAGGCTTATCATCTCTAGGATCACACCTGTGAAGAGCCAGGTGTGTATCCTTGCTTATCAACCCAATTTCGTGGCTCGTCAATTTGGATTATGCCAAATCCTACCTGAACCTCTCTTCAACAAGAAAGGGAGATATGTTTAGCAGGGGTACCTTACTCCTTCAAAGAAATCAAAACTCGACAGAAGCAATATGCTGGCTTTGCTGACTTTTCACTAGTCTTCTTTACTCCATCCTTTTATATGACAAAAGATTTCTATACTTGGTGGACGAACTATTACTCGAACAATTTGTTCAGCACCATCCAAATTCAACAACAACTGACGACAGCTTTTTCCCTTGTGCAGGAGAATGTCAAAAAAGGTAGACTTACTCATGTCAAGGAAATTCGAGCCTTTCAAAAATATTTTGAAATTGTCTATAATCCTATGTAAAACCTAAAGATAGGTATTGGTGGGCTTTCAAACATCAGCCACCAAAATTTCCAAACTTACCTACTTCAGAGCTGACTTTGGCATTTTTTCCACCATATCCTTGGTGGTTGGTTTGTAGGGACATTCTTCATAGCTACGAAAATGATGCCAAAAAACCTGCCCAAAGGGTAACGTGGGCTAACCATGATTTAGACAATTTCAGGGGGCACCTTCGCTATGACTTGTCAGCCATGTCTATCATGTCTCGAAACGGCGAAGGTGCGGAACTGAAGAAATTCGAAGTTCCCTTATTCTTTCCAAACTTCGTTTTAAACTTAACTATTTCAAATTCTTTTCAGCTGTTGATCTAAAATCTTTGAAGAAGGATAAAGTTGTACCCAAGGCCGGCTCAACTTCTACTTCGAAAGCGCCAATAACAGCTGCTGAAAATCCTCCTCCTGAACAAGAAGATGACTCCCCTAAAAAGAAAAATAAAAAGGTAATACTTCGCTCACTCCTTTCTTATTGTCAAAATCACTCTTTGAATCGACCCATTATTCTCTCCATTTCTCCAGGCGAGTGGACTACCTCCCAAGTCTCCTAAGAAACAAAGACGTGATGGTGCCCATTCTGAAAATGAATCAGAAAAGGATGAAGACGCTTCTCCTCTCAAACGAAAAAAGAAGAAGAAAACCAACAAATCTGGCGAAGGTTCTCAATCTGCCAATCCTTCCAAAAACGAAGTGAATGTGACTGCTCCCACAACCAAATCCAAAGGACCTTCGAAGTCTCAGTCTTCGAAGAACGTAATTTCAGAACGCATTGGTAGCAATGCAACTTCTGATGAGCAAAAGGTAAATCTCACTTAATGCTTTTCTAGATGAATCATGTGACATTCTTTATGCTAACCCTTTGTTTCTGCGCAGAGCGTTCCCTTTGCTCCTGCTGATCCTCCCACCATCCATGGCCAAGCTTCAAAACCTGCAGCCTCTCTTCAACCAGAAGGTTTCAATGTAGCTAGCTGTTTTGAACAAAGGCTCATCCACTGCTATTACTCCTGCAGGGACCGTCGAAGCCTTGGATCAACAAGCAACTTCACCTCCATTGGTCGAAGCTTTAGACCAACAAGCAACTTCGCCTCCTCCGACAGAGGGCCCTGTAGTTGGCGAGCCAGACACAGTGTTTGAAACTCCCATCATCGACATTCCTAGTAACTCTTCTCCCAGAAGGGTGCATTTTGCTGACCAATCTGAAGAGGAAAGCGAAGCACATACTGTGAGTCATTACTTCGCAGATGGTGACGACGATGAGGTGATGCAAGAGGAGGAGGAGGTTCATGTTCCTGCTGGAACCATTTTCACTAAACAACCAGATCCTCCAACTTTGTCTGAGGAACAAAAAGAAGAAATGAAAAGAAGTAATCCCCTTAAATACATCAAGTTAATGCTAGCTCAACGGGATTCTTCTTCAAGCAAAAATCAATCTGAGGATTTGAGCCAAACGAAGGATAAAACCCCTCTTACTTCTCTTGACCAACTTCTTCAACAAGTCAACAAAACTATTCTTGAGGCTGACATTTTTACTATTATAAAAGATGATACTGAAGCCTATTTTTCGATGAAGAAGTTGCTTTCTCAGATAGATCTCAGTACCTGTCATCTGAAGTAGGTGAAACCATATATGATCTACAAATCTTGCTTAATGAGGTTAGTGGTGAATATATTAGGATTAATGATGCTGAGGATCAACCCAAACTAGGGTTTGGTGATTCTTAGATCAAAATGGATTTCCAACATCTCCAATGTTCATCATGCCTCCTCATATGCTTCAAAGATTCTCCATGTCAAGTTTCAAGCCTTACAAGTCAAGTTTCCTCAGCCAATTGCTCAGATGGTTGAAAATCAGTTGTATTGGACAAAAAAGTCAACTGTGGTCAACATACAGTCAAACTTCATGATTTTTGGTCAACATCCTCATTTTGAAGTTACATTCATCATTTGATCAAGGGTTGATCATGATTCATCAAGGAAACTCAAGATTTGCTCAAAAGTCAAACTTTCTAAATTAGGGTTTCTCTGAGAAAAGTCAACTGAACTTTGACTGAGCATAACTTCTTCATACTTTCTCAGAAATTTTTCCACCACCTCTTGTTTTGAAGGAAATTCAATTATCTACAACCTCATGTCTCACAAGAATGTTCAAAAAATGCTTCATTTAAGAGGTATGGATCAAAACATTACAGGTCCTTTTCAAAGTCAACAAAAAGTCAACTTTTTGTTTTGAAGATATATTGAGCATGGAAACTCCAATTGAGATGAGACCAAAAAGGTTGGTTAGAGGAGTCTTAGAGATTTCCAAAAAGTCCAAGAAGACTAAAAAATGTGGAAAATTGAGCAAGATACACTATTCAGAAGTTGGGCAATTTTGGACAATTGCACAAAAGGATATTTTGGTCAAAATGCAAAATTTTCCAAATGGGCCTAAAATCTTTTGATCCAAACTTGTTCATGACATTATTTGTGACCCATAAATGCTTGGCCATGGCAATTTTCTATTTTATTAATTTATTTTTGAATTTTAAACCATTTAATTCAAAATTAAATTATATAAAATATGAAAATAAGATATTTTTCCAAAAGGAATGATTTTATATCAAACTTGAGGTCCAAGAAAGCCCAAAACACTTGCCAATTTCGTGCATGATCATACATTTAAGAGAAAATCAAATTTCTTTCAAAAATTTGATTTTATTTGAAAATCATTGAATGCATTCCAAATCAAATCTTCTTGCCTTGTTTTTCCTCTCTCAAATCCCTCTATAAATACCAAGCAAGATGCACAACAAAAGAGACGAAACCCTAGCCCCATACACAGCCCTCACTTTGCCAAAAATTTTCAAGAATCTTTGAAAAATCGAATTTTAGTTCCAGCCTCTCTCAGCCTCTTCCAGCCATCCAAACGTGCTCAGGGGGTAAGGTTGAGTAAGAATGCATCTTTATCATTGATCAAACCATCCAAAATCGAGCCATATGCATGCATACATATTCAATTTTTTCTTGATTTTGCATTTGATTATTCTGCTTGTGTTAATCGATTCTAATGCTTTTATTATCTTCATGAGATGCCTAGGGTTTGATCTGGGCAATCGTTGTTGATCTTGAACGTTAGAATCGTATAATGCCATTCTTAGGGTTTTACGAACTGCTAGCTTCGAATCTCAAATTGTAGGACGATTCAAAGGAAACTGAGACCACCATTGGATTTGCAGACCCCGATTTAGGGGGGGTAGCCTTAATCCCAGTCTTCGATTTCCATTATTTTGCAGGTTTGTTGATTTTGCTAGCCGGAGAAGACGACCGGAGCTAGGGCTCCGGCGTCGCTGACTCGGTTGACCGGCGAGGAGGCTGGCGTGGCGAGATAACGTGTTCCAATTCGTCCATTCATAATTCAATGGGGTCCACTTCGCTGATTGTGTTTCAAACCATTCCCAGGACGCATCATCACTCATATACCATTGATTTTCACTTTTCCAACACCAAATGACATTTGGCCTAGTGGTTAAGGCGTTGCCTGTTCCAAGATGCTCTTCCACGTCCTCAGTTCGAACCATGCTTGGACCAGATTTGTTTTCTTTTTCACAAACTCTCAACTATTTTTCTATTTTCCATATTTTCTTATTTTTTAATATTTTACATTCATTTTAATTAATTTCAATATTTTTTATCATGCATTTTAAAATACCAAAAAATATTTTCCTTTTGCATTTATTTTCATAAAATGTTTATTTAATTTATAAAATTAAAAAATATTATTTTACATGCATATTTAATTTTATTCATAATTTACCATTTAAATCACTTTTAATTAGTTTTTAATTATTAAATCTTTTCCAAAAAATCCCAAAAAATTATTTTAGCATATTTATGTTATTTCCAGCATGAAATATTTTTCTCATTCAAAAATTTGCATTTTTACTAATATTTTCCTCTTATTCGATTCCTCTCGTATTTTCCGATTTCTGATTCTCTTGCAGGTTGTCCCGTTTCAGACGATTTCTTTTATCATTTTTTTTCCAATTATGTAACTGCTCATGGGATGTAATAGCTTAATTAGGCTTTTTATTTTCCGCACGTTTAAATTATGTATCTGCGCCAAAGCCATGTAATAGCGTAGGACATTTATCTTTCCGCATCCTTATACTTCCGCATTTTAATTTCCGCACCCTATAAACTGCTAGTAATTAGGCGTGTATGGCAAGATAAAATTGAACATAGCCCACTAATTTTCAAGATAAAATATCTGAATCAACACACTTCTTCACACACGCACCCCTTAGGGTAATTCTCTCTCGTTGCCTTACGAATTCAAAATGGTCAAGTCCATCGAACGTAGAGGTATTCTAGCACCGTTGCCTTCAAACAAATCATCATAGTCCCTTCGATACAAAGATCATAAGACCTACGATGTCGCCTCCGAATACATGATCTTGACCCTCGATTGTCGCCTACGAAAAATGATGATAGTCCCTTCGAATGTGCTAGGATACTTCCTACAAGTTGCTTTCTATGACCATCCGATGTCCCTTCGAATGTCCCGCTTACATCCAACGAATAGAGTTACCTACCAACTAATGGTATGGATAGCGCTATTCTAAAGGAACGTAAAACAACACGAAAACGACCAATTCTGAGTAGGTAATAAGACTTTTAGTTGCTTGCTCTCTCAAACACTTTTTCACACCTTACACTTTTGCTATCCGCACATTTGCGATACAAAATTCTACAAAGTCAGTTCACCGTGTTACACCTGGTCCATAGTTTTATGCCAGTTCTTTGGCTTTCGCCCTACATGTTTCTTTATCAACCCTATTACGACTTTATTGGCTGCTTCCACTTGGCCATTCGCTTGGGCATAATAAGGCGTTGACGTGAGTAACTTAAATCCCATTTCTTGTGCAAATTCTTGCATTTTTCGCCCAGTGAAAACTGAACCTTGATCTGTTGTGATACTTTATGGTATTTCGAACCTGTAAATTATTTGCTTTTGGATAAATTCCATAATAGCCTCTTGATCAACATTCATTAAAGGAATTGCTTCGACCCATTTTGTAAAATAATCTATACCCACAAGGATATATTTTTGTCCTTTGGATGATGTTGGTCGAATTTTACCAATTAGATCTAATGCCCATCCTCTAAAAGGCAAAGGCTTAACAATTGAATGTAGCTCACTGGCAGGAGCGTGCTGAATGCCTGCATGGATTTCTCACTCTTCACATCCTTTAGCAAATTCTATGCAATCTTTGAGCATAGTGGGCCAATACATTCCATATCGAAACAACAACCATTTCATTTTATGGCCTGCTTGATGTGCCCCACATGCCCCACTGTGCACATTGGACAAGGCTAAATACGCTTTGTTTTCTCCTAAACACTTGAGTAAGATTCCTTCTAGGGTTTTATTAAAAAGTTCATTCCCTATTAGCACATAAGACAATGCCTTGTATTTGATCTTTTTCTCTATGGTTACTGAAGGTTCTTTCAAGTAATTTATTATGGGACTTCGCCAATCTGTATCTGCCAAAGTATCTATACTTAACACTTCGAATTCCTTCTGACTTGCATAGCCAAATTTCAAATTTTCTAAGTCTAATAATGGTGATAATTTAGTAGCCATTATTCTACCTCTTGTCTCTATGAGGTATTGGAGTTTTTCTTTGGATGTCTTATACCCTGAGGCTATTTGAGCCAAGTCATTTTCCTCTGATTATCAATTCTGGGAATATGTTTTATATCCACATATTCAAATCTCTTGAGTAATCTATTAGCAATAACAAAGTACATGATCAAATTTTCTTTGATACATTTGTATTCTTTGGTTATTTGTTTAATGACCAACTCTAAATCTCCTCTAATTTCGACTCTGGTTGCCCCCAATTCCAACAAAGCTTCAAGTCCAACAATTAACGCTTCATACTCAGCTTCATTGTTCGCACAGGGAGGACCTTCCAACTTGTACTTGAATTTTGTTGGAATTCCTTCAGGAGAAATGATAAGCACTCCAACTCCACTTCCGTTTTTATGTGTTGATCCATCGAAGGATAATTTTCATGGCTGGATCTCAACATAATCTAACGCGAAGTCTTCACTCACAGAGTGTTCCACTATGAAATCTGAAACAACTTGCCCTTTCATAGCCTTTAAAGGCTTGAAAGACAAATTATACTTAGTGAGCGCTAAAGCCCATTTCCCAATCCTGCTATGCATGATTGGTTTCAAAAGCATATGTTTAATAACATCAAAGTGAGATGAAACGTAAACATCAACTGGTTTAATATAATATTTAAGTTTTGTACAACAGAAATACAGACAGAGGCATAGTCTTTCTATGCTACTATACCTAGTCATTGCTTTATTTAGGACCCTACTAATATAGTAGATGGCTCTTTTGACGCCATCATCGTTCTCTTGAGCCAACATACTACCTATAGTTACATTGGAGGCAGAGATATACAGTCTCATTGGTTTATCTCTAGAAGGAGGTGCAAGTATGGGAGGATGCATCAAATAGGCCTTGATTTTCTCGAATACCTCCTGATGTTGTACCGTCCATTCGAAATTCCCTTGATTGATACAGAGTAGTGGAGAGAAAGCCTGAGTTCGCCCACTCAAATTGGATATAAATCTCCTTAAGAAGTTGATTTTACCCAATAGAGATTGCAACTCTTTCTTTGTGGATGGAGGTTTTGTCTCCATAATGGCCTTCGTTTTGTTCAAGTTAATTTCGATCCCCTTCTTGTGGACCACAAAGCCTAGGAAATCCCCAGCCTGCACAAAAAAAGCACATTTAAGAGATTCATCTTTAAGCCATGTTTTCTCATTCTTTCGAATGATTGGCAAAGGTGGTTTAAATGATCCTCATTAGAGACAGATTTGACTACTATGTCATCTATATAAATCTGCATAAATGATTCAATGAAATCATGGAAAATGGTGTTCATTGCCCTCTGATATGTTGCCCCAGCATTTTTGAGTCCAAAGGGCATCACTACCCATTCATAAGTGCCTAGGGCGCCTGGACATCGAAACACAGTTTTGGGAACATCATCTTCAGCAATGAAGATCTGATTGTACCCAGCAGAGTATCCATCTAACATACTCAGGTATTCGAAACCCGCAGTAGAATCAATCAACATTTCTGCTATAGGCATGGAATATTCATCTTTTGGGGTTGCTGTATTTAAATCCCTAAAATCTATGCAAATTCGTAAAGAACCATTTTTCTTAATAACATGTACAATATTAGCAAGCCATTCGACGTACCTTGTGGTCCTGATAAACTTGCATCGAAGGAGTCGTTTTACCTCTACCTTTATCTTTGAAAGGATTGCTGGTGCGAATCGTCTAGGCATCTGTTTGATGGGCTTCTTGCCATCCTTGATTGGAAGCCTATGTTCCACCAGTTCCCTTTTTAAACCAAGCATTTCGTCGTAGTCCCAGGCGAAGCAATCTTTGTTTTGTTTGAGCATTTCGATCACCTTGCTTTTTAAACTGGGATTGAGTTTCGCACTGATGTACGCAACTCTTTTTTCGACACCATCCCCAATATCAACCTCTTCTAATGGGTCTTGTGCCAGCATTTTAGCATTTGTTGACTCTGGATCTTTTTTGAACCCCAAGGGCTCTTGGTCATAAATGGCATATAGTCGTTGATCCACTAGTTCAGAAGTTTGTCCATCACAGGGTGGGGGTGAGTAGTTTCCCTCAGGACTTGCTATTTCTTTTTTTGTTTTTTCTTTTTTATCTATGGCTTCGATAGCCATGTTTTGTACTTCGGCTTCAAGAGCCGTCTTTCGTTTGTTCTCAGCCAGATAGGCCGAAATCTTTTTATAGTAGGTTGATTCAATCATAATAACCTTCGCTTCCCCAGCCAGTTGGCCGTATCGTCGAAGTTTCTCCATCTTCTTCAATCTCTTGCCCATCCCACATGAGTTCTCTATCCCATTGGAATCCATTGGGACGTAGGGTTAGAGAATAGTAAGCGTTCTCATTAGGCTCGAAATATTCCTCAGGTGGATGGCATGGCCCAATGTTGGCCATGTTTCGATCGAAGTTTCTTTTATCCACATTGTTGATCTCTGTCTTATAATAACTTTGGTCTTCGTCTATGTTTTCGAAAATTCCATCGTCTCTCCACAACACCAACCTTTGATGCATCGAAGAAGGCACTGCTCCAATTCCATGAATCCATTCCCTGCCAAGCAACAGATTGTAGTTTGCCTTCGCAGCAATGACCATGAACATTGTGGGTCGTGTGAAGGAACCAACTGTTAGGTTAACTTGTATCACTCCCAAAGTCTTACCAACCTTTCCTTCATAATTCGAAAGCACCATGTTGTGAGGCCTAACATCATAATCATGCATGCCTATCCTTTTTAGCATGAATCTAGGCATCAAATTAACAGCAGCTCCTCCATCCACCAAAACTTTGTTCACACCATGTTGTTCAACCTTTGCCCTGATGAATAAAGGCTTTAGGTGATTTTTCATTCCTTCGTCTAGCTTTTCGAAGAACGTGTTTTGCTCTTCAACCGCTCCATTGTTCATCACATAATAACACACTGGCCTGTGTCTGGCCATTTCATCCTCATCAGTCTCCTCACCAGTATAGACTTTTGTATCCTGATTGTACTCACAAGGCAGCACTGAGACCACGTTGCAGTTTACATTAAAGAAGGACTCCCCCTCCGATTCGAAGTCATCAATCATCAAGTCTTCTTCGTTTGCAGCCTCCTTTTGTGTCTTATTTCCTTCAGTGTCTTTCTTTGGTGAAAATAGCTTCACGGACCGGGGTTTGATTTGGGTTCGATCTTTGGATTATTTGTACTGGATTCCCCCATCTCCATAGTCTTCGAATCCCTTTCAGCTTTTTGTTTACGCTGGTGTCTGCGCCATTGAGAACGAGACATTGGATTTTTTCCTTTGTAATTCTCCAATCTTATTTCTTCCCTCCTGTTTGAATTGAATTGTTTCCTATAAGCCATCGCAGTCCTACCTCCTTGGTCATAACTTCGCCATTTCCCTTTTCCCTTATCAGCCTTCGCCTGCAGCCATCTATCAGTGGGGATTTCTGCAGGTAGTTTGAAAGAAACTTTCTTCGTTCCCCTGGGATAAGGGTTGTATGGCCTTCTTGGCATGGTTCTGCCAGTGTTAACAGGATTCGAAGGCATTCCACCTTGGTGCCCCCAGCCTGATGCAAAAGGAACTCTCTTGAACGCTTCATCCATTTCGCTATCATATACCGCTGCACATCTAGGATAGATTATACACTCTGTTCCAATCTTGTGGCAACGAACCAAGAATTCGAGCAGACTCTCATCATCTTTGGGATAAACATTGTACAGTTGGTTGTCTTACCTCTAATTGACCCATATTATTCGTCAAGCAATTTTAGGGTTGGATGATGTTGCACCTTATCTGGTTCTTCTTGTGTGAAAAATATATTGAGACTCGCGTCTTTCCTGGGTAATTTCTCCCTTCTTTGCTCTCTCTCTTTCTCCAAACAGCGTTCCACTTCTTCCATTTCAGCGTTGGGCTGTTCGAAGTCCACCATATTTACTCCCAACATTTGATCATCAGAAATTTTGACTTCTTCGAACTTTATCCTGAGACCCTCAGTAGCCTCAATCAAACTTTTGTCAGTAGCAAGTTGGCCATCAGCAGCCTTCATTGCCTCACGAAGTATTTTTTCTTTGAGTACCTTTGGGAGGCCATCAGTAGCCTCTGTTTTGTTCCTAATCAAGATGAAGTCCCCATCCTCTTCAAATTCTACTTTCGGTTGAGCCTTCCTCTCAGCAATCTCCACTACATTGATATCTAGAGGCTCAGCGTAGTTGGTCTCCGCCATCAGCAACGGATCCGTATCAACTTTCATTGGATTCTTCCCCTTATCTGAGAACTTCAGCCTGTCATCTTTGATTGCATTTTGTATCAGATCCCTGAAAAGAAAACACTATGAGGTTTTACAAAAGCCCCTCTTCTTCCTTTGTTCCAATGGAGGAATCTTAAGGTTAGGAGGAACTATTAACTGGCCATATTTTACAAGAAGATCAAATATTTCATCACATTTAGTTATATCGAAAGTATAGACTTTCTTAGGGAATTTATCATTCCTTTCACTTTCGACAGGATCCTTTCCATTGGAAGGAAGCAAAACTTTATAAGCATAAGGGGTGCATCTATTTGTGATCGAAATCATAATGAGAATCATCTATCTTTGACCTCTTATGATTTTTACTAGCCCTAGGGTTTTATATCTGTTGGGTCTTTTGGTATCTTGAATGAATAATCTCGACCATTTGTTCTTGTGAAGCATCTAGATTTTAACAAACGAACCCTATTCAAATTATCATCTATCGGTTCCGTGAATTTCCTCTTAATGCTTGCTAATTCTTTCGGACTAATGTTAGGTGACCCATGTAAAATTGTTCATGGAAAAGTCTTTCTAAAGAAGGCCATGTGGATCTAGGGGTAGGGTAGTGAACCAAGTAAAAGAGTTCTTCGTTAGAGAACTTGGGAAGTATTTTATCCTAATATTTTCATTATTTGCTATATCTCTTGCTTGTTAAATATCTCGCTATATGTTGATTCACTCGTGTCTAAAATTTCGTGAATTTAGGGACTTTAAAGCCCTGAGAACATAGTCTACAATAGGAGATGTGTAATTTGGCCTCCTAAATCACGAATTTAAACCATTCGGGCCATTATTCTTTCGATCATGGTGGTTAGGTTATTTTTGCCACTAAAATGTCATTTCTAATCTGTGAACGTCGCATTTTGGTCCCTATTCACCATCATTATTGGTTAGTCGAACTTCTTGAATTTCTGTTGCCTTAATCTTGCCCTATGTTTCTCTCTTGACCACTTGTATGGGGTCGAAGATATTCTTCGTTCTTGCCAATTCTTGAACCAAAGAAAATTCTTGCCATTGCATTTTCTTGGTTTGTTCTATTTATATTCTAGATAAGGGGACCAAAAATAGCATTCATCTCACGGGCTAGGATTCCTACCATATCATGATTGCTATCATCCATCTGTTGCCTAAGTGCTGCCTGACTATTAGTTGTAAGGGTAGGAAATTGGGCAAGATTTCCTAGGTTCTGGGGATTTGTACCCAAATTATTCATCCATTAACGAGACCCTTGGCCTGGGGACGAAGTCGAGGCATTATGTAAACCTGCCATAAATGAAAGTGGCATTCCGTATGGAGGGTTTCTGGGTCTCAAAGGCTCGAAACCTGGAGGCCTCGTAGGGGTCGAATCCTGTTGATTCCCTATGTGTGGCATAATTTGCATTGATGACATGTTAGATGGTATTTCTAATGTACTTACTGGGACCGTATTCGAACTGCCAACAGGGATGGTATTGGAGGCATCAATCGAACTTGAAACGATTGTTGGGGATTTTGTCCCCTATCTTGGTTAGTTGTGTTAACCATTGTTTTGGTACGTTGTCTTCTGGGTATATGTGGATTATTGTTTTTTATTTTGCCACCTCAAAGGTTCATATACCAAAACGCACTCCAAACTCAGAAAATTTTAAAATTTTAAAATAGTTTTGAGAAAAAAATTTATTATGACACCGTCCCACTGGGCGTGCCAATTTGTTTACAATGATTTCTAGTAAACAACCGCTAGTCTTCAATTCTTGATTATTATTGGTTACTTGCAGGATCGACTAGATTGATCCTAGGACACATGTGTCATAATTGATTTCTATGTTCAAACCCATTATCTCAATTAATTCTTAAGAGATTTCTCTAAGATTGTCTATAGAAATATACTGTCTGAATGTATAAAGAAAGACATCGAATTTAAACTTAAGTTTTGACAATTGAATATAAGGATAAAGATTCTTTGAAAAGATAAAGGTTTCTGGAAGCGTAAAATGCTTGAATGAAAAGACGGAGTAAAAGTGTAGTTTTTGAAGAAATAAATGTGTTTAGAGGCAAATAAAACAAGAACATGAAAAGGAAATCGAAAGATTCTAAGAGTAAAAGTGTTGTACAAGTGAAATAAATATAAAAAGACTTGTATTTAAATTGTAAAGGATCATGATGTTCAGTACGTACATTTTGTCTTCTAACGTTTCCCTTGATTCTGGTAATTTGAGTGTTTGAGATTTTTTAGTACATGAAACGAACACCCTAAATCTAACATAAAAACACCTATTTATAGTGTCTTGACCCTAACGGTCCTACTCTAAAATCATGACACGCTCGAAGCATGCAGGCTCCTGACGTTTACTGACTTCCACGCGTCTTCTAAGAATGGCGCTCTTATTTGAAATTCGAATCCTGTGCCAACGGAGTATCTTTGCTAGTTTTCTCCGATTCGAACTAAATCTTCTGCTTGGACCGTTTTCAATGCTGGCACATTAACCAAAGGAACTCTTTATATTTTAAACATAAAAATCTCAAATCGAAATCCATCATCTGTCACTGGACATCGAAGACTCCTTTAGAACAATTGTTCTATATTTCTCACCAATATTCATCATTAATATTAACCTCTTTTTATATGCTTATCCGAAATATTGTTTTGATATTCTAATTATTCTTTATTCGAAATTGCCAGCTAGCAGGGGGAGAAATGAATTTATATTAAAAACATATTGTAATCTTTTTCCTTTGCTAAATTTTTTTTCACATAATTTTTTCTAGTAAGATTTTAATGAGGCATAACCAAAACAAACAACCAATGAGAAGTGTTATGAATAATTGGATGATGGTCTCCCAATGATTTTATTCCTTATTTATAATTATTTGTATTTATTATATTTTCCTATAAATATAGGACCAATCTCATTGTAGAAAGACACATTAATGAAATAATATAAAATTATTCTAATTTGTCTATCTTCTCTTTTCTATTGCTTTTTATTAATTTTATTACATCAAAAACAATTAAGTCTTTATGAATGATTTTACAATAATAATTATATATCATCAACGACCAAATTTTATCAAATGATCTAAGATATGAATGAATTTATCTACGCGGACGTCATGAAAACACTACATGTTAATTAGCATGCTCTAATTGATCAATGGAGCACACTCCGGATAAAATTATTTATTTAAAACCTAAATAGATTGAGATTTAAATTGGAAACATGCATATATTGGTATTGAGTTGGGTTTGTTAAGAAAAATTCACACAAAACCTTGGATTAGGGTTGTCCTACAAACATGGATCAGTACCATATGAAGATTGAACAACACACTGATTAAATTGTACCTGATCTGAAATGCGTCTGGTACTATATTTATGTATTTCTGTATTCTAGCAGCATATTCTCTTTTGTTGTTAAACTTCCATTTCATCATTGAATAGCAAACATTGTAAACTTCCATTTCATCATAGAATAGCATGCCAACTTTGTTGGAAAAGCAAAACGGTGGGTCCCACGCCAGCTGCTGAAACACCATTCACATCATTCCAACGCCACACTTAACAGATCAAGCCAATATTGTGGCCTGTGGGTCTCGAAAGACACCTCAGAAACTATGTACACTAATTTTAGTTGACTAAAAAAGAAGAATAATTAAAAAAACCTTTACAAGTCAAGCAGCCAATCACGAACTCGAATTAAAAATGTGTATTATATCTATATATCTATCTATGCACAACCCTTAATCATTAATTATATTTGAGTTTCTTCTCAAAACTTAAGGGAGATTAATTAATGGCAGGAAATGGTAAGGAAGTTGCAATAGGAATCGACCTAGGAACAACCTATTCTTGTGTTGCTGTGTGGAGACATGATCAGGTAGAGATCATAGTGAATGATCAAGGGAATAGAACAACACCTTCTTATGTTGCATTTACTGATTCTCAAAGGATGATTGGTGATCCTGCTTTCAACGTGGTTACTTGCAATCCAACCAACACTGTCTTTGGTAAATGCTTCTAAACTTTATTATTTCAACATTCTTTCTTTTTGTTGCATCTCTCTATCTATGATCTATTTGGTTTCACTAAATATATACTTTAGTTCATTTAAGGTTTTTTATGTATAAATTAGTGTTTGAAAGTTGCTTGTTGTTGCGTGATGTTGCTTGATGTTGGATGTTTGAAGTTGATTTATGTTGTTTGAAATTTGAATGTGGTTTGATAGAGTTTGCAAATATGAGATTTGAGTGAGTTTGATAATGTACAAATCTCTGGTTTGTTTTGTAGACGCAAAGAGGCTAATTGGTAGGAAATTTTCCGACGACATAGCTCAGAATGATATGAAACTATGGCCATTTAAAGTAATTGGAGACTTCAATGACAAACCTATGATTGTTGTCAACTACAACGGCGAGGAAAAACATTTTGCTGCTGAAGAAATCTCATCTATGGTATTGGTGAAAATGCGAGAGATTGCAGAAGCTTACCTTGGATCTATAGTGAAGGATGTTGTTATAACCGTTCCAGCTTACTTCAATAACTCACAACGCCAGTCTACTAGAGATGCAGGTGTTATTGCAGGCCTCAATGTTATGCAAATAATCAATGAACCTACTGCAGCAGCAATTGCATATCGCCTTCACACGAAACCATTTAATCATGGAAGAAGAAATGTATTCATTTTTGACTTAGGTGGTGGCACATTGGATGTGTCCATCCTCACATTTGAAGAGGGTGATATTCAAGTTAAGGCCATCGCAGGCGACACTCACCTCGGGGGACAAGACTTTGATAACACGCTAGTAGATCATTTTGTGAAGGAGTTCTTGAGGAAGCATAAGATTGACATCAGTGGAGACAGAAGATCGGTTAGGAAGTTGAAGAACGAGTGCGAGAAAGCAAAGAGGATACTTTCGTCCACTACCGAAACCACCATTCAGATAGAGGGTTTAAATCAAGGTAAAGATTTCTACTCAATAATTAGTCGTGCGAAGTTTGATGAACTCAACAGCCATCACTTCATAAAGTGCATGGAGATTGTTGAAAAATGTTTAAAAGATAGTGGAATGGACAAGAGTAGCATTCATGATGTTGTCCTTGTTGGTGGCTCTACCAGGATCGTAAAAGTACAAGAACAGTTAAGTGATTTCTTTGAAGGGAAACAACTATGCAAAAACATCAATGCAGATGAAGCTGTTGCACATGGTGCTGCTGTTCATGCTTCTTTATTGAGTGGCGAGTTTAGTGAGAAGGTTGAAGATTTGCTATTGAAAGAGGTGATTCCTTTGTCCCTTGGATTGCAGACTCATGGTGGAATCATGGAGATTATAATTCCTAGGAATACTATAATCCCTACAAAGATGGAACATGTAGTCACCACACATCTTCACAACCAAGGCAATATTTTAATTCATGTTTATGAGGGTGAGAGGCTACGAACTGAGGAGAATAACTTGCTAGGAAAGTTTGTATTGGAAATTCCTCTGGCTCCAGTAGGTGATCCTCAAATCAAGATCACCTTTCAAATTGATGTTGATGGCATCTTACATGTCTCCAGCACAGAAAAATCCCTTGGAGTCAATAAAATGGTTACAATTACAAGTGACAAGGGAAGGCTTTCAAAGGAAGAAATTGAGAGGATGATCAAAGATGCTGAGAAGTACAAAGATGAAGACAAGATGTATAGGAAAAAGGTAGAAGCAAGAAGGGCATTGGAGAAGTATGCAATCAATATGAGAAAGTCCATAGAAGATGAGGAGATTAACTTGAAGCTTTCTTCAGAAGACAAGAAAATGATCAATGATGCTATTAATTTGGTTCTAATGTGGCTTGATTTGAATGAGACAGCAGAACAACATGAGTTTGAGTATTATGGAAGCATTCTTTCAAGTGTGTTTGAACCAATCATTATGAAGATGATAAAAAATGAGGAGAATGGTGTAAAACCAGGTACTGTTGTGGGATATCCTCTTCATAGTAGAAAGAAACATTGGATATCATTATTAGCAAAATATTGTTTTCAGATAGTATTTTCAGTTGCAACAGGTTCCGTCAGTGGGATAATTTCGAATGTAATTGGGGACTTGTTAAAATAAAATTAACTCCTTATAAGGTAGACATGTATTTATGGAAAATTATATAGATAAATTCATGTTTAAGGTGACAATGTCAATTATCAATTGTAAGACAAATTTGTTGAGTTTAGTTTTGGGATGTATATGAACCATTTGTGCTATATATAGGATATTCTAAATCCTAAATTCTGTCTAGGTTTTGTGTTCCTTGCTTCATTATCATCTTCGAATTTCACTTGCTTCATTTTCTTTTCAAGTGCCAGTTTTCATCATCCGTCTTGCATTTTGTTGTCTTTTATTTGTTCATTCTTATAATGTTCAAGGTAGATAATATAACTGAAAATATGATAATCACTCTAACAGTGGCGATCATTTAATATTTAGGTAAGCTTTGGAATACTTCGCTAAAATATCGGTTCAGTTTTGAAGTGTCCCAAACATAGTTTTAAATTGCGGTTCTACGGCTAATACAGCGTGAAATATTTAAAATTATTATAATTATTTATCTTTCTTATATTTATATTTTGCATTAATTTTAATTCATTTTAGGCTATTATATTGTATTTATGTATAATTTAAATTGAATTTTGTTAAATAAACATTATTATAATTAATTTTGTAAGTTATTTAAACAAACACATGCTCGGAAATAATTTTTAAAATAGATAATATAAATAAATTACAATTGATTTAAAATAAAAGAACCATAGACACAAATATATTAGTGTTATATATTGTCATTTTGATTGTGAAAAACAACACCATTTTAATCCACTTCGTAAATTAATTTACGACTCTATCAAAATTTTAAGCTTCACTGGTGCCAAGGGGAAGGCAATGATAATATCCATACTCATTATGATAAAGGCCAAAGTTACATTAATATATGTAATACAGATGTTAGGTGTTGTGAATATCTTCATGTAGTAACCCTTGATCACATATTTCATGAATTATTGGGCATCCTGGACCATGGATGACCAATAGTACCCAACTTTGAGAACTTTCTTGGCTAAAGCTTGATCCCCTAGATGTTGTTCGACTATTACTTCATGAACTTCAATGAAAGTTTAGGCGACTTCTTCTTCTTCTTCTTCTTGGGACTTTAACATAGGGAACGACAATCCCTTTGATACAAGGTTCCTTCTATCAATAACTATGAACTTTCTATTATTTTTATAAGGGCCGCCTCTACCTTTTTAGGGTGTATTTTATCCTACCCAACTCTTTAACCAACTGTTTCCCCATCTCTTTCCCTTGGAAATATATTCCTTAGCTATAACAAGTTTTTCTATCAAGTTGTCCAAGGATTTGGCGTGGTTCTCATGGAGGACTCACTCCATCAGCAGGCTGCTAGGCATATGATTCTTCATCATGTAAGATAGCTCATGAGGCGCCATTTGATTAATATCCTTGAAGTCTCCAGGAAATTATTCAAGAAAGGGGATGCAAATGCTAGTGAATTTTACTCAAACAAATGTTGTGTTAGACCATAACGATGATTGTTCGGACATGTCAGCCCGAGTCAGCGAGTTATTCTGTTGTCCTACCTTTTCACCTTCTTAAATTATTATAGTAGCATTAACATTTGGTGCAGGGGAATAACTCCTACCGTGCTTCCAGTTCATATAGGGGAGAGGCTCATTGGGGGCATTACCTTCGGAACACATCTTTCTTCCTTTTGTAGCAAGGCTTTCTTTGGGACTCTTTGGACTCTATCTCCATTGTTCTTGGAGCTCAAACTTCTACCTGGCTGGGTGAGCTTTCCTCTCAACTTATATGATGGGTGAATTTTTTTTCTCCAATAGGGAAAAAAGAAAGTTATAAATAACCATGTGAGTAAATTATCCTAACAAACTGCAGTTCACTATGATCTCAAACTTACACAAATATTTATCTATTTTGTTGTCCTTTACTAGGTCTAATATAATCATGGTACGAGAGCTCATAACCTTAAATTCACCCAAGAGATGAACCACTTCCCTTTTAGTAGGGATAAGGTAGTCAAAGTTAAAACCAGTGATTGTTATTTTGTTCATTGTATAAGTCATAGGGAAGTGAGAGATGTCACACTCCCTATTTTTTATCAGGGAGACACCATTTTCCCCTAAATCTCATGAATATGTCTTTCCAATTTTTGTAATTGGTGGAGTGACTCTTGAACACTCTTCTCCTAAGCAGGGTACTAAAAGTCACCCAACCACTTTTAGAACTAATCTTGATACCATAAAAATAAAATAACATCCTACATCAGGGATAATTTCCAGCCAGCGATATATAATCTCAAATGACCTAATAAATCCATAACTATTGGGAAAAATTTGGGAAGGAGTGACATTGGAAGTCTGTAGAACCTCCACTTTGAACAAGGTAAAGGGATCAGAATCCTTAAATCTTGAATAGCAAGGAGGTGCAGGTAGAAGTATGAACATGGTGAGTAGGATAGGGAAATGTTAACCCTTTTCTTCGTAGAAATCGCCTCCTTAATAATACCTTCCTCGTGGCCATTGTTGGAAAATTCGATTTGCCTCTAAAAGGAGAAAACTCTCTACTCGTTGGTGTACATGGATCTAAAATATTTAATGCTTGTATAATTAACATATGTATCCTCCATCAGTTTCTAGGAGTTTTCTGGAAAATAAGAAGAAGAAAGTGAGTCAGTATCACTCGCGAAAGTGCTAGTGCTCTCGTAAATTCAAAGTACTCCTACTTTTAAGAGCTTGTGATAAATTGAACCATAATTATGTTCAACTTTCCTCGTACAACTCAAATACATTTCAGAGTCATATCTAATGTTAGAAGGCTCTATCACCCTACCCTTCTCATCTAAATCTCAAACGATCACCATTAAAGAAGAAAAGGAGGAAGGAATATTAAAGATATGTACCTAGAAATAGAGGATTGAGAGTTAGAATTATTGAAAAGGTTGATAGTGAAAGTTGAACCTATTTTATATATATTTGAAAGCTAACCATAGGGGTAATAAATATCCTATCACTAGGTACATCAAAAGTTGAAAAAATATTCCCCACATCTCTAACACATGAGAGGACTCCTGACCGAATTGGCTTCACGAAACAAGTTCATAATTAATCAAGACACAATAGTTGTCAATTGACTATTTGGATCTTGTTACTCCTTTGCATTCTTTATTTCCAAAGTTTTCGCGCACCATAAATTGCACATATTGCAACACAAGACTTCAATTTTATTCGTTGTTCTCACGCTACTTACTTTGCATTCTTTATCTCCAAAGGCCTTCACTATATCGTAATCCTCTCTTGAACGTCTTGTACGAAACCCCCCAAATCAATTAATGATCTTATAGAACAAACCTGCGGTTTTTTCGAATGAAGACTCATGCAAATCTTAACCCCAAATTACCGGCTATACAAGAACCTAATTGGACATTATCGAACCTCGCCTAGATGGAACCCCAACAAAATATTATTATGTGTGATTTATTAGTGAATATTATGTTAGAGGTGAAGGTGAAGAGAAATTTCAGGAAATTTTTATAATATCATCAAGTTGGAATGATGTATGAAAGATATATTTATAATTATGAAAGTTTTGTGGAAAAAGAGGGAAATTCATAATGAAAAGAAAATAGAAAATTTAACCCATGAAACAACATAAGCATACATGTAACTTGCATGTGCGACTCATAGTATTAATTTCAACAGGAATAAGCCAGCATGAAATGCCCTATGAACCAACCTAAACAAAGGGCATAAGAAAACTGCTTATTTAGGACATTACATGAGCCGGCCTGAAAGGATGCTTGAGTCGACATGACCAAGACAGAGAAAATTGTCTTTTCTATGACAATGAATGAGTTGGTCTGTAAGGCTACATGAACCGACTTGTACAGGAAAATGTAGTGCAAAAATTGATTTTTCAAGTAAAATTGTGCTTTGAAAGATAAATTACAGAAACTTAAAGAACACAATCAATTGTTAAACCACTTTGATACAACTCACCTACTCTAGGGCTATCAAGCCAGGAAGGAAATCCACTATCATAGGTATCAATTTGAAGTTAAACATTCCCAGTTTACACTTCTCACTAAATCCCCCACCCAATGCAATTTCTGTAACACCCCAAATTTTACCCATAAAATATAAGGAAAAATTAGAGTATTTTAATTTTTCATACAACACATGGGATGCCACATTTCAACTTTAACAACACAAACATATTAAATACATAACATTATTATTATCAGGGGATCACATAACTCTTACTTCAGCTTTTAAAACAAAACAACCTTTTATTTAATATGCAGCGTAAATTCATAAGTATTCAATCCAAGTGACTGATCATCTTTATTCAATTAAGAAAACTTGAAATATCATAGTATTTTTTATTATTCAACTTAAAATGCAACATCAATAACAACAACTGAAATGACATAAACAAAACATCCCCCGAGTGCTACGTATCAGAGCAACTAGACCGACTTGGACTAACAGCAACTGAATTCTTCATTCTCGAATACTTGCACGTTACCAGTATAAAGGCAACGGCGAAACAAATGAAAAGGTGAGATATCTACCAATATATAATTAAATTCATGATAAATAATATATTAGAATGTAGATTATATAATTCACCACTTCACATAATCCAAACAACATTTATATCGACAATACCAACAACGATTACAACAACATATATATTAATAATTAGCAACGACAACAATTATAACAATTATATCACAACAACATTTCCAACACAACATAACAACTATTTCACAACTTGTGAATAACAACAACAACAACTTAAATCAATCGACACATTAACATAACAACTATAATTATGTGACTTCGAAATGCAGCTCAACTGTGCATATGCATGTGGTACCATTGGAGTAAAACTCCCAACTTAGAACATTTGTCAGTAATTCCTAGGCACAAGGCATAAGCCTTCAACATTTTGCCAATCCAGGCCAACATTTTGAGCATTCGTTCCAACATAAAAATTGTCAATCCAGGGCAACTTAATAATGCAATGTATGCCATGCGACCTCAACCTCAATCGACAAAATCACGACAACGCAACAACAACAACACACGACAACGACAACATAACAGCTAATCAACTGAAATTCAACATTGGTCATAGGCCTACAGCTCAGTTCAATTCAACATTGGTTAAAATCCTATAACATATTACAATCCAACATTAGCTAACAACCTACAACATAATCAACTCAACATTGGCCAGAGACCTACGACGTAATCAACGTAATTAACAACAACTCATCACTTGCTAAAAAGCCTACAACTTAATATCAATGTATACTATTTTCATTCACTCATTAATCCACTACTAGTTACTACATTAATCTCTGAGTAACTTATTCTACGATTCAACTTACAATCATTCGAATTGTTTTCATCTAATTCTAATCAACTGCTCATGGTTGGGATTGCTAGTATTTCGATTCTGCACTACTGTTCGCGTTAAAAAGTGTCGTGCTAGGGAATCGAATATGAATTCAGCTTCTCTACCTCGAAACGATTTACTCTTTTGATTTGTTTATAAGATGCCGCGAGCATCAAGCTTTATTATTTTCAACACAAGAAAAGATGATTTAATGATTATGAAAAAGGGGAAAGCTGTTAATACCCTCAATTGATTTTGATATGCGTAACGACTAGCTCAAACTAGACGTAACGCATTGGGGAGATTCTGAGTAAGGGGGTTTGTTATATACAGGGAATAGATGGAGCACCCTAAATATATATAGTTATCTATAGATTTATATATGAATATATTTGATATATTTGTGTGTTTTAATTGCTATTTCTATGATTGGGAAAGTTTCTCCTTTGGGATTTTAAGAAGGATAGATTATGTGGGATCCTAGTGTTTTGTTATTATTGTGCTCGCAAAGATCTGTGGATCTTTTGCATACATATCCCCTAGTGGGAATCAGAGCATTTGTAGCTCGGATCTACAGGGATCTATGGTTTGTTTGGTCTGAGAGAGAAAGAAACTTGCTCGCCAAGGATGAGACCTTGTGCCTACGTATTCTCAAAAGGATGTTGAGAAAGTCAGAGCAATCGTAGTTCCCACTTATGCTAGTGGAAAGCAACGGGATGTTAGTAAGAGACAGACAAATGTCATCTTAATGAAAAAATGTATCTAATCTATTTCATCACATACATTTTGAAAACTTTGATTGATAAAAATCTTTCATCGTAAGTTATAGGTGTTTTGCTTGAGTGTACAAGCGTTACCACTTACATGTTTAAGAAAGATGTTTGAAAAAGATGATTGAATCTTTTAACTGTAAGTATTGGGTGTTTTGCTTGAGTGTACAAGCATTACCACTTACAATTAAGAGATGTTTTTGTTTGAAAAGAGTTTGAAAAGTTTTTGACTGTATGTGATGTAATAGATGAGATACTTCTTCCATAGAGATGATAGATGTATATATCTCGAGGAGAAATTGATTGGATTAGGGGGATGCTTTTAAGAAGCCCATGGGTCCTTGTATTGTAAGCCCAAGAGGAGGCATTCCGAGGGTCATCGAGGGTCCTTGTATGAAGCTCAAGAGGAAGCTATAGGGTATGGCTGGCTTTGGCTTTAAAGGGATTTCAAGGAAACCATCCTTTTGGAATTAAGAGCAATTTCACCGGGAAATTATACTCTCAGGGTTCTATCCTAACGCGGGTGATTCTTTGTATTGGAAGCCCAATAGGAGGCTGTTAAGAGATTTCTCGGTCTCTTTCATTGTATGATGCCCAAGAGAAGGCTAAACTCAATGAGGAGTTCTTTTGAACGAAGCCCAAGAGGAGGCTGACTCAACAAGGGAGTGCTGTCTTATATGAAGCCTAAGAGGAGGCTAAACTCAGATGAATGAGTTTTCTTATATGAAGCCTAAGAGGAGGCTGAACTCTGTGGGGAGAGTTATCTTGTATAAAGCCCAAGAGGAGGCTAAACTGTGGGGAACCTATTGGTTAGACTAATGGTTATGTTATATTTAGACACTTGTATAAACAAGTGTGTGTGTGATATGTATTCACAAGAGTTTATGAAGGAAATATAAACAATGCATGATGTTTATTTACAAGAGTTTATGATTTGTGAAATATAAACAATGTCTGTGAAACGAACGTTTAAAACGAGCGCAACTTGATTATTTACAAGTTTGAATTGTGTACAAGGATGTAAATATGCACACGAATGAGTATTTATGTACAGAGAGGGATGGATGTACATAGGAGAGTTGGGACTTACACCATAAGGGTGGCCCATTGGTTTAAAAGCAGTTTCACAGGGAATAATGCTCCTTTCAATACCAATGGTATTCAGTGTATATACAGACGAAACGGAAACAAACGACCGAAGTTTATCTGTGTTTGAGTAAAAAGTATCTGTATTATGTACAAGTAAAAATTTGTATGTATATGAAAAAGAATTTGATATGTACAAAGAAATAATTATGTACATAAAAGAATGTTTTGGGACTTACACCGTGAGGGAGGCCCATTGGTTTAAAAGCAGTTTCACCGGGAATAATGCTCCTTTCAATACCAATGGTATTCAGTGTAAAATGAAAACAAATGGAAGAAGTTTGTCTGTATTATGTACAGGTAAAAAGATGTGTACATAAAAGAAATGGATATCTACAAGGAAATATATGCACATAAAAAGAATGTTTTGGGACTTACACCGTGAGGGAGGCCCATGATCGATTAAGAAATTTGAGAGAAAACGAATCGGTTTTATCGTTTAAATCGGATCGATCATGGTAAAAAGATGTAAGTTTGATGAAAAAAGTTTTGAAGAAATAGTTTTGAAAGTGTTTTTGAAATTTAAAGTTTACTTATGAAAAGTTTTGAAAAGAATTGGGATTCGAAAGTTTGAAAAAATCACCTTTTAAAGTGGTTTTGAAAAGTGCTCAAAGTACCGTTTTCGGCTCGATTAAAATATAATCAGATGAAAGTTTTTTCTGAAAATTTTTGCACTATCATAAAATAGATGTATTTATTGACAAGTGTACAAAAAATCACCTCAAAATGAGGAGTTTTGATTGGTTAAAAAAATGTTAAAGTTTGTAAGAAATATGAAGAAAAAATGAAAAGTTTGAAAAAAATTGGTCCATGGGAGGCTTGAACCCAGGACCTGATGGGTGGATACGTGGCACAAAGACTTAAGAGTGAGCTGGCAACCGCTGGGGCGGCAATACATCCGTGTATTGAAATCAAACAATGAAATTATATTTTAAAATAGATATTTGAATTTGAAAAAACGCGCGCAGTGTTCATCTTCCTCCTTCAATCTTCAATCCATCCTAAAATCCTTGTTTCTTGATGAAATTGAACGAAGTAAACATCAAACTTGTTCGTTTTGAGCCCAGGAACATGATTATGTTGTTTAATTTCATTTATTTTAAGCCTATCATGATTGAATTTCTCAAGAACACGAAGAACCCTAAAACTGAAAATCTTAATTGAAATCGTGTATGGTTGATGATTTTTCCAATTGATTGAGGGTTAATGATCGTGAGTGGTGCAGAAAACAAATGGCCAAGCGTTTTTTCAAAATGAATCAAAGAATCATGGATTTGAAGTTCGAGCTCTTACCTGTTGAAGCTGGAATCAAATTCTGGATTTGAGTGCTTCCAGTTGTTGTTTGAGGATTGTTTGAGCACCAACGGCCTATGTGGAAGGTGTATGATCACCCTGCTTGCTCTGAAATGCTCTGGAACTCTCTACCCAAGTCGACCTGCATAAGCTCAAAATGGAAACTCGAATTCTGGGTTAGAGGTGTTACAGCTTGTTGTTTATGATCTGCATCATGTCTATGATGTATATGGATGGTGTTTGGATGATCAGAAAATCAATAGCTCAAGCCAACCTATGAATTCGACTCTTAAGGCAGTTTTGGCAAGCATAATGACATGAGATGTGAAAACTGTTTTTTAGCTTTGCTTATGTTGATCTTATGTTTCAAACATGTTAGATATTGATTATAGGATATGTTAGACACCAAAATTCTTCATGGTTTTCACAAGTTTTCAAAATTGCAAGTTTTCACAAATTGACATAAGTTACTTGAATTTTAAGAAAGTAAAGAGAAAGCATGTACTTGCATGGCTTTGGTGTAGTTTCAACTTGAAAATGATACCTCTATTTATAGGTCAAGGTTTCTGAAATGTTTGGCAAAAAGAATGGCTTTTGGTAAATCAAACTTGCCTTAGAGGGCAAGGAAGTCATTTTGCCTTAAGAGGAAACTTCCTTTTTTAACCATGTGTGAAAATATTCAACTTGATCCAAACTTGTCATAATTACTTCTCACTGATTTTTATCAGTTCTTATCCCAATTTGGCAAGGTGGCATGTGTTCTAGAAGAAGAAATCCAAAAATGACCTATAATTGTGAAGTTTTGAACTTGAAATCCATGGTTATGGAGCCTTATGTTTCAATTTCAAAAGTGTAGCTAGACTCCATGGATTTGATAGTTATTGGACATTTTGGAAAGCTTGTTTCAAGGGCTACAATTTTTATGTTTTGAGTTTTTTCCAAATCAAAGTGGAACTATGTGAAAAAATGCCATGAAGTTTGGAAAAAGTACAAAATTTCAACACTTGAAAATTTTTCTAAGTGTTGGAAATTTTGACTTTTTGTTGACTTTTCCAAATTCTTTGATTTTTTATGATCAAGATGGATCATTTGAAGTATTTTGATGATTGAAAAAGTTTTGTTTTGAAAAAATTGACCAAAAGTCAAAGTTTGACTTTTCTGTGCAGATGAAATTTCATCAGATGTTTCAGAAATTGACTGATGAAGTCTGTGAACTTTTGTGATGTTTTGAATTCAAAAATTAGGTCAACATGTTTTATCTAAGATATAATGACCAATCTCTAACCAAAAAATTCATTCATTGCTCAAAAAATCAGAGAATACTCATGCTCGACCAAAACCCTAATTGGTCGATCCGTGATTGATTAAAGAGAAAAGTTGGGTATCTGATGATCAGAGGTTGATGATTTGATCAAGATAGATCAAATGAAGTGAGTAAAACTCAAACCCTAATTGGTTGCCTCTTGAATCAGATGAAAATTTGATGAAACCCTAATTTTGACCTGTGAATGCTACACCCGATTAATTCTGTTCTGAATTGTTAGTTATGCAATGATGCAAATGTGAGGTGGTATATTAGGTCAAAAATTGGGGTATGAAAGATGCCCCTATTTAAGTTTCTTTAACCTGAGATATGAAGAGACTTAAGATAGGTGTGAAGAGACTTAAATATCAGAATACACAAATTTTGGACCTAAGATACCAAAAGATGCGAGTGATGCAAAATGATTGTAAAAAGTTTTTCCCAGATGATATCAAAGAAATGACATGGTGGGGAAAAATTTGTGAGGATGACTCGATCTGTTTAGGAAGAGAGGATCCTGCTTGTTGGGAAACAAGCAATATGTCTCGCTGGGGAAAAAGAGATTCACAAAACATGTGAACATCTGTTTTGCTTTGGGAAACAAAGAAATTACCTTCTGTCAGCCTCGTGACAATGTTTAAGGTAAGCGGAGATGATATTACCAATTATCAGCCTTGTGATAGTTTATGGTAACGAGCTCTGAAGATATTACTAATTATCAGCAAAGTGATAACTATAACAAGGTAATTCTTGAGAAAATTTACTGAGTATTCAGCCTTGTGAATATCAAACAATGATGGAAACAGATCTCGAAGGAGTTCTGAAGATATTACCAATTATCAGTGAAGTGATAACTATAACAAGGTAAATCTTGAGAAGATATTCTGTGTATTCAACCTCATGAATAACAGTTAATAGTGGAAACAGATCTCAAATGAGTTTCTATTTTCAAGGATGCAATCTTGCCAAGGATCTCTTTCTTAAGAAGATGCGGGCATTTGATTTAAAGGACACAGGTTTTCTTTAGACAGAAAGACAACTGCTGGGGAATTTCTCGAACAGTCGTGATTTGACCTTGTTGAGAAGAACAATTGTTTTATGATAAGGAAATAAGCGGCTCGGATGACGAGGCTATTGCTTATTGTTTTGTTGGCTAGAGACGAGGTTCTATCCAGGAATGAACTGGAAAGAAAAAGTCAATCAAGAGATTGTTCCCAATGAAGAATGACCTCAGCTGGGGAACAGGAGGGAGAAAAGATGTATTTCTATGCTTTGGGATAATCTACTGAGGATATAATCGTACCTACATGAGTAAGTGTGATTTAAGCCAGTGATATGGAAGCAAACATTTCGAGGAATGCAAAATGCATGAATGATGCTATTATGTATGAATGTCATGAATGTTATATGCATGCTGACAATACTTTGACAAAGACAGCAAAGAAGTATTTGGGAAAAGGACCACGTCACGGTTCGAACAAATACT
Source organism: Vicia sativa (assembly GCA_021764765.1). NCBI lineage: Eukaryota > Viridiplantae > Streptophyta > Magnoliopsida > Fabales > Fabaceae > Vicia > Vicia sativa. The sequence goes on along the minus strand of CM038792.1, from coordinate 207,241,408 downwards.
TGGTGAAATCTACAGCAGTGGTGTAGACATTACTGACGAAGAATTTGAGTTGCATGTTTTTAGACTTTCGGAGAAAAGCATTTCATTGGCAACTTTGTTGGGAATTCTTTTTGAATAAGAATACCGTCCTTTGATGATTTCTACTGAGGAGAAGACTTCTTGTAGCAGTCATTCTATCCTTCGGAGATTGAAACACTCATGTAGAAACTGTTGAAGTTCTTTCTATATTCAGAGTTCAAAGGAAAATTTTTGCTTTTATTTCAAAAATTTGAAGTAAAAATTCATTTAAAACCATTTTAGTTTCAAAAAGTGATTTTCACAATAAAAGCGTTATTTTGCAAAACAGAATAAAGCAGGAATTGCAAACAAAAGGCACAAGGCTCAAATTTTATTGATAGAATGGTAATCAGCCAAAGGCGTGATTCCATGAGCTATTTACAAAAGTTGGAAATGATAATTTATTGGGAAAATGCTACATTGAAAGCAAATAACCGCTATTATCCCTAACAACTTTGAATTCTCACTGTGCTTGTTGCTTCAGAGGAATTGATTGAAGATCCGTTGGTGGAAGTTTCTTGATTGAATACGGATGATTGCGATTACTTTGTCATTTTTTTTGTATCCTTATTTTTGCCTAGATTACCTTTTCAGGTTTTCAATCTATCAGGATATTTTCTGTTTATTGTCTCTAATTTTTGCTGGACCGCCTTTTCTTTTGATCCACCGAGATGCTCTTTTTGCCTAAGCCGCCCTTTCGGGTTTCGACTTACCGAAATGTTCTTTTGTTTTTAGACAAAGTATTTCTTGATTGCATCAGCATTCACAGGATGCGGGAGTTCATCACCGTCCATAGTTGTGAGAACCATAGCACCTTGAAAAGCTTCTTTTGACGATGTACGGGCATTCGTAGTTAGGAGTCCATTTGCCCTAGAATCGGTTGAAAATACATAATCTTTTTAAGCACGAGTCGCCTTCTCGGAATTCACGAGGTCGGACCTTTTGTCAAAGCTTTTTCATTCTTCTTTGATATAGTGTCCATGACACAGGCGGTCGACGCTTTTCTTCAATTAAGTTCAGTGGTCGTATGCTTTGACACCATTCAGCCTCGGATAACTTAGTTTCCATGAGAACTCTCATTGACGGAATCTCAACTTCTACGGGAGCTGCTTCCATGCCGTATACTAGAAAAGGGGTTGCCCTGTTGAAGTGCGTCTTGTCGATACCCATGCGAGCAAATGGCATTCGTGCGGTCTTTGTAGGTGATGACCATTTTACGGGCGATCTTTTGATGTTTTTGTTGGCAGCTTCAACGGCGCCGTTCATCTTTGGCCCGTAAGGAGATGAGTTATGATGCTCGATCTTGAATTCCTCACACAGTTCTTTCATCATCTTGTTGTTCAAGTTCGATCCATTGTCTGTAATGATCTTGCTTGGAATTCCATATCGGCAAATGAGGTTGTTCTTGATGAACCTCATAACCACTTGTCTTGTAACGTTGGCGTAAGATGATGCTTCGACCCATTTGGTGAAGTAATCAATAGCCACTAGAATGAAGCGATGTCCGTTGGACGCTTTTGGTTCGATCATCCCGATCATGTCAATGCCCCACATGGAGAAAGGCCACGGAGAAGAGAGAACGTTGAGTAGAGTCGGTGGCACATGGATCTTATCTGCGTAGATTTGACACTTGTGACATCTTTTAACGTGTTTACAGCAATCAAATTCCATTGTTATCCAATAGTATCCTGCTCTCAAGATTTTTCTGGACATTGCATGCCCATTTGAGTGGGTTCCAAAGGATCCTTCATGTACCTCATGGATGATTGTGTCTGCTTCTTGCCTGTCGACGCATCTGAGCAGAACCATGTCGAAGTTTCTTTTGTATAACACATCTTCATTGAGGAAGAAGTTTCTAGAAATCCTCCTTAGAGTTTTCTTATCCTTGTACGATGCCCCGAGTGGGTACTCTCGTGTTTGAAGGAAACGTTTGATGTCGTGAAACCACAGTTTATCGTCGAAGACTGCTTCAGTTGCGAATACATATGCAGGTCTTTCAAGGCGTCTGATGCGAATTTTAGGCATATCGTTCCAATCGTTGACTTTGAACATGGAAGATAGAGTAGCCAAGGCGTCTGCCATTCGATTCTGATCTCGAGGGATATGATGCAGTTCAACTTTGTTGAAGAAAGTCAACAAATGTCTTGCATAATCTCTGTAGGGAATTAGACCAAGATGATGAGTTTCATACTTGTCTTTGATTTGATTGATCACAAGGGCTGAGTCTCCATATATATCAAGGATCTTGATCCTCAAGTCGATGGCTTCTTCGATACCCATGATGCAAGCTTCATATTCTGCGATGTTGTTGGTGCAATCAAATAGCAATCTGGCGGAAAACGGGATATGAGAACCTTCGGGAGTGATGATGACTGCCCCAATTCCATTGCCAAAGACATTAACTGCTCCATCAAAAATTAGGCCCCACCTAGATTCTGGATCAGGACCTTCGTCGGGCAGCGGTTCGTCACAATCTTTCATTTTTAAGTACATAACATCCTCGTCTGGGAAGTCAAACCTAAGAGATTGGTATTCGTTGAGCGGCTGACAAGCCAAGTGATCAGCGAGAATGCTTCCTTTGACCGCTTTCTGAGCACGGTACTGGATGTCATATTATGATAATAGCATCTGCCATCGAGCAATTCTCCCTGTTAAGGCAGGTTTTTCGAAGACGTACTTGATTGGATCCATTTTGGAGATTAACCAAGTTGTGTGATTGATCATGTACTGGCGGAGACGTTTTGAAGCCCACACCAAAGCGCAACATGTTTTCTCGAGCATGGAGTAACGAGTTTCACAGTCTGTGAACTTTTTACTCAAGTAGTAAATCGACATATGCAAGGACTTCCTACTCAAGGCATCTGCAACAACGTTTGCTTTACCAGGATGGTAATTCAAACCGAAATCATAATCCTTGAGGAATTCTAACCATCTTCTCTACCTCATATTCAGCTCTTTCTGATCAAAGAGATACTTCAGACTCTTGTGATCACTGAATACCTCGAACCTAGAACCATATAAATAATGTCTCCACAACTTCAAAACAAATACGACAGCTGCCAACTCCAAATCATGAGTCGGATAGTTCCTTTCATGCACTTTCAATTGTCGTGAAGCATAAGCCACAACCTGCTTATCTTGCATCAACACACCACCTAATCCCATTAATGATGCGTCATAATACACCACAAAAGACTTAGTCGGATCTGGCAAAATCAAGATCGGAGCACTTGTCAACCTCCTCTTCAGCTCTTGAAATCCTTTCTCACATTCAACATCCCAAACAAACACCTGACCTTTCCTAGTCAACTTAGTCAATGGCAACGCCAGTTTGGAAAACCCTTCAATAAACTTCCGGTAATAACCTGCAAGACCCAGAAAACTACGGATCTCCGAGGCATTCTTCGGCGCTTCCCACTGAGATACTGCTTCTACCTTCGTAGGATCCACAATAATTCCATTCTTGGAAATTACATGGCCAAGAAAACTCACCTCCTCTAACCAGAATTCACACTTGGACAACTTCGCATAAAGCTTCTTTTCTTTCAACAATTCCAACACAACTCTGAGATGTTCTGCATGTTCCTCATTGCTTTTCGAATAAATCAGAATATCATCAATGAACACTACTACGAACTTATCGAGATACGGATGAAATATCCTGTTCATATACTCCATGAAAACACCAGGTGCATTAGTAACTCCAAACGGCATAACAGAATATTCATAATGTCCATACCTCGTTCTGAATGCAGTTTTCTGAATATCCTCTGACTTCACACGAATCTGATGATATCCAGATCTCAGATCAATCTTACTAAATACGCACGCTCCAACAAGTTGATCCATCAAATCATCAATTCTCGGCAAAGGATACCGATTCTTGATCGTAACTTTATTCAACTGTCGATAGTCAACGCATAGCCTCATTGAACCTTCCTTCTTCTTAACCAACAACACCGGAGCACCCCACGGCGAAACACTCGGACGAATAAACTTCTTCTCAAGCAATTCCTCTAACTGCTTCTTCAGTTCAGCTAATTCAGATGCCGACATGCGATAAGGCGCCATCGACACCGGACTAGTTCCAGGAATCAGATCTATAGTAAATTCTACCTCTCTCTCAGGTGGCAATTCACTAACGTCTTCCGGAAACACCTCTGGAAATTCATTCACCACTGGCAATCCATCACCTTTTGCTTTTCCCTCCGCTTCTATTGCAGAATACAACATAAACACCACAGCACCATCTTTCACAGCTAGGTTCATCTGCTTAACTGACATAATCTCATTTTCGATCTTAACCTCTTCAGGGAAAATGATTGTCTTCTCAAAACAGTTGATATTAACCTGGTTGAATTCCAACCAGTTTATTCCAAGGATGATATCAAGTTGTTCTAGCGGTAGGCACACTAAATCCATACCGAAACCCCTATAAAAAATCACAACAGGACAATTCCTACAAACATATGAAGTAGTCACTGAACCCGACGCAGGAGTATCAATAACCATACTTCAAAATCAACTTTAATCAGAGTTAACACGGCAAATGAGGGATGTCACAATTAATAGATAAAATAAAACTTCATTCAAACAGTAGCCATGCTACACTGAGGATCATTATCCAAATAATTCAATCAATTTAAGACCATGTCTTACACAGCGGAAATATCAAAACCAAAATTTAATAAACCATCATGGTTCTCAAAGAATCCAAATAAACAGTTAAACGAATAACAATTCTCTTAACTAAACGTTCCCCAGTGTTACAATCTAATTAGAGCATGACACTGACACGTAGACTTAAAAGATAAGCTCTAGAGCCATCCTCACCAACTCCTCATTGCTAACTTTTAATCGAAATTGTAAAGTAAGGTGAGACTTCTCATAATTAAAGCATATTATAAGCTTCTCATTTAACAATATATCACAAACATATTATTTCACCCACTTAACACAATTCAGAATCCAACACACAACCATATTCATATAAATCATCATGCATAATCAATAGACAACAAAAGAATTGCAACACTGGAAGACATCCTAACATGTTACAATTCCATACAAACACAAATGCAGACTCAATGCATGCGGTACCGACTCGTGACCAAGTCACCCAACACTGATCCATCATCAACCGGATACAGTACCATCGATTCGTCCATAACCACTCGGACACGAATCCAGCCTAACCACCCATCCTCACTCGGGTATCGGTTATCGGCAATCCAAGTCAAATTCCGCACAATGGGAATTAACTTCACCAAACAATGCAAATGCACGCACATCACTAGCATGCAACATCAATCAGTCTATGTATACATTCATCCAACATAACTGAATCAAACCAATCAACATGGTATATCAACCAATCATACATACATCTAACATCAGCATAAACATGCTATTACATCTACAAATTACCAATATCTCCATCACCAAAGGTCCTCTACTACACATACATCATTATGTGTCAGTTAATAATCATTTATTTCGAAATTCGACCCCTTTCCAAAATAATTTCAAGTTTTCTAAAATATTTTCATTTTATAAGGTAGAGCATTAAATTTAGGAAATAACGTCCAAAACGGCGCTCAAAACGGACTTACGGTTTGAAAGTTATGAATTTTTAAAGTTTTGAAATTTTCAAAAATATTTCAGTGGAACCCGGTTCCTCCACGAGTAAGGTTCCCAATTCAAAAATCAGCGCCCCTGGAAAAATGTATGGGGAACCCGGTTCCTCCAGGTAGGGAACCGGTTCCCAGAAGTAAAATTTCATATTTTTGGAAAAACCACGTGGAACCCGGTTCCTCCCATGCAGGAACCGGTTCACAACAAATTTCGTTTTCAAAAGTTTTCAAAGTGGAACCGGTTCCTCCCCAGGGAACCGGTTCCCACGTGTTCGAGGCCATTTCGCACTTTTGACAACATTCCTTTCATCCTCAATCAATCCAATTTTATACGAATTCCATCATTGGAAACACCAAAATACATCAATTTGCGTCATTTATCACATCAATTATCATCTTCCTATCAGTCATAATTGGTATCTGACACCCTAATCATTTTAGACCTACCATCTGACACAATCTGACACCCATAGGGATACATCCATGGAAACCTAGAAATTTACAAACTAAGATTTCCTAACATGCTTTGATCTATAATATCAAAATCAAAACCTATAATAAGCAATAATCAATCGAAATCACCCCTTACCTTGTGGGTTCTTCGAATTCTGACACTTCTAGGTTTTCTTCCTTCTTTCTCCTCTTCTCAACTTCACGTATCTTGTTTTCTCCAAAAAAATGATTCTATTTTCCTTCTTTCCTTATTTTATTCCTTTTTATTCCTTTTAACATAAATAAATAAATATTACTTCTCATTCCCCAATTAATTCCATCATTAATCTTAATAATCCAATATATTAATAAATTATGCTCTCAATTAATTTAATAATTAAAAATCATAATTATTTAATTACCGAATTATTTTGGGGTGTCACAGGTATCCCTTGATACTGTCGAATGCTTTTTGCAATCTTCTGTCCACACAACCTCTTGATTTTTGCGGAGAAGCTTGAATATCGCCCACAGTTAGCAGTCATTTGAGAGATAAATCTGGAGATGTAATTCAACCGTCCGAGAAATCCTCTTACTTGCTTTTCCGTACGTGGCGTAGGCATTTCTTGAATAGCCTTGACTTTGTCAGGGTCAACTTCAATACCTCTTTGACTGACGATGAAACCTAGGAGTTTTCCAGATCTTACCCCAAAGGTGCATTTGTTAGGATTTGGTGAAATTTCCTTAGTCGTTGAAACAACTTCAAGAGATATTCTATATGCTCTTCTTGATTGTCGACTTTGCTATCATGTCGTCCACGTAGACTTGATCTCTTTGTGCATCATGTCATGAAGAGAGTAGTCATCGCCCTTTGGTAAGTTGCTTTGAATTCTTTAATCCAAACGGCATTACTTTGTAGCAAAAAGTGCCCCATGGCATGATGAAGGATGTCTTCTCCATGTCTTCGGGAGCCATTCTGATTTGATTATAACCAGAGAAACCGTCCATGAAGGAAAAGACGTTGAATTTTGCAGTGCTATCCACTAGCATGTCGATATGCGGAAGTGGGAAATCGTCTTTTGGACTTGCTTTGTTCAAGTCCCGGTAGTCAACACACATTCTAACCTTTCCGTCTTTTTTGGAGATAGGCACTATGTTGGCTAGCCATTGAGGATATTCAGAAGTGACGAGGAAACCTGCGTCGAGCTGCTTTTGAACTTCCTTTTTGATTTTGTCGGCCATTTCTGGGTGAACTCTCTTTAGTCTTTGTTTAACTGGCGGACATTCTGGTTTTAACGGCAGGTGATGCTCCACGATGCTGGTATCTAAACCTGGCATGTCCTGGTAGGACCAAGCGAACACATCAACATATTCTTTGAGAAGATCTATCAGTTTTCCCTTGACGTTGTTGTCGAGTGAAGCTCTGATATTTACTTCTTTTTTATCTTCTTTAGAACCCAAGTTAATTGCTTCTAGAGGTTCTTTGTGAGGCTGAATGATTCGTTCCTCGTGCTTTAGTAGTCGAGAAATCTCATTCGGGATCTCTTTTTCAACTTCTTCCTCGGCGACTTCACAGGGGATTTCAAAGTTGGGAGAGAGCATAGAGTTATTGCTTTCAATGGATTTGTCCATCTGTTTAATCTGCATATTTGATTTATGTTTGATTAATTAACCTTTTTTTTCATTTTCTTTTTTAAAAAGTCAATGTGAAAGTGTATGCAGATTAAAAAAAATTTCTCTTTTATTTTTTGAAGGTTTTTTTTTATTGTGTTTTTTAGGATTATCATTTCCAAGAAAGGGTAAAATGAAAATAAACACAAAGTGTGGAATCAAAACAACGCGTTTTATTTATGATTCACAATATGAAACAGGGCCCTAAAATACAAACTCATTTGTCTTGGGCAAGACAAAGAGAAATTATTTAAAAGCTAAGCCCTATAAAACATCTCTTCACTTTGGGCGAAGTAAGAGTTCAAAACAAAAGCAAAGATAAACTACTTAGAACTAGGAGCGTTAGTCCGAACTTCAACAGGTTTCCAGTAGTGGCGAACTCCTTGGAAGTCGAGGTACTCGGGTAATTTTCCACTTGGTTTAACCCTTGAGTAAACTTTGGCCGTTGGTCGGGCAGGTTTTGAAGACTCTGGACGATTGACCCTGGCCTTTGTGCTGCTAAAGCAATCCTCTTCAGCTTGATTAATAGATCGGAAAGTATGTGATGCAGCATATGTGCTTTCTGTCGGTCTCTGTGTAGAATTCTGGGGATGTACCCTCCAATCTTCTGAGTAAATAGACTCATTGTCGGCGACACTTTCTAGTTTGTATCCCGAATCATACCCCTGATCCTCAGTGATTACGTTGATGTAGTGGTAATCAGGATCTGATTTAACAAACTCTACGGGTGCATTAAAGCAGAAATCTTCGTTGGGGATCTCGATTTGTTGATGAGATTAAGGAGATGTATATTCTTCCTCTATTTGACTAGGATACTCAAAAGAATCACCCCATCCAGTGGGATGGATATCTTCGATTCTAATTTTCGAGCTTTCTGGCGCAGTGTATTTCACCATGTAGTCAAATTTACCACTTGGTTCTCCCAAGGTATCCCAAACTTCAGAAGGGACAGGTGAATTTCCATGTTTTTGCAGGGACATGTCTTTGAATTGATCAGTCGGCGCGTATAATTCTTCTTGAGACACATATTCAGGGCTGTTTAAATAAGTGCTCCACTCTTCAGATCCAGAGAGATCATCTTCATCATCTTCAATGGTGACAACGTTAACCTCTTGGAGAACAGGGTTTAAGAAACCCCCACTGCTGAATATTTCTTTGACTGGGCGAAGTGCTTCACCTTTTTGCTTGTCTTTGGAGAATACGGGCGCAAACCCGAGTCCAGCTTTGGTCTCGTTATTGACAGGTTTGATTACTTGTCCCCAACCTTTAGCATTGCCATCTTTCACTATCTGCGCTGCTTCTTTATACGAAGAGATAGATGATCTGCTTTTGCTAGTAGATTCATCTTCTAACGGATGTCTGGGGGGATGTGTCCCTTCAACGTCGTTGGCTGTGATGAAAGAGAAACTGGACAAATGGCTTATGAGTAAAGCTTGTTCACCGAGGATGGTTATTAGTTTTCCATTTACTGTGAATTTCAGCTTCTGATGGAGAGTGGAAGTCACTGCTCCTGCTTCGTGGATCCACGGTCTTCCTAGTAGCAATTGACCTGAGCTTTAGCACGTTCAAAGGCTAAATCCCCGGCATCCAGCATACCCATTTGGGATTTCTTCAGTGCTTCTTTCAGCTCGGAGCATGATTTTTCAGAATCCTGGAACTTGGCGGACATCTCGGCGAGCTCATCTTTCAAGGTCTTTATCTGTTTGCCGGCCTCTGAATTCTTCTTTTCAAGATTTGTGAAGTCATCGGCAGAGAGTTTATTCTTGAACACATTGTTGGCATTGAGAAGGCTGCTCGTTATCGGCTAGCCTTTGACCTCTGTCTCGGATCGGTTTTCTCTTCTCCACACGGTCACCGACTCGAACAAACTTGGTGAGTACAGACACCTCATCGGTATGAGCTCGGTGCTTAGTGATCTGCTGCGAACCTAGTTCGATCGGTTTGTTCACATCGGTTGTGGCATTCGGATGGTCGTCTGAAACTTGAGGCCGTCAAAATCAGCCCGAATCGATTCTCGAAGAGGCATGACCATAGCCACCTCCGGTGTCCTTTAGCAAATGGAGATGGCCCGTCTTGAGTTGGTTTCATTCCCATAACGGTCTTCAACTTTTTGGGGATGGGCTCGGGCTGGTTACATCTCAGGCGCTTGGAGGAAGTGGAAAGAATGATTGTTTGGAGGCGAGGTCACGGGTCGTAACGTTTTTCTTTTTCTTTGGATTGCGCACTTCGAGTCCGGCCAAATTGGATTTGGACTCGGAAGGTCCACCAGCATCCATACTGACATGAGCAGCAGCCATCGACTTCTTCTTCTTTCAGCGACATATCAGTCATTTTGTCTGTGGAAAATGAAACAAGGACAGGAAGAGTAAGCATTCAAATAAAGAAAAGTTGAATAAAGCTAAATGAAAAAGCTTACCTAGGAAGTCGAGGACTTCCTCGGGAGATAGGGCAAGTAAATCTTTGACCCGGATCGGTCTGAAGGAGTCCAGAATTTCTAGGGAAAGGATCTCGGAATCGCTCAGACTATCATAGTCAAAGCCGGAAATGGGAAGTGGATCACAAGTCCAATAAAGAGGGAACTTATGATGCCCATCTGTACCATAGATAACATAAGGCACGAGACCCACATCTAACTCGGATGAAACTCTTTGTAACCTTTAAAATTGGAGGTGTAGGCTTGGAGGAAACTTCTTTTTGGGATGCCGCTGATGGCAACCCAGTTTCCAGGCTCCGTGCTTTTTATTTCGAAGAAGGAAAAGAACAAACCAATGGTGGGGGTTATAGACAGGGCCCGGCATATTATTTCGAAGGCCCGGATGAAACCCCAACTGTTGGGACGGAGTTGGGAGGGAGCAAGGTTAATGGTGCGAAGGATATCGGTCTCGAAGTCGGAGAGGGGGAATTGAATGTCAAACTCCTCGATCACTCCAGTATAAAAATAAAACCACTCTGGTTTGACCTCTTGAGGACGGATCATACAGACACTCTCCCGAGACTCACAAGACTCCAGAATCACGTCATCTTCGTCTCCTGTAGACGAGACATTCCTTAAAGCGTAGGGCAGCGATTTCTTCATCTTGTATTAGGCTCCGTTTAAAGCCTCTGACTTCTCCTTTGATCGACGGTTGGTTTCCATTATAAGCTCCACGAACACGAAGAGTCGGTCAATCACTATCGAGTAAAAACTTGATTACAAACCCTATCGGTGACTCTCTTTAGGTCAGTTATTCTTTGAGCATTGCTCATCTCGCGCATGCATTCCTCAAACAGGGTTTTACGTTCTTCGTTCCCTAAGTGGATTTTGCGACCAAAATCATCGCATTCCCTAATGATGACCATGTTTAGAATGAAACAAAAAGCAATGTAGGGAAAAGAGGATACCTGAGTTTGATGATCGATCGACTGAAAGGATATGTTTCGAAGTAACGCGGCAAAGAGTGCAGAGGATTTGAAAAATTTGTAGAAAAGATTTCTGAAAGCAATCAAGTGAAATATAATGAGTAAGAGGAAAGGGTGGCGTAAAATCAGGTTTTCCCTATTATAGGGCAAATATGTAAAAAAATAATAATACAAGTGACCGTTGGGCTGGTGTCACGTGCTCACGTGTCACATTCTTTTGGGAAAGTTTGGAAATATGGCACATCTCGCTAAGGGATTAAGGGTTTAAGCTGTTTGGTCGACACAGATTCAAGAGGCTTAAAACCGACCAAGGGGCTTATGATCATGCATAAAATCCTCACCGAGATGGATGCGGAGAGGAAGGTTGTAGGGATCCGAGATAGGTCTCGGATCATGTAGGAGGGATCTCGTCCGACATGTGTCTCGGGAAAGACATGAGGACGGTCTAGAGGTATAGCTCGGCGGTACTCCAGAAGAACGATTGAATATACGTTATGAAGATGAAGAGTTCCTAAAGTCTTTATGAGGCGTTACTAGTGAATGATTACAATTTGCAATTTGGTTCCTTTAAAGCCATGGTTAATGTGCTAAAGCGATTCTAAGGAAGGAAATAGCCTCATGGAGGCATTGATATAAATAGGGCTCCGCGGCGGATAAGCAAGACAATGATAAGCTTGGAACTTGAGTTACGACACTTGAGTCTCAAATCCTAAACAATATCTTTAATCAGGTTTTTCCTGCAAGAACAAAAATAAACACAAAGTGTGGAATCAAAACAACGCGTTTATTTATGATTCACAATATGAACAGGGCCCTAAAATACAAACTCATTTGTCTTGGGCAAGACAAAGAGAAATTATTTAAAAGCTAAGCCCTATAAAACATCTCTTCACTTTGGGAAGTAAGAGTTCAAAACAAAAGCAAAGATAAACTACTTAGAACTAGGGCGTTAGTCCGAACTTCAGAGTTTCGATGGTGGCGAACTCCTTGGAAGTCGAGGTACTCGGGTAATTTTCCACTTGGTTTAACCCTTGAGTAAACTTTGGCGTTGGTCGCAGGGTTTGAAGACTCGGACGATTGACCACGCCTTTCTTTGCTAAAGCAATCCTCTTGACTTGATTAATAGATCGGAAAGTATGGGATGCGACATATGTGCTTCGGTCTCCAGGGATGTACCTCCAATCTTCTAAGTAAATAGACTCATTGTCGTGACACTTTCTAGTTTGTATCCCGAATCATACCCGATCCTCGGTGATTACGTTGATGTAGTGGTAATCGGGATCGATTTAACAAACTCTGCATTAAAAATCTTCGTTGGGGATCTCGATTTGTTGATGAGATTAAGGAGATGTATATTCTTCCTCTATTTGACTAGGATACTCAAAAGAATCACCCCATCCAGTGGGATGGATATCTTCGATTCTAATTTTCGAGCTTTACGCGATGTATTTCACCATGTAGTCAAATTTACCACTTGGTTCTCCCAAGGTATCCCAAACGGAAGGGACGGTGAATTTCCATGTTTTTGGGACATGTCTTTGAATTGATCGTCGGTGTATAATTCTTCTTGAGACACATATTTTGTTTAAATAAGTGCTCCACTCTTGAGATCGAGAGATCATCTTCATCATCTTCAATGGTGACAACGTTAACCTCTTGGAGAACAGGTTTAAAAACCCCTGCTGAATATTTCTTTTGGGAAGTGCTTCACCTTTTGCTTGTCTTTGGAGAATACGCAAACCCGAGTCCACTTTGGTCTCGTTATTGGTTTGATTACTTGTCCCCAACCTTTAGCATTGCCATCTTTCACTATCTCTGTTGCTTCTTTAGAAGAGATAGATGATCGCTTTTGCTAGTAGATTCATCTCTAACGGATGTCGGGGATGTGTCCCTTCAACGTCGTGTGAGAGAAAGGACAAATGGCTTATGAGTAAAGCTTGTTCACCGAGGATGGTTATTAGTTTTCCATTATTTCAACGATGGAGAGTGGAAGTCGCATGGATCCACGGTCTTCCTAGTCGTAACACGCCATGACTTGGAAAGTGATCCGAAAAGTATACCAATTGTCATCGGAGATCTACTTCCCAATAACTAACCGTGATCCGTCAAAGGCTCTCACTACTATGTCATTGAACTTCATTGGTGTCCCTTTAAGCCAAGCGAGTGTCGTTTTGGCATTACGTTCAAAGATGAATATCTACCAATACATTGGACGGGGAATCGATTGACAAATCATCGAGATGTGCAAGGCCAAGTTTTGATCTTTCCTTCTTACGAAGTTCCTCATCACTTAGATTATTACAATTTATTATGTTGGCGACAACCCTCCAGTGCAGTAGTCACATCGTGATCTACATAAGCTTGGTCTAGTATCTTCATTAAAGCCTCTCGGTGAGCTTGAGTTGAGTATAGATAGTATTGAAATCTTGGAGGAAATGCGCATCGATCTCGACTACATACTCTCTTTTCTTGATTAACGATGTTCATCAAAATCTGTTGGCGTCGGTTCTATCGGGAGGACCAACATTTGTGCTTGGTTCAACAGAGGAATCGTTGGATTCTCGGGAGATATGTTATGGATTTTGTCTAACAACAAGCAGCTTGGGTGGCAGCAGTGTGCACTCGTTACTCGTCCGATCTCTATTATATTGACATTAGTGGAAGAGTTGGCATGGGTTTCTCCTTCCCATCCTCTATCGAGTTGCATTGTATTGGTAAGGAATTGCTTTGGTAGCTGTAAGGACCGGGTAGGCAAATCACCAAAGGAGACCTGGAGCGTTGGAACCGTTGTATTTAATCTCCACATGCTTGGGTACATTGAAGCGAGGGGATGATAACGTTTACTTGGGATTTTCGAGTTGATATCCGAGACTAAAGCTCATGCGAAAATGCCCTCTGTATTTACGTCATGGTCATCTCTATTTCTGTAGATCTGTAGGTCACCGATATCTAACAATCGTTGAATGTCTGCTCTTATGGTGGGACACCCTTGAAGATCCTTGAAGCAGATGTTGCAAGCTGAGTAATCGTGCTTAGCGAAGGCGCTCATTGTACTTACGTATCATGGAGATGCACTAAGTTTCCTCTGATCAAGTTTACGTCTGTGACGAGATACCTGTCTGTATTTCTCAGTATCAGATTTACTGTATGTCCATTGTGACTGGGAATCGGATTGGCTTGCACGTTCGGATTTGTATTTCTGAAGGAAAGAAGATTAGATCTCACTAATCTCTGTACATCTGCTTTTAATGCTATGCAATGCTCAAGGTCATGGCCTGGTGCCTGTTGTAGGTTTTTTCCGTGAACAAAGTATTTTAATTATCGATTCCACAAGGATTGGTGCATGTTATAGTCTTTCAATAGGAAAGTATGTTTTAAGATGATGTAACCAAAGGGTTTGTTATCTACTCTACTAGAATCATGAGTTTCCAAACAACAACTAAATTAATTCTTTCAAAGAGAGTTATAGTTTGGATTAGAGAGAGTTTGAGATTGTTTTCAAGTTAAGAAGGCATGTCAAGATTAGTTTCATTGATCTAGTTTCATACATATTCATTTTAATCAAGTGATGAACATAATAGATGATTTCTACAAATACATATCCTCTCAATCTTGTAGATTTCCCACCAAGATTGTGAATGTTATCATGTTAATCCTTGCATGATTCCTCACTACAACTATTAGCATGATAATCATTAAGTTCAATATTTTGTAAACTCTAACACACAAATCTATTCCTAGCATTTGTTTATGAGAGGATGAATATCCTAGGTCACTTTGAAATATTCTTTTCCAAGCAAAACTCAAAGCATAAAGATGAAGAACAAAGATATTCAACTATATTAATCATCAACCATGTTCATACACCAATGGATTAAAAGAAATACATACTATAAAGATCAACTACCTCTAATCTTGACACAAAAGGAGCTTAGCTACTCATTTCCATGGTTGCCTTGCTCTCAAGATTGTTGGTAGAGATGATGAACATGAGAAAAATCAAGAGAAAAGCTATATTTTCTTTTTCTAAACTTGCCCTAGATTTACAAAGATGAAAAGATAATGATGGTTGAGTGTTTCTTGCTTCCTTTCCAAAAGATCGGTGAAGTGATGGGTTGGTGGCTCAAAAGGTGAAAGCATGGGCTGTCCTTTTTGAATTTTGAGACCCTTGGTAAGTCGCGTTAGCGCTTATCTGCACTGTAGCGACCTGTAGCATGCTTCCCTCTTCCAAAATTATCTTCAAAAGAATCATCCTAAAGCTCTTCAAGTTCCTTGAATCAAGCTTGGGAGAATTAGTCAATAAATTCCTACAATTAAGAGTGAAAATAAGTTAAATAATATATATTAAACAAAAACTAAATAAAACCTAATTAAAACACAAATACTAGAATAAATATACAAATTAAATAAAAGACATTGTTAAGGACCACAAAATAATGTACAAAATAACTACAAATTGGTCCTTAACAACTCTCTAACTTACTTCTTTGTTTGTCCCCAAACAAAGTCAATAATCTTACAAAGCTAGAAAGAACAAAATGCAAGCATGCAAACTCACACAAGAGTAATGGTTCAAACTCAACATACCGAGGCAAAAGCACACATCAATCGCTTCTTCTAAACACAACATGGCCATGAATTAAGTTCTAAACACAATATATCAAAACATATAACAAAATAAAAGATATGTTCACACTTGAATCACCTAATCATTTCTTCAAAATTCAAGAAGAACAAAATGTAAATTCACAAAGGACAAACACTCTCACTAATAATTATGCACATCGAATAATTCATGCATTCATCGAAACAAGTTAAATGATAAAATGGAAGCGAAGATCACTAAGGACTTTCAAGGTTGTAACTTGGCTTAGGTTAGAAACAAGGGATATTTAAGTACAAAGCCATTGAAACGAATCGGGTAAAAGGATATGAAGAACATTTCACTACTAATTCCCATCTCATTATTCACAACCTCTTTTCTTTCCACACAATGATCCTCTCTTTTTCTTTCTTTTGATTTCTTTTCAAAAACAAATTTCTTTCTTCTTTTGTATTTTTCTTTTTCTCTATTCTTTTCTTTCTTTAGGATCATTGTGCCATCAATTTAGGTTCTTTTTGATCCACCTCCCCAACTTCATTTATATCAATCCTTTTTTATTCAAGACATGCTCTTCAAGGGTTAATTGGCAAAAGGGGTGGTATAAATCAACAAGAAAATTTATAGAATGAATTATCATTGAATTTGTCAAAGATCATCGACAACTATTAAGTGGCCTACTTAACAATTAGTCGATTTGATACATTCATCCTACAAATACTATTTAAGCTCAAAAGGGTTCACAAGGATTCACTCTCTCACGGGTAATTGGAGCCCTTTTTAGAATTGGTGGTTTTCCTCATAATGCACAAAAATTGCCTTGATCATTTCTTAGTTTCCAAGTTATCACAAACAAGTAAAGATTAAGCATGAATCACACGAGTTAACACAACTATTAGACACTCAATATTTGGTAAAAAGTGGAAGCTTCTCACATATATGGTTTATGTCCTAATGATTTGAATGTGAACAAAAAAAAAAATTTTTTGTACATGCCACAATATCTTGCATAAAGAACAAATTTCATAGACATGTTATATTTCTACAAAACGATTAAATGTGTACCTTCTTCGTGGAATGAATCGAGAATTTTATCATCACCATCACTTTGGTGAAACACACTTACTAGCTTTGAAGAACCATTTGAACAATCCGGACAAACCACAAGAAGTAAATTCAAACTAAATACTATAATCTAAAAAAAAAAAAAATAGAACCAAATAAAAGAAACTAAACTTAAAATGAAACGACACCCCAAAATGGTGTTTAAAACTTAAAAAGAAGTATTTAGGCTTCATGCCTACAAAAATTAATTGGAATTACAAGCCAATCCCCAAAATTGGATGGCAACCAACAAAATCAAAGTTTAAAACTAAAATGCAAAAGTAAAATCTAGAACTAGAATCTTTGAAAGTAAAATAAAAGCAGGAAAATAGAGAAAATCAATCGGTGGTCTAGAATCGAATCTCCAATCGACCCAGTCGAGAAGGAACCGAACTCTCTTCACCATCATCCTCATCTCCCACCTCCTCCTCGACATTTGGCCCGACCAACGATATCTTTCTGAGCTGCTCACCCGTCGAGTGAAATGGTTCACTCCGGGCTCTCTAATCTGTAAGCAAGGTGCTCCATGCTCTCATGCATAAACATAAATGCTCATGATGGCGAGATGCATCATCATTCCATTCTTGATGGACTAGCTTGAGGAAGTGTCGGCTGAGTACGACTGGGCAATATTATCAAGACCCTACAAAATTGATCACGGTGGTGATCATCAGCAACTCCATCAATGGTGAGGTGTCCTCTGCGGGAAAAGCCACCTTCGCTCTCTTCAACAAACCCATGATCAAGCGAGGATAAGTGAGAGCACACTTTATACGCTCCCCCCTGGAGGTATAACTAAGCGTAGCCCTCTTCAGCTCATTCGCGATCAGACGGCCAAAATCAATTTGCTCCTCATCGAGCATGTAAGCAATCAAACTGCCGTCTCCATGGTATCGAAGATGTGTGGCTCCTAGGTTTCGATTGTATAGAGCCACACACATCATAACTCGGAACTAGTTTTGGCCTGTTGAATTTCAAAGGTTGACCAGCCGATTCAACTCATAAGAATGCCCGACAAGAGCTTAGTCCTCGGCATGTTGTAATCCCAATTACCATGAGCAGTGCTCATGGTAGACATCGATTGGTCCTCAGGGCTGTCGGTTGATGCCGAGCTGATTCTTGGCGAGAGAAAGAGGCGGATTTGCCTCGAACAGCGGAAGCAAACCTAAACTCACATCCTCGGCGGGATAGCATTAGCATAGAACTCGCGAACAAGCTCCACATTCACCTTTATGCGGGGTTACAAAGAACTTCAACCCGTAGTTATCAAGGATGACATGAGGCGTGTGGTAATGCCCTTGCTCACGGAGGCGATGGTGCACTCGATCGGATGTTTCGCTCCTCGAGCTCTTTGTAGCGAGCCTCGAGCGAGCCCAAGAATCGCCGACATCGAGAGCCGAGAGGCCCGGCCGAGGAAACTCTTTGTCGCTTAGGTGCCATCGAAATTTCAACACAAAATCAGAAAAGTGACACGAGGTGTCCGTTAGAAATGAATCATGCAAGCGACAAAGCAAACCAACCAACAAAGCATTACAACTAATCGAAACACTAAAAACACGAAGAATTTTCAAAATTGCGGGACCATGTTGGCCGCTCTGCGATTCGAAAAATTCTTACGCAAATTTTTCTCCACACAATCACTTCCTAGGGCAGCGAAAATAACATCCTATTACTTCTCTAACACAAAAACATCCTAATTCTAAGAGAAAATTCGAAAATTCCTAACCCTAGGTTTTCAAAATCTAACCTAAACATGCAATGTATACGAAATTGAGAAAGGAAAAACATAGAATACTTACTAGGATGCCTTGGGTGATTGATTTGACAAAGAAATTCGCAAAGATTCGGAGATTTTTGGTTGGGGATTTTTGGGATTTTGAGAGGATGAAGAAAGATGATGAAAATAGGGAAAAAGGGTTTAAAATAACCCTAACCCCTTTTAAAACTAACTAGGCCACGATTTGGGCCTCAAAATCGATTTTGCAAAATATTTTTTTAAAATCGGACAGCTCAGTGATCCCTATCATGTTGAAAGTTCTGCCGGATGGGTCAAAGTCGCGCTCGATGCGCTCTGTGTGGCCGCAATTTTGAAATTTTAAAAAGACAAAATTAACGGTGTGGGCAAGTGTAAATGAGTTCAAGGAAGAATACTTACAATGTTGGGGTGCCTCCCAACAAGCGCTTTGTTTAACGTCGGTGAGCTCGGCGGTTCATGATGATCATTGATCATCAAAGAAGGATCGGCTATGTTGCGGCTCACCTCCAGCGTACCGTTTCAACCGTTGCCCATTCACCGTCCATTCTTTTGTTCGTGCAAGATCTTGCAAGACAATTGCACCATATTCTTTGACTTCTTTGATTAAAAGCGGACCGGACCACTTTGTTTTGAGTTTTCCGGAAAAAGCCTCATCAAAATTGAACAAGAGAACCTTTTGTCCGGCCTTAATTCCTTGATCTTTATCTTCTTATCATGAGAAACCTTAACTTTTGCTTTGTACCTCGGCTTGAATGGTATGCTCCTCGCGCATTTCTTCCAATTGAGCGAGTTGTAATTTTAGCTTTTCACCCGCCAAGGATGAATCAAAATTCAAGAATCGGAGGACCCACAATGCTTTGTGCTCCATCTCTAGGGAGGTGACAAGTTTTGCCATACACACTGAAGCGGGTTAGTCCTATGGGAGCTTTATAGGCGGTTCGATCGCACAAAGCTTCATCTAATTTTGTGACCAATCTTTTCGAGAACCGAAGCAGTTTTTCCAAAATCTTTTGATTTCTCTATTAGACACCTCGGCTTGGCCATTTGCTTGAGGGTGATAGGGGTCGTCACCTTATGTTTTACACCAAATTGTTTCAAAAGTTTTTGTAACAATGCATTGCAAAAGTGCGACCCACCATCACTAATGAGCACCCTAGGCACACCAAAGCGAGAAAAATGTTTCTTTTCAAAATTTGATACGATTTTGGCGTCGGCCTTAAGCGAAGCAATGGCCTCTACCCACTTTGACACGTAATCCACAGCTACAAGAATATATTCATTTGAAAGCGAAGATGGAAAAGGACCGACAAAATCAATCCCCAACAATCAAATACCTCCACTTCCAACATATTGTTCACGGCATTTCATCTCTTTTCCTATCCGCCACTTCTTTGACATTTGTCACATGACTTAGCGTGAGCATCGCATCTTTGAATAGCGAAGGCCAATAAAATCCGATTGTAGGACTTTGGTGGCGTCCGCATTCCATTATAGTGTCCCCACAAGGAATTGTGACAATGCCAAAGAATGTTTTGGCCTCTTCATCGCTCACACACCTTCTTAGCAATCCATCACTACTCAACCTAAAATGTAAGGTTCATCCACATAATACTTCGTATCGGCTAAAATTTCCTCCTCTCATTCCAAGTCAAATCTTAGGCATTAATCCGCGGCCTTGTAATTTGCCATGTCGGCAAACCACGGTCGCTCTTGGATTACAAATAACTTCTCATCCGGAATTCCTCCTTCACCTCTTTTTCCTTGTCCGTAATTTTTCGTTCACTAAGCGAGACAAATGATCCGCTACCAAATTTTCGAACCTTTTTATCACGGACCTCTAAATCAATTCTTGCAAAGAAGAATCCATCGGATTAGCCTTTGTTTAGAGTCCGGTTTGGTAGCGGATATTTTATCGCCGAATGATCCGTGAAAACTACAACCTTGGAAACAATTAGGTAAGGCGAAACTTTTCAATGCATATACAATTGCGAGCAACTCTTTTCGGTTGTTGCATAGTTTATTTGAGCATCATTCAAAACTTTGCTCGCATAATGTATAGCATGGAAGATTTTGTTCTTCCTTTGGCCTATCTGGCTCATACCGCATAATCACTAGCGTCACACATTAGTTCAAAATCAAGTTTCCAATTAGGCGCAGTGATTATGGGTGCATTTATCAAATTCTCCTTTAATTTTTCAAAAGCTAACAAACAATCATTATCAAACAAGAAAGACTTATCTTTGTTGAGCAGGTTGCTCAAAGGTTTGGCTATTTTGGAGAAGTCCTTGATGAATCTTCGATAGAATCCCGCATGACCCAAAAAGCTCCGAATGCCTTTGACATTGGTAGGTGGGAGAAGCGTCTCGATAACATCAATTTTTGCTTTGTCAACCTCAATTCCTCTTGAAGATATCTTGTGGCCAAGGACAATTCCCTCGGTCACCATAAAGTTGCATTTCTCCCAATTCAAGACCAAGTTGGTTTGCACACACCTCTTCAAGACGGTGTCCAAATTTTCCAAACATAAATCAAATGAAGCTCCAAAAACGGAAAAGTCATCCATAAATACCTCAATTGTTTTCTCAATCAAATCGGCGAATATAGCTTGCATGCACCTTTGGAATATTGTCGGCGCATTGCATAAGCCGAAAGGCATACGCCTATACGCGAAAATTCCAAATGGACATGTGAACGTCGTTTTCTCATGATCTTCGGATTCACCGATATTTGATTATATCGAATAACCATCAAGAAACAATAGTATTGTTGTCCATGAGCCTTTCTAACATTTGGTCCATGAGCGGAAGAGGAAAATGATCTTTTCTCGTCGCTTTGTTAAGCCTCGATAATCAATACACATTCTCCACCCGTCACTTTTCTTGTTTGCACTAGCTCATCCTTATCATTAGATACAACCGTCAATCCTCCTTTCTTAGGAACCACATGAGCCGGGCTCACCACGTCTATCCGAAATCGGGTAAATCATCCCGCTTCAAGCATCTTCACTACTTCTTTGCGCACTACCTCCTTCATCACGGATTCAATCGCCGTTGAGGTTGGGCTACGGTTTGTACTCATCCTCCATCATAATGTTGTGCATACAATAGGCCGGGCTTATGCCTTTCAAATCGGCTAAGACCCAACCAATCGCATTTTTGTTCGATTTCAAAACTTCAATTAAGCTTTCCTCCTCATTCTCCGACAATGTATTGCTAATGATCACGGGCTTTTTACCTCCCTCCTCAAGAAACACATACTTTAAATGAGACGGTAGCTCTTTCAACTCAAGTTTTTGGTCGTCATCTTTTAGATCTTTCTTCAAACTTTCCTCTTCTTCCTCCCAAGGGTGCATTTCCTTTGAAATCTCCACTCCTCAATATCTCGACTATCATCATCATCATTCACTTCTTGTGTTGCTTCCTCAATAACGTCAATCTTAAAACAATCTTTCTTATCCATGGGATGCTTCATTGCTTCAAAAAGATTAAAGCAAATCTCTTCATCTTGTACTCTCACCTTCATTAGGCCATCATCTATATCAATCATCATCCTTGCCGTCTTCATGAACGGTCTTCCAAGAATTAAAGGTGCATCCACATCTTCCTCCATGTCTATGACTACAAAGTCCACCGGAAAAAAGAATTTGTCCACTTTTACCAACAAATCTAAAGCTACGCCGTCGAACAGTAATAGACTTGTCCGCTAATTGCAATGTCATTTTCGTGGACTTTAATTCAATCTCCCCAATCTCTTCACAATGGATAATGGAATCAAGTTGATGCTTGACCCCAAATCAATTAATCCTTTTCCGACATACACATCCCAATAGTAGCGGGCAAAGTTACGACCGGATCACTCTCTTTCTTCGGAATGGTGCGTTGAATTATTGCACTACAACTAGCATCCACCATTATGGTTTCTTGATCCGTATACCTCTTCTTTTTCGTCAAGATATCCTTCATGAATTTTGCATATTTGGGCATTTTCTCTAATGCTTCGGTAAATGGAATATTTATTTGCAATTGCTTGAAAATATCCATAAACCTAGCATAGTGCTTTGCATCATCCTTTTTAGAGGGAAGGTGAGGATATGGCAAACTTCTCAATGGATACGTTACTTCCTTCTCTTTTCCCTTCTTCATTCTTTTCTTTTTCTCCTCTACTTTATCCTTTTCAACTACACCATTTTCCTTTTCATTTTCAACTAACACCTCATTTTCAACTAAATCATCCTCCACATCAACATTATCATGTTTTCAACTTCATCCTCTTCATCTTTTCAACTACCTCTTCCTCCACTATTTCTTCTTCATCCTTCTCCACTACTTTCTTTTTTCTTTCAACTACCTTCCTTTTCTCATCACAAACTCTACCACTTCATGTTGTTATGGCTTTGCAATGCTCCTTAGGATTTGTTTGCGTAGTTGGGAAAATGATGTCAAGCACTTTGTTCGGAAAGTTGCTTAGCTAGTTGTCAACTTGAGTTTCCAAGTTCTTGATAGATGCCTCCGTGCTCTTTTGATTAGCCATTGAGGCTTGCATAAATTGAGCTAGAGTGTCTTGAATGTTGGAAGATCTCACTTGACTTTGAGGTTGGTTTTGTTGTTGACTTTGATTTTGTTGTTGACTTTGATTTTGTTGTTGTGTTTGATATGGATTTTGCCTTCCTTGGTTATTGTTATCTTGCCTCCACCCTCCTTGATAACCTTGATTACCCCTTTGTTGGTAACCTTGGTTTTGATTTTGATAAGGGTAAGGAGCTCGTTGTTGGTACCCTTGGCCTTGGTTGGCCACATAGTTAGCTTCCTCATTCTCCGAAGGACAAAATCCGGTTTTATGATCTCCTTTGCATAATTCACAACAAGCTATTTGGTGAGCTTGCTTATTTGATGCTCCTTGTAACTCCATGATTTGTTGAGGGAGTTTAGCCATTTGTTTTGTCAATTCTTCAACTTGTTTCAAACAATTTGTTTTCTTCAAGTGCTTCATGACTCGAACCAATTTCTAAAACTCCGTTTTCACTTGTACACCCCTTGATCATGTTGAGTTTGATGATCATTCCTACCCATCTTCTCAATTATTTGGATTGCTTCATACGGTGTTTTTCCATCAAAGAACCTCCGCGTGGCATCCAACAACAATTTGTGTTGAGGTTGGAGACCATTCGGAAAATATGAATTTGTGTAAGCTCGTCAAAACCGTGGCTCGGACACTTCCGAGCATAGACTTATATCTTTCCATGCCCGATTCAAAGGCTCATTTACTCCTTGCGAAAATACCGAGATAGCCGTCTTAGCCTCCATGAAGCGTGATTGAGGGAAAAAGCGTTCAGAAACTTTTCCTCAAAACATTCCAATTAGTCATTGTCTCTTGCAATTGATCAAGATACCAATCTTTTGCCTTCCCACTAGAGAATGAGGAAAAGCCTTTGGAAATATTGTTCTTCTTGGTCTTCCCCGCTCCGCGATCTCATAAAACTTGGTAAGGTGAGTGTAAGGGTCTTCATGGTCGTGGCCATGAAATGGACTTGCATAGAAGTTGAAGCAAGCCCGTTTTCATTTCCATGACCCTTGCATTTGCTTGTCGGGCAAATTGAGCATTATGGCGAGGGCTATTGACACACGGGTGGTGGTGGTGGTGGTGGTGGTGGTTGATTCTCCTCCATAGTGGTGACTTCTCCAAACATGGGTGGTGTTGAAGAAGTAGATGTTTCTCCTCTTTCTCCTCTTTCTCCTATTTCTTGCCTTTGCCTAGCTTGTCTTTTCTTCTTTTAGCACTACTATTAAGTCTCCTAGTCGTCCTTTCAATTTCGGGATCGAAAAGGGTTGGTCGAGGAATACTTCCGCATAAACTAATTCACGAAAAGTCTAGCCACACAAAAGAAACAAAGAGATTAGTAGAAAAGTCTTAAAACACTCAACTATTGCTATACTAACAACATCAACGCCAATCCCGACAGCGGCCATTTTGTTGTAGGTTTTTCCGTGAACAAAGTATTTTAATTATCGATTCCACGAGGATTGGTGCATGTTATAGTCTTTCAATAGGAAAGTATGTTTTAAGATGATGTAACCAAAGGGTTTGTTATCTACTCTACTAGAACCATGAGTTTCCAAACAATAACTAAATTAATTCTTTCAAAGAGTTATAGTTTGGATTAGAGAGTTTGAGATTGTTTTCAAGTTAAGAAGGCATGTCAAGATTAGTTTCATTGATCTAGTTTCATACATATTCATTTTAATCAAGTGATGAACATAATAGATGATTTCTACAAATACATATCCTCTCAATCTTGTAGATTTCCCACCAAGATTGTGAATGTTATCATGTTAATCCTTGCATGATTCCTCACTACAACTATTAGCATGATAATCATTAAGTTCAATATTTTGTAAACTCTAACACACAAATCTATTCCTAGCATTTGTTTATGAGAGGATGAATATCCTAGGTCACTTTGAAATATTCTTTTCCAAGCAAAACTCAAAGCATAAAGATGAAGAACAAAGATATTCAACTATATTAATCATCAACCATGTTCATACACCAATGGATTAAAAGAAATACATACTATAAAGATCAACTACCTCTAATCTTGACACAAAAGGAGCTTAGCTACTCATTTCCATGGTTGCCTTGCTCTCAAGATTGTTGGTAGAGATGATGAACATGAGAAAAATCAAGAGAAAAGCTATATTTTCTTTTTCTAAACTTGCCCTAGATTTACAAAGATGAAAAGATAATGATGGTTGAGTGTTTCTTGCTTCCTTTCCCAGCCAAAAAGATCAGGTGAAGTGATGGGTTGGTGGCTCAAAAGGTGAAAGCATGGGCTGTCCTTTTTTCTGAATTTCGCAGACCGCGCTGAGCGCAGGTAAGTCGCGCTGAGCGCACTCATGCTGGCACCGCGCTGAGCGCGACCTGTAGCATGCTTCCCTCTTCCAAAATTATCTTCAAAAGAATCATCCCTAAAGCTCTTCAAGTTCCCTTGAATCCAAGCTTGGGAGAATTAGTTAATAAATTCCTACAATTAAGAGTGAAAATAAGTTAAATAATATATATTAAACAAAAACTAAATAAAAACCTAATTAAAACACAAATACTAGAATAAATATACAAATTAAATAAAAAGACATTGTTAAGGACCACAAAATACTGTACAAAATAACTACAAATTGGTCCTTAACAGTGCCCCTTGGTGAAAAGGGCAAGATACATCCGCTTTATACTACCATGGTAATTTTTCTGGGATCGGAGGTGGTGACCTTGTCTGTACCAGACTCCTTTCTATCAATGCAGGGTATAGTTCTGTGTACGTCATCGGAATTGGGTCGAATTGCGAGACCCGAGGCGCACGGTTTTGATTGTTAAACTGCTGAGCCTGTTGTCGAGGCTGTTGAGTTTGTTGAATTTGTTGAAATTGCGGAGCAATTCCTGTGTTTGGGCTTGTGTTAACAGCGGGCGTTATGGCAGCTACCTGTCGTTGTTGACTGACATTTTTTCGCGGTTTCCCTCGGGATACCATTCCTATGTCATGTTCTTTTTTCTTTGGAAAGCTAGTCCCAACCTTCTTAGTTCCACTAGAAGATCCTGCTTCTTTAGTTAGGCGTCCGGTTCGAACCCCCTCTTCTAATCGTATTCCCATGCTTACCATCTCGGTGAAATCTCCAGGAGCGCTAGCGCTCATTCGCTCGTAGTAGAATGAGCCAAGAGTGTTTAAGAATACCTTAGTCATCTCTTTCTCTTCCAGTGGTGGGTTGACTTGGGCAGCAATTTCCCTCCATCGTTGTGCATATTCTTTGAATGTCTCTCTTTCCTTTTGAGACATGGAGCGGAGTTGATCCCTATCGGGAGCCATATCCAAGTTTAACTTATATTGTTGTACAAAGGCTTCACCTAAGTCATTGAATGTTTGGATACTTGCGCTGTCTAATCCCATGTACCACTTCAGTGCGGCACCGGTGAGACTATCTTGGAAGTAGTGGATTAACAACTGGTGATCGTCGTTGTATGTAGACATTTTCCTGGCATACATCGTGAGATGACTTTGTGGAAAGGAGTTTCCTTTGTACTTTTCAAAGTCAGGGACTTTGAATTTTGCACGTATCCTTACGCGAGGAACTAAGCAAAGATCCTGGGCGTTTTTCCCAAACAGTTCTTTTCCACGAATTGTTTTTATCTCATTGCATTTTGAGGAGTTGTTCACGGAGATTCTCCATCGAGCCACGAGGTTCGTGTTGTTACTGGAGTATGGTGAACTTCTTCGTCTATGGTAGTGTGTACTACGGGTGAGTTCGTCATGATCGGTTGAGAAACCGACATTGTTACTTAATGGAAGAGTTACTCCATGTTGCGGAGTAAATGTAGAGTTTTCTTTGCAAAGTAGGTATTTCAAGCGTGGTTGTTTGCACTTGAGAAGTCGGTTGGTGAAATCCGATGCCAAAGTTGAAAGGCATGCCCATGGATAACCATACGGCATCTTGAAAGGTGAACTCTTGGCGACAGTTGAAGCTGGAGTAGTAGTATCCTCTGAAATCGCTGCTTGGTTTTGTTGCTCGATCTTTGCTTGTTGACTTTGCTGCTGCGGCAATGTGTTGACCAAGGCGTGAGTCTCTCCACCTCTTCTTGCGGTGTTGTTACCGTGCTACGGAGTTCAACATTCTCTTGTTCAAATCCTTCCATTACTTTTCTTCTTTTTGATCTTGTATAAATGCGTTCGAGTTGGCTGTGGACGCGGTCGAGAAATTCTAAGACGCGACAGCTTGGCGATCTTTTCCTATCTGTTGAAAGATCAGACTCTAGACAATGGACTCAGAATGCAAAGTATGATGCATGATTATGAATGTAAAGAAAAGGAATTTCCAAAGAATTTACGTTAAAAGAGAAATTTCTGGCAAATATTTGGATGGAAAACACACATTTTATTAATCATTGAAAGAAGATTACAACAATTCAGTTTTTTAGCATTGCTCACACAAATGATAAAATAAATGATAAAATATTACAAACTAAACTAATCGTCCTCGTCGGATGAAGATCCAAAGGCTTGATGTAGCTTGACTTGATATTTCCTTCCCATAGTGAGCTTCGATTCGACTTTCTCGGATTTTAGCTTGCTAATGACTTTCTTCCACTTGGCGGGGCGAGATCGTGGTTGTCATTTCCTCGAGCTTTCTTTTCTTTTCTTTGATGTATCTCTTGATCGCGTTATCTTTACGCGAATCTTCTCATCTTTCTCCATGAGCCATTCATCCTAGAAGTAAAGCGTCTTTTCATGATCTTTGACTGTTTGTCATACCCCAAAATTTGCCCTCCATCTTCTCGAGGCATTTCATACATCTATACTCGAGGATTCCTCGAGGGTTGATCGGACAAACCCTCTCTGACAATCAACCCAAACTAGGGTTTGGTGATTCTCGAGATCAAAGTGGCTTTCCAACATCTCCAATTTTCATCATGCCTCCTCATATGCTTCAAATGTTCTCCATGTCAAGTTTCAAGCTTCACAAGTCGAGCTTCCTCGAACAATTGCTCGGATGGTTGAAAATCGGTTGTATTGGACAAAAAGTCAGCTGTGGTCAACATACGATCAAACTTCATGATTTTTGGTCAACATCCTCATTTTGAAGTTACATTCATCATTTTATCAAGGGTTGATCATGATTCATCAAGAAAACTCAAGATTTGCTCAAAGTCAAACTTTCAAAATTAGGGTTCCTCACGAGAAAAGTCAACTAAACTTTGGTGAGCATAACTTCTTCATACTTTCTCAGAAATTTTTCCACCACCTCTTATTTTGAAGGAAATTCAATTCTCTACAACTTCATGTCTCACAAGAATGTTCAAAAAATGCTTCATTTGAGAGGTATGGATCAAAACATTACAGGTCCTTTTCAAAGTCAACAAAAAGTCAACTTTTTGTTTTGAAGATATATTGAGCATGGAAACTCCAATTGAGATGAGATTAAAAAGGTTGGTTATAGGACTCTTAGAGATTTCCAAAAAGTCCAAGAACACTCAAAAATGTGGAAAAGTGAGCAAGATACACCATTCACAAGTTGGGAAATTTTGAAGAAGTGCACAAAGAGAAATGCTTCTAAAAATCAAAATTTTTGCAAATGGGCTTACTTTTTCTTCATCCAAACTTGTTCCTTATGCAATTAGGAATATCCAAGCCCAATACCACGAATTTTTATTTTATTTTTCTATTTAATTTGGAATTTATTCATTTAAATACAAATTAAATTCAAAAATAAAGTATAAAATCAAAATTAAATGCAAACTTGATTTTTCTCTCTTCCTTGAGATCCAAGCAACTCAATAAAGCCGACAAATTTGAAATTTGGATTGATATGGCAAGATTTGATTGAAAATTGATCAAAAAATGAAAATTTGATTTTGTACAAAATCAAATTTGATTTACGATGATTAGTGATTGATTCTTCCCCAAATCAACTCTGAATCCATCTACTATATATACAACACATGCCACACGAATTAGGGTAGAAAAAGCGTTTGGAGAAACCCTATTGAAGCTCAAAAAATCATGACCTTCAAGCAAGCAGCCCTAGTTCGGCCGTTTTCAATTGGTTTGAGGTGTCCATTGCATTCCTTGATACCTCTGAGTCGATCCAGGACCCTTACATCATCAAAAGCATCCGAATTAAGAAATCACGAATCGGTTTGTTCATCTTTTTTTCAAAATCGTGTTTCATTATTCATGCATTATTAACAAGTTTTGATGTTTGTTTCATGATTAGAGTGAAGTTTGCAAGCGATCTGGGCAGGTTAATTGTATTTCCATGGCCTGGAACTCGATATACCATGACTAGGGTTCTTGACCACGAATTAGGGTTTCCCTTAAACGGAAAAATTGGACCACGAGACTATTACCATTGCATTGAATGATGTCCTGAATTGAACCATGGTCTTAGAATTCATTTATATTACTAGTGTATGATTTTGATTTTGCGGGGTTGTAGCGTCGAGCAAAGGTGAATTTTCAAAAATTCAAATCGGGAAGATGAAGTGCAGGCGAGTTTGATGCAACGAGGGAGGCAGCGTGCTTGTAATCCATTCGCTCGATTCGGTGACAGCGTGCAGCTCGGCAAAGGCGTGGGGAATGAGAGCAAGGTCTCGATTCGATCCTTGGCCATGGCAAGTATTTTACATAGTTTACAAACTTTTCATATTTTTCTTATTTATTTAATATATTTCATGCATTTTTAATTCTTTTCATAATTTTTATTCATGCATTAAAAATTGTCAAAAATATTTTTCCTTTTGCATTTATTTTCATAAAATGTTTATTTAATTTATAAAATTAAAAAATATTATTTTGCATGCATATTTAATTTTATTCATAATTTATCATTCAAATCACTTTTAATTAGTTTTTTATTATTAAATCTTTTCCAAAAAATCCCAAAAAAATTATTTTAGCATATTAATGTTATTTCCAGCATGAAATATTTTTCTCATTCAAAAATTTGCATTTTTACTAACATTTTCCTCTTATTCGATTTCATCGTATTTTCCGATTTCTTATCTTTTCACAGGTTATCTCGTTTCGGACGATTTCTTTTTACCGTTTTCTTTTTTCCAATAATGTAATTGCTCATGGGATGTAATAGTTTAATTAGGGCTTTTATTTTCCGCATGTTTAAATTATGTAACTGCCCCAAAGCCATGTGTAGGACTTTATCTTTCCGCATTTTACATTTCATGATTTAATTTCATGACCTATAAGCTGTTAGTAATTAGGCGTGTATGGCAAGACTAAAATCAACATAGCTCACTCATAATTCTAAAATAAAATATCTGAATTGACACACTCTTTTCACACATGCACCACTTAGGGTAATTCTCTCTCGTTGCCTTTACGAGTACAAATGGTCAAGTCCCTCGAACGTAGAGGTATTCTAGCACCGTTGCCTTCAAAATAAATCATCATAGTCCCTTCAATACAAAGATCATAAGACCCACGATGTCGCCTCCGAATACATGATCTTGACCCTCGATTGTTGCCTACGAAAAATGATGATAGTCCTTGAATGTGCTAGGATACCTCCTACAAGTTGCCTTCTATGACCATCCGATGTCCCGAATGTCCGCTTACATCCATCAAATAGGGTTACCTACCAACTAATGGTATGGATAGCACTATTCTAAAGGCGTAAAATAAACAACGACCAATTAAGTAGGTAATAAGACTTTTAGTTGCTTGCTCAAATCAAATACTTTTCACACCTCACTTTTGTCAAAGTTCAAACTCTTTTCAAAGCGAAACATTTCCAAACACTTTGTATACATTCCTACATGAATCATTACAAAGTCAAAGCGAAATGCCTTTTCAAAACATTTTTGTCAAACACACGAAAGCACAATTTTAAAGTGATCTAAGAGCAACTAAGAGCCGTAGATAACTACGGATGGAAAGGGTGATAATACCTTCCATTTCATAACCTTCTCCCTTACTCGAGAATCTAACGAAGGTCTTTTACGTACTTTTACCTTCCCTTAATTGGATAAAAGAAAAGTCGGTGGCGACTCTTGCTATCCGCACATTTGCGATACAAAAACCTACAAAGTCAGTTCACGTATTCTGAGGCTGGCGACTCTGTTGGGAACACCCTAAAGAGAATGCCTTAAGGATTTCTAGATCACCTTTATTGCTTCTGTTTGACTTGCTTGCTTTATCTTTAAGGGTTGCTTGGGTATTATATTTGTGGGGATCCTACACACGAATCGGGTTTCCTTTTAGGTAAGTAGCAATAAATCGTCGCGACCGTTAGGCGTATCGAAGCGGTCAACATGATGGCTACGTTAGTGTGACACTTTGGATGTCTGATACTCTTCATTTCCAAGTTGAGGATAGTATTTGACTTCTGCGTGGTGTCATCAAGCACTAACTAAACTTTTAGAACCTTAATTGACCCATCTTGGCCATTAGAAGGTAGTGAGATGGCCGGTTTTGGTGTAGACTAAGGTTGGCTGATACTCGATGCTACGCTCATTAAGATCAGACTTTTGGGATATTTTTGGTCGACCACTTGGCAGTCGTATTGAAATAAACGCCTACGAGAAAGATCAATGATATGAGATTCCTAGAACCCGGTTACTATTATAGGACAGGATGAACCAACTCAAAACTTTGGTGGGGTAATCACCTATACCTCTTGCAAGCCTTAAACCTAGGCTCATTGTGTGAATTGTTTGTGTGTGCCAAACATGACATCATGACATCATTCGCATTGCATATCACTTCTAACTATTTCAAGGACCTAGGGATTTATCTTTGCTCTGTTTTGTAGGGAATTATGGCTTCTAGAAAGACTATCCGAATCAACTTCATGGGTATACCTTCTCAGCTCAAAGAATTGGTTTCAGAAATTCCTGATCATGCTCAGTTCATCAAGAGACATGGTTATCTACTTGATTTGGTTATCTCCGGTTTTGAAGAAGATATGATGCATGTCCTATTTCAGTTCTTCGATCCGAAACACCATTGCTTTACATTCCCAGATCATCAGTTAGTTCCTACCTTGGAAGAGTTCTCTAAGCTACTCGGGGTACCTATTCTTGACCAAATGCCATTCACCGGTTTAGAAAAGGTTCCTAAGTACGAAGACATCGCATCTACCTTACATCTTAAGCGCTCAGACATTGAGGCCAATTGGGAAACTAGAAGTGGAGTTAAGGGTTTACTTGCCAAGTTCCTAATTAAGAAAGCGAGAATTCCTCAAGGTTATGAGTTTCCATGCATTCGAAGACATTGTGGCCTTGCTAATCTATAGTTTGGTTCTATTTCCTAACTCGGATCAATTCATATATGTCAACGCCATCAAGTTGTTTCTTACCCGTAATCCAGTGCCTACTTTACTTGGAGATATTCTACATTCTCTCCATACTCGTACTACTAAAAGACAAGGAACTCTCATGTGTTGTATACCGTTACTTTCCAGGTGGTTTATTTCGCACCTTCCTCCATCAGTTTTGAAGAATGAACAAAGGTTGAGATGGTCTCAAAGGTTAATGTCACTCTCTCACTCAAATATCCGTTGGAATCTTTTCTCTCAAAAGGACTTCACATTCATTGAGCGTTGTGGAGAATTCCCTAATGTACCGCTACTTGGTATAAGGGGAGGTATTACTTACAACCCTTCTCTAGCTCTACGTCAGTTTGGTTTTGCTCGAAGAGATGGTCCTCATGATATGCTTCTCCAAGATATTGTGTTCGACTACAATCACGATCTCGATTTAAGCGAAGGTTCATACACGCTTGGGGCATGGTAAAGAAGTCTGATACCAAGACTTTGGGGCACCATAACTCCATTCCTTGGGAACGTTACCTCAAATGGGTGCGAGCTCGAGCTCAAAACCTCATGATGCCATTCACTTTGTTTACGGTAATTATGGAACTGTTGCTATAGGTGGCGTACCTATCTTGTTCTCCATCCCGACATGCCTCACGATTTTGAAGACTTGAAGAGATCACGGATTCGACTTAAAGAAGAGGGATACCTTTGAAGCTCAGTGTTATGCAAGTGAGAAGAAAGTGCTAGAATTGACCAAGCTACTTCACGAGCGAAGCATCAGCGCCTACCTCGGCACCAGAGAAGCGCCATGGGAGACTTAGAGCTTTAGGATTTATATGTTTTCTTTTATTTGTTTGAACTATCTTTTGTACTTAAAAAGAAAAAGAATAAAGAGTACTAATAAATGTTTGTTCGTGCTTGTTTAACAAATTTAAATCTCTAAGGTCCTTGAAAACATTGCATTGCATTCGCATAAACATTGCATATCATAGCATAACATTGCATCACGGTACATTGAAGATTGGTTTTCTCATTTGCTCGCTATTTATTTTAGCGAAATGGCTCTTGAGCGATCATCAAAGATCTCGAGCTCGGAATGCTCGGTTTGAGATGTTTACCGCTTGGTCCAAGGCCAAGAAGATCGAAGAAGCTCATCAACGGAAGAAGAAGGTTGTTGGTCTTCTCAACATGGGCGAGGCCTACAAAGGTTGTCCTAAGAGGTCGATCGGATAGAGCTCTCGAAGGAAGTGTCAAGAATGAGGGAGTGTCGAGGGTAATGAAGATGGCGTGAGCCTAAGAAGGAGGGAGAAGATCGCTCTGACCATAGCCAGTACTCTGATGAAGATGACAATTACAAACAACTTGAAGATCGTCTGAATGCTGTGGAAAACCTGAAGATGTCAAGGCTGAATTTTGATGATCTGAGTCTTGTTCCTGGTGTCGTGATTCCTCCCAAGTTCAAAGTTCTAACTTTTGCCAAATATGATGGCATTTCTTGCCCTAAACTGCACTTGAAGTCCTATGTCCAGAAGATCAATCCCCACACTGATGACAGAAAGTTGTGGATGCATTATTTTCAAGAGAGTTTGTCCGGAACTCAGTTGGAGTGGTATTATCAGCTAGAGAATGACCGTATCCGTACTTGGAGTGACTTAGCAGATGCTTTCTACAAGCAATATGAGTACAATGCTGAATTGACACCCACTCGCATGCAACTACAAAGCATGTCTATGGGTCGTGATGAGAAGTTCAGGGTATGCTCGAAATGGAGATTTAGCGGTGAGTTCAACCACCCTTGTCCAATAGGGAGTTGGTTGATATGTTTATGGGGACAGCGGGTCCATTCTTCAATCATCGATTGGAAACTCTTGATAGGATTCAAGCGATCTTGTATTGAAGTGGTATCAAAGTGGAAAGATTCGGTAGAGACATCTTCAAATCTGCGAAGAGATCTTTTGGTGCTAAGAAAGAAGCCAATCGTGTATGGTCGAAAAGCCAAGACCGACCGTGCTCAATTTGTGGGGCGGTTGTGATCTCGATCCTACATCGGCCAACCTCAGCGAGACAACGCGTAGCGAGCAGCGCCACGAGGCGTTTACAAAGATCAACATGCCATTGTCGCAAGCCTTGCAACACATGTTGAAAGCGGTGATTACCTTGAGGATCCTCCTCGAATGTCAACACTTCCTCTCGAGATACAATCCTAATGCTAAGTGTGCTTACCATTCCAATAGCCGGGACATAATCGCGATGATTGTTGGGCTTTGAAGAACAAGATTCAAGACATGATTGAAGCTAAGCAGTTGAGTTTGACCCTCTGTTGAGACTCCGAATGTGATTAACGCGCCTATGCCTAACCATGACAAGAGTTCCAATGTTGTTGGCGATGATACTTATGTTTTCAACATAGATGACTTGACCATTCCTTTGATATTTAAGAAGAATTTGCCGACCAGGATGCCGGAAGTCGTTGGTGCCCGTCACACTGATGGTTGTGCTTGGTTGAGAAGGCGTGTTCGATGCATGATGGATAACCGTGAGATACTATTTCTAAAACCACATGCGTGTGTGAAGAAATGTCTAAATTGAAGATTGACAATGTGAATGAAACCGCACCATCATATGGGATACCTTGGGGCAGCCAAGTGGAAAGTATGATTACATGGTGAAGTACCGCAAAGCTACAAGATTCCCATTGAAGATGTTAAGGTAACGGATGGGGTGACGATTTCCCGAAGACTATGTTGATGTTAACACTATAAAATTTCCTCCGATCACGTGCCTAGAGTGGCACCTCTTATCATTACTCCAAGACCATTCCGTATTCCTCGACAAAGCTATTCCTTGGAATTATGGGTGATGTTTACTATCATGGCGTCAAGCAAGACCTCGACCATTGAAGATCTTACAATTGAAGCTACCATTCGACATTGACAATATCACAAGGGTGACCCGAACCGGAAGAGTGTTCTCTCGGATATCTCTCCTCAAAAGACTGCGACTCCATCGCATGCCACTATTCAATCCATTCCCCAAGAACTAGTGACTCATCCTGCTCATCCAGTACCAAATGGATTCTTGAAGACACCTCAAACAAGAAATGGAGGAAATTCGAAGATTATCAAGAAGAGTGACTACAATGTTGTGGAGCAGTTAGGACAGACTCGTCCAAGATATCCATGCTTGCTCTGCTCTTGTGCTCGGAGGCTCATACTAAAGTTTGAAATGCCCACGTCCGCAAGACACTACCACGACCGGTTCGAAGTTTGTATTGCTAGCCTGGCGCCAACAACGGCCTAGGCTTCTCGATGTTGATTTGACTCTGCGGAAAGAAACACAACAAAGCCTTGCACATCTGTTGAATGCAAGGCGTTACATTGTCTCATGTTTTGGTGGATACCGGTTACGCTCGAATATCCTTCGAAGCGCTTTTGATCGACTTGATATCGAAGGGTTGGTTACGAGACCCGGTGATATAATTGTGAGAGCTTTTGATGGTTCTAAGCGATTGAGAGCTCACTCTGCAAAGTCGGTTCCGGACTTTTGATTCCACTTTCTTTGTCATGGACATCCGTCCGGCTTACTCTTGCCTACTTGGGCGCCTTGGATACATAGGCCTGTTACTACCTTACATCAAGTACCGGTGAAAGGGAAGGTTGTTACATATGTGGTGAAGAAGAGTATATGGTCGGTCATCTGATCCTTCGATACCTCGAGATGGAGGTGAATTCTTTGAGACTCCTTGTCAAGCTTTTGAAACAATTCCCAGTCATGTTGACTCTCTGTCACTCTGTTACACAAGCTCCGCCTAGGATGGCCTCATTGAAAGATGCACAATTGTTGAACAAGGAGGTAGTGCTATTTGGGGTCGACTCCACGATCTTCCTTTCAAATTTGACAAGGCGGTTTAGGCTTCACCATCAAAGGTCGAAGATGCCGCGAGCGTGCCCAACTTCCTTTCACATCGGCCAGAGTGGAATCCATGCTATAGAAGACGACGATAACGACTTCGACATCAGCAAGTGGATCTTCCCAACTCCAGACCACGGACTCAGCAATTGGAAGACTGAAGACGTCATACCAATCTCCTTTAATCAGGAGTAATTGCTCTTGTTTTGTTTTGCTTCTCGTATTTTCTAGGTTTTGAACAATAAACTCTAAAGCCTAGTGCCTTGCCCGGCGCATCATGGCTCATTTGTGAGGGTTATCATATGTCATTTGCATATTTTCATTCAATAAAATCGTTGGACTTTTGCATTCAATTGTTGTTTTCTTTCTTTTATCACCCCTTCAAAAAGCTATGTGTTTCTTACACACACCCACGTGATACACTGCAGAATCACTCCGAATCTCGTTGATAACTATGCTATTGCTAAATATGACTTGATAATCCGATCTACCAAGCCGAAGGCGAAGGTGAGGAAGATTGTGAAGTGCCGGAGAACTTGTCGATTGCTACTGCAAGAAGATCGAGTTATCTGATCATACGAAGAGCAAGTTGAGGTTGTGAATCGGGTACTAATAAAGACAAAAAGAGATCAAGATAGGGCGGGTCTTGAGCAGTGTTAAAGAAAGGTTGGTTCGGATGCTACGAGACTATATTGAGGTTTTGCTTGGTCATACGAAGACATGCGGTTTGGACATTGATATTGTGGTACACGATTGCCGACAAAGAAGGTTTTCTCGGTGAAGCGAAGGTTAAATCGCATCGTCACGAGATGTCGAGAAAATCAAAGCCGAAGTTATGAAGCGATTCAGCCGGTTTCTTAGTTACTTCATATCCACAATGGGTTGCGAATGTGGTGCTGTGCCTAAGAAGGATGGTAAAATGCGGATGTGTGTGGATTACGAGATCGAACAAAGCGAGTCGAAGCGATTTCCACTTCCTCATATTGATGTTACGGTTGACAACACCGCTCGGCATAAGGTTTTCTCCTTCATGGATGGTTTCTCCAATTACAATCGGATCAAAATGGCTCACGAAGACATGGAAGACTACTTTTGTTACGGTGGGGGCTTTCGCTACAAGGTTATGCCATTTGAATGAAAACGCGAGAGCCACTTATCGTGCTATGGTGACATTATTCCATGACATGATTCATCACGAGATAGAGGTCTACGTCAACGACATGATAGCTCGATCATAGACTAAAGAAGAACATCTTGATCATCTACAGAAATTGTTTGATAGGATGAAGAAATACAGGCTGAGACTTAATCCCAACAAGTGCACCTTTGGAGTCAGATCCGGTAAACTCCTAGGGTTTGTTGTCAGTGGTAAAGGAATTGAGGTTGACCCCGCCAAGGTTAAAGCTATTCAAGAAATGCCGACTCCCATGAAGGAAGTCGAGGTTTCTTGGGCGATTGAACTACATTGCATTCATTGCACATAGCGCTACTTGTGAGCCAATCTTTAAGTTACTTAAGAAAGATCAAGTAGTAGAATGGAGCAGCGATTGCGGATCGCTTTTGACAAAATCAAGGAGTACTGCGAATCCTCCTATCACGATGCCCCCAGGAAGACCTCTTATCATGTACTTGCGGTGTTAGAGAACTCAATGGGGTGTGTGTTGGGGCAACATGGCAAGAGCATGCAATATACTACCTTAGCAAAAGTTTACCGTGAAACAAGATACTCACGCTCGAGAGAACTTGCAGCGCTTTGGCTGCTGCGACTAAGGCAGTATGTTGACTCACACTACCTTGTTTATTTCAAGATGGATCCGATAAAATACATATTTGAGAAACCAGCTCTCTCGGAAGAATAGCAAGATGGCAAATGATCGACCGACATCGGTACACTTCGAAGCGATCAAAAGTGTAGTAGCGATCATTTGGCTCATCAAGCGGAGATGACTATCGATCTATGCGGTTAATTTCCGGATGAAGATGTTTTACTAGTCACAGTTGAAGAACCGGGCCGGACGAAGGACTGAGCAAGGATCGATGGACCATGGTCTTTGATGGAGCCTCAACGCGCAATGGCATTGGCGCCATCATTACATCCCTACAGTGGACGCCTTTCACCGCCGATTATGTTTGATTGCACTAACAACATGGCGAATCTGAGCGTGCATCATGGGTATCAAAGGCGCTATTGACTTAAGAATCAAGTTCTTGCAAGTGTATGGAGACTCGGCTTTGGTGATCGATCGAGTTAAGGCGAGTGGGATCTGAAGCATCCGAATCTTATTCCGTATCGAGCATGTTACGAGTTTGATCCCTACTTGAAGAGATCACTTTCAACCACATTCCACGAGAGAATTAGTTGGCGGCGCATTAGCTACTATGTCATCTATGTTCAAAGTCGGATGGGACAACGAGGCTCCCGGATCATCATTGAGAAGTTTGACGAACAGTATTGTTATGAGCTTGATACGGAGAGAAACCTTGGTACTATGTAAAGGTATCTTGAGACTCGGGAATATCCAGGGCATCATCAATGATAAGAAGTTCATGAGAAGATTTGCATCCAAATTCTTCCTCAACAACGACATCTTATACCGCAACCATGACTTGTGCTTGCTCATGTAGACGAGAAAACAATCGTATCATGGAAGAGTTACGAAGCGCATTTGGTACTCATTCCGGTGGACATCGATGGCTAAGAAGAGGTTACTATTGGTCCACCATGGGCGATTGTCACCGCTTCGCTCGATCTTGTCACAAATGCGGTTATGCGGACAAAGTACATGTACCGGTACCTCCGAATGTTTTAACAGCTCCACGGCCTTTTGCAATGTGGGGCATTGACATGATTGGAGAAATCAAGCCCACCGCTTCCACGGACATCGTTTCATCCTTGTGGAAATTGATTATTTTACCAAGTGGGTGAAGCGACCTCGTTCGCATCTGTTACCAAGAATGTTGTGGCTCGATTTATCAAACATAATCTTATCATCGGTATGGAACTCCGAAAGGATTATCACGATAATGGCTCTAATCTCAACAATAAGCGATCATCGAACTCGCATGCGGTTCAAGATCAAGCATCACAACTCTTCTCCTTATCGGCCTAAGATGAATGGCGCGATGGAAGCCGCCAACAAGAAAATTAAAAGATTATCTGAAAATAGCGGTGACTTACAAAGATTGGCATGAGATGTTACCATTTGCTCTTCATGGTTATCGCTTTTCTGATACGAACATCACAGGGCAACCCCTTCTCTCTTGTATACGGTATGGGCAGTCCTACCATCGAGGTTGATTCCCTTAACGAGTCCCGGGCCGAGAGTTGGCGAACGATTGGGTCGACTCGCCTTGACCATTAATTTGATTGATGAGAACGACTCGCATCTATACGCCATGGACAGATCTATCGAGCGAATGATCGAGCATTCAACAAGAAGGTCAAGCACCAAGTCTACCAAGTCGGTGATCTAGTAGTCAAGAGCATCATTCTTCCACAAGGTGATCGGGAAAATGGACTCCCACTCACGAGGACCGTTTGTAGTCAAGGCGGTATTTTACGGTGGAGCTATGATACTTAGCACCATGGATGGCGAAGACTTCCCCACCACAGTGAGCAGACATAGTCAAAAATACTACGCAAAAAGACCCGCTAGGTCGGTGACCTAGGCAAAAATAAGGGCATCTGGCGAACAAAAGGGTTCGAGCAAAAGTTAAGGATATATACAAAAATGTACACCGCAAGTCGAAAACACGAAAAGTGGACTTGGGCAAAAGGGTATCGGTGGTGAAAACCGAAAGGCGGTCTAGGCAAAAGTTAGGGATTTAAGCGTACGACTATGTCTCTTCGGTCACCTACTTCGGACTACTATCGACATTCAAGATTCAAATGGCGAAGATCGATTCACTCACTTTCTCGACAAAGAGATGAGATAGTTGAAATATATGAGTACTAGCATAGTTGGAACTTAACAAGATTGTTTCCGCATAGCTTTTATTTTCTTATGTACAAACTACTTGGCCATACATACCTTTTAAACAAATACAAGTTTCTTTCTCTTTACAATTTGTTTCTATTGTTGTTTGCATAAATTCCAACGTTTGCTTTGAATGATTATATGCATTTGACAATAAAAATCTATTTACAAACATGCGAAAAGAACATACGAAAGTGATTACTACAGGCTTCAAGATTTGAGATGGGAGGTCACCAATGCATTTCCCCCAGGCGTGATCCCCGAAATGTCACTCATCACAAAGTCTTCCCCAACAAAGAAGAGGAGGATCTGACGGTGATTCCACTCAACTTAATCGGGCCACACCCATCTTGAGCAATAACACTTCATCCCAGAGGTGTTTATCCCCGTGAGAATATCTCTCAACAATTTCCCTTTCTTTTCTCCAGCGGTGTCGGACTTAAAACTTGGTCGAGATAGTGCACGGAGGAGACCTATCTTTATTCCCCGTCGGAGATTACAACGGGCTCGATTCTTCACCCGGTCTCCAACCACCACAAATGCTCTCAGTGAGTTTGCATAAAATCCCAGTACCTCCCATTCTCCACAGCGGGATTGTCAACAATATCTAGCCTCAAGACTTGGTCGGATAATGCCGGAGGAATCAAAGTTTTCTTTCTTGGCGGGATCTTCATCCTCAAAAGCGAAAAATCAAAGCGGAACATTCGCATCTTCTTCAAGATGGATATGTTTTGAAATACCACAACATCTATCATTCATACATTATTCATAAAAGTCATAATTTGTGCATATGTCATTCATACACATTGTCATGCATCATACCTTGCATAAGACTAACAATATTCTATCAAAGTTTATTGTTTTTCCAAAGCGGTGAAAATCATACGAAACAAGCGGTCCAAGATTAAGACCGAATCAGACGGGAAAACTATCGAAGACCGCCCTAGTTGTCCTTGACAAGCGGTCCGAGATGAACCGAATCGAGACGGAAAACTATCGAGCGACCGCCCTCGTTGTCCTCCGACAACGGATCCGGATTAATGCGGCGAGGCGGAAACCTTATCCGACGATCACGAGTTATCCTCCGATAAGGCGGTGGATCAACACCGATGCTGAGGGAATATATCGCATTTTGCCAACTACTACCTCCCGGTAGTCGGCCACGAAGAACTATTCGACTCATTCTTATTATCAGCGACTACTGTCGGCATACGACTCAGTTGCCTTGGATGGCATCTTAAGCCCATCTCCGATTACTTGTCAACATTTCTTTTTTCTTTGGAAAGCTAGTCCCAACCTTCTTAGTTCCACTAGAAGATCCTGCTTCTTTAGTTAGGCGTCCGGTTCGAACCCCCTCTTCTAATCGTATTCCCATGCTTACCATCTCGGTGAAATCTCCAGGAGCGCTAGCGCTCATTCGCTCGTAGTAGAATGAGCCA
Organism: Vicia sativa; assembly: GCA_021764765.1. Taxonomy (NCBI): domain Eukaryota; kingdom Viridiplantae; phylum Streptophyta; class Magnoliopsida; order Fabales; family Fabaceae; genus Vicia; species Vicia sativa. Next base: position 207,199,617 of record CM038792.1, on the reverse strand, counting down.
AGAGTGTTTAAGAATACCTTAGTCATCTCTTTCTCTTCCAGTGGTGGGTTGACTTGGGCAGCAATTTCCCTCCATCGTTGTGCATATTCTTTGAATGTCTCTCTTTCCTTTTGAGACATGGAGCGGAGTTGATCCCTATCGGGAGCCATATCCAAGTTTAACTTATATTGTTGTACAAAGGCTTCACCTAAGTCATTGAATGTTTGGATACTTATTTGTCTAATCCCATGTACCACTTCAGTGCGGCACCGGTGAGACTATCTTGGAAGTAGTGGATTAACAACTGGTGATCGTCGTTGTATGTAGACATTTTCCTGGCATACATCGTGAGATGACTTTGTGGAAAGGAGTTTCCTTTGTACTTTTCAAAGTCAGGGACTTTGAATTTTGCACGTATCCTTACGCGAGGAACTAAGCAAAGATCACAGGCGTTTTCCCAAAGTTCTTTTCCACGAATTGTTTTATCTCAAGCTGCATTTTGAGGAGTTGTTCCTGGAGATTCTCCATCGAGCCACGAGGATTCGTGTTGTTGCCTGGAGTATGGTGAACTTCTTCGTCTATGGTAGTGTGTACTACGGAAGCTGAGTTCGTCATGATCGGTTGAGAAACCGACATTGTTACTTGTGGAAGAGTTACTCCATGTTGCGGAGTAAATGTAGAGTTTTGCTGCAAAGTAGGTATTTCAAGCGTGGTTGTTTGCACTTGAGAAGTCGGTTGGTGAAATCCGATGCCAAAGTTGAAAGGCATGCCCATGGATAACCTTACGGCATCTTGAAAGGTGAACTCTTGGCGACAGTTGAAGCGAGTAGTAGTATCCTCGAAATCATTGCTTGGTTTTTTTGCTCGATCTTGTTGACTTTGCACTGCGGCCAATGTGTTGACCAAAGACGTGAGTCTCTCCACCTCTTCTTGCAGTGTTGTTACCGTGCTACGGAGTTCAACATTCTCTTGTTCAAATCCTTCCATTACTTTTCTTCTTTTTGATCTTGTATCGTACGTTCGAGTTGGCTGTGGACGCGGTCGAGAAATTCTAAGACGCGACAGCTTGGCGATCTTTTCCTATCTGTTGAAAGATCAGACTCTAGACAATGGACTCAGAATGCAAAGTATGATGCATGATTATGAATGTAAAGAAAAGGAATTTCAAAATTTCGTTAAAGAAATTTGCAAATATTTGGATGGAAAACACACATTTTATTAATCATTGAAAGAAGATTACAACAATTCAGTTTTTTAGCATTGCTCACACAAATGATAAAATAAATGATAAAATATTACAAACTAAACTAATCGTCCTCGTCGGATGAAGATCCAAAGGCTTGATGTAGCTTCAACTTCAGTATTTCCTTCCCATAGTGAGCTTTCAGTTCAGCTTTCTCGGATTTTAGCTTGCTAATGACTTTCTTCCACTTGGCGGGAGCAGGATCGCTGGTTGTCATTTCCTCAAGCTTTCTTTTCTTTTCTTTGATGTATCTCTTGATCGCGTTATCTTTCTGGCGAATCTTCTCATCTTTCTCCATGAGCCATTCATCCTAGAAGTAAAGCGTCTTTTCATGATCTTTGACCTGCTGTCATACCCCAAAATTTGCCCTCCATCTTCTCAAGGCATTTCATACATCTATACTCAAGGATTCCTCAAGGGTTGATCAGACAAACCCTCTCCTAGACAATCAACCCAAACTAGGGTTTGGTGATTCTCAGATCAAAGTGGCTTTCCAACATCTCCAATTTTCATCATGCCTCCTCATATGCTTCAAATGTTCTCCATGTCAAGTTTCAAGCTTCACAAGTCAAGCTTCCTCAGACAATTGCTCAGATGGTTGAAAATCAGTTGTATTGGACAAAAAGTCAACTGTGGTCAACATACAGTCAAACTTCATGATTTTTGGTCAACATCCTCATTTTGAAGTTACATTCATCATTTTATCAAGGGTTGATCATGATTCATCAAGAAAACTCAAGATTTGCTCAAAAGTCAAACTTTCAAAATTAGGGTTCCTCTGAGAAAAGTCAACTAAACTTTGGCTGAGCATAACTTCTTCATACTTTCGAAATTTTCCACCACCTCTTATTTTGAAGGAAATTCAATTCTCTACAACTTCATGTCTCACAAGAATGTTCAAAAATGCTTCATTTGAGAGGTATGGATCAAAATATTACAGGTCCTTTTCAAAGTCAACAAAAAGTCAACTTTTTGTTTTGAAGATATATTGAGCATGGAAACTCAATTGAGATGAGATTAAAAGGTTGGTTATAGGACTCTTAGAGATTTCCAAAAGTCCAAGAACACTCAAAAATGTGGAAAAGTGAGCAAGATACACCATTCACAAGTTGGGAAATTTTGAAGAAGTGCACAAGAGAAATGCTTCTAAAAATCAAAATTTTTGCAAATGGGCTTACTTTTTCTTCATCCAAACTTGTTCCTTATGCAATTAGGAATATCCAAGCCCAATACCACGAATTTTTATTTTATTTTTCTATTTAATTTGGAATTTATTCATTTAAATACAAATTAAATTCAAAAATAAAGTATAAAATCAAAATTAAATGCAAACTTGATTTTCTCTCTTCCTTGAGATCCAAGCAACTCAATAAAGCCGACAAATTTGAAATTTGGATTGATATGGCAAGATTTGATTGAAAATTGATCAAAAAATGAAAATTTGATTTTGTACAAAATCAAATTTGATTTACGATGATTAGTGATTGATTCTTCCCAAATCAACTCGAATCCATCTACTATATATACAACACATGCCACAATTAGGGTAGAAAAAGCTGGAGAAACCCTATTGAAGCTCAAAAATCATGACCTTCAAAAGCTGCAGCCCTAGTTCGGCCGTTTTCAATTGGTTTTGAGGTGTCCATTGCATTCCTTGATACCTCCTGAGTCGATCCAGACCCTTACATCATCCAAAAGCATCCAGAATTAAGAAATCACGAATCGGTTTGTTCATCTTTTTTTCAAAATCGTGTTTCATTATTCATGCATTATTAACAAGTTTTGATGTTTGTTTCATGCTTAGAGTGAAGTTTGCAAGCGATCTGGGCAGGTTAATTGTATTTCCATGGCCTAGAACTTGATATACCATGATTAGGGTTCTTGACCACGAATTAGGGTTTCCCATAACGGAAAAATTGGACCACGAGGCTATTACCATTGTATTCGGAATGATGTCCTGAATCGAACCATGGTCTTAGAATTCATTTATATTACTTGTGTATGATTTTTGATTTTGCCAGGGTTGTAGCGTCGAGCAAAGGCCGACGCTGAATTTTCAAAAATTCAAATCGGGGAAGATGAAGTCTGGCGCGAGTTTGATGCAACCAGGAGACAACGCGTGCTTGTAATCCATTCGCTCCGATTCGGTGACACGCGTGCACGCTGGCTCAGAGGGCAAAGGCGTGGGGGTATGAGAGCAAGGTCTCCAGTTCGATCCTTGGCCATGGCAAGAGTATTTTTACATAGTTTACAAACTTTTCATATTTTTCTTATTTATTTAATATATTTCATGCATTTTTAATTCTTTTCATAATTTTTATTCATGCATTAAAAATTGTCAAAAATATTTTTCCTTTTGCATTTATTTTCATAAAATGTTTATTTAATTTATAAAATTAAAAAATATTATTTTGCATGCATATTTAATTTTATTCATAATTTATCATTCAAATCACTTTTAATTAGTTTTTTATTATTAAATCTTTTCCAAAAAATCCCAAAAAAATTATTTTAGCATATTAATGTTATTTCCAGCATGAAATATTTTTCTCATTCAAAAATTTGCATTTTTACTAACATTTTCCTCTTATTCGATTTCATCGTATTTTCCGATTTCTTATCTTTTCACAGGTTATCTCGTTTCGGACGATTTCTTTTTACCGTTTTCTTTTTTCCAATAATGTAATTGCTCATAGGATGTAATAGTTTAATTAGGGCTTTTATTTTCCGCATGTTTAAATTATGTAACTGCCCCAAAGCCATGTAACAGCGTAGGACTTTATCTTTCCGCATTTTACATTTCATGATTTAATTTACGCACCCTATAATGTTAGTAATTAGGCGTGTATGGCAAGACTAAAATCAACATAGCTCACTCATAATTCTAAAATAAAATATACGAATTGACACACTCTTTTCACATGCACCCTTAGGGTAATTCTCTCGTTGCCTTCGAGTATAAATGGTCAAGTCCCTCGAGCGTAGAGGTATTCTAGCACGTTGCCTTCAAAATAAATCATCATAGTCCCTTGATACAAAGATCATAAGACCCACGATGTCGCCTCCGAATACATGATCTTGACCCTCGATTGTTGCCTACGAAAATGATGATAGTCCCCGAATGTGCTAGGATACCTCCTACAAGTTGCCTTCTATGACCATCCGATGTCCCTTGAATGTCCGCTTACATCCATCAAATAGGATTACCTACCAACTAATGGTATGGATAGCACTATTCTAAAGGGCGTAAAATAACAACGACCAATTCGAGTAGGTAATAAGACTTTTAGTTGCTTGCTCAAATCAAATACTTTTCACACCTCACACTTTTGTCAAAGTTCAAACTCTTTTCAAAGCGAAATATTTCCAAACACTTTGTATACATTCCTACATGAATCATTACAAAGTCAAAGCGAAATGCCTTTTCAAAACATTTTGTCAAACACACGAAAGCACAATTTTAAAGTGATCTAAGAGCAACTAAGAGCCGTAGATAACTACGGATGGAAAGGGTGCTAATTACCTTCCCTTTTCATACCCTCCCCCTTACTCCAGAATCTAACGAAGGTCTTTTTCTGTACTTTTTACCTTCCCTTAATTGGATAAAAGAAAAGTCGGTGGCGACTCTTGCTATCCGCACATTTGCGATACAAAAAACCTACAAAGTCAGTTCACCGTGTTACACTTGCTTCTTGAGCTTTTCATTCTCGAGATCAGTCTTAAGAAACATGTTTTCCAAGGCCTCTTTCTCAAGTCTCATCTTAGCCAAAGCTTCCTGGTATTCTCCTATAGTCTCGACGGGAAAAATTGTTGATTTGGAAGCGATTGAGACCATGGGTTCCTCATAAGCGTAAGGCATTCGGAATTCCTTCGCTCTTTTCTTTACCCAAGAAGTGTAGGTTTCCATGGCTACATAATTCTTTTCCTTACCTTTTTCTTTCCTTCGGATGTGATGCCAAGCTCTGAGCATTCTGGCCTTCAATCCTTGGGAATCCTCTCCCTCATGATAGATGTAGCTTTCCACTGTAAAACCCAGAGGTTTACTAGAGTTTGCGTATCCGAGTTGACGTCTCGCCAAGAATGGGTTGTAGTTGATTCCTCCTTTTGTACCAACGAGAGGTACGTTGGCAAATTCTCCACAGCTCTCAATGATTTCCATCTCATTGTCTGCTAAGGTATACCAATGGATATCATCGTTTGTAAGAGACATGAGTCTTCGAGACCAATGCCATTCATCTTTGTTTTCACGGAAGATAGGAGATTTAGGCAAGTGTGAGACAATCCATTTGAAAAGCAGGTACACACACGATAGTTCTCTCCTGGCGATTCCTATGATGAATAGAGTAAGTGTCACAAGCGAGTCGAACAGGTTTCCAATCGGAAGATCCTTATGGCATTGATATCAACGAAATTTAGGACGTTGGGAAACAATACCAATCCATAGAGGAGTAAATCCAAAATAGCTTCAAAGGCTACCATATTACCGGCTTTAGAAAATTTAAGAGCCTTCTCCATTAGGAACTTTGAAGTTAGTCCTAAGAGTTTTCCTCTGGTAGTTAGGTTTTTGTCTATCTCAGATTTCTTTAAGTGAGTCATCGTGGCAATGACTGGTGACTTAGGAATGGCTTCCAAACCATTGAAAGGCACTTTGTCCGATATTGAGATACTTAGTATGTGCGCGTACTCTTCCAAAGTAGGCATCAACTGATAATCAGGGAAAGTGAAACAGCGATAGACCGGATCGTAAAACTGAACGAAAGTTTTGAGAAGTCCTTCATCCACGTTAGTGTTCAGAATAGTTAAAAGAGTTCCATAGCGTTTTCAAATCAGGGATCTTCTACCAAGGATGCCAACTCTTTTAACTTCCCTACGTCGAGAATTCTAAAGCGTATCTCTTGGTGAATCTTCCTCGGCGTCCATCACTCTAACCTAAAATATTTTACAAAGAAAAATCTCTAAATTCTTTGGAAATGGGAAGAGAAATGAAGTTTTTTAATGAATGAATGCATGAATCGGCAAACATGGTTAGTAGTTATACACACGGTCAAGCGTTGAAGTCACGAGCATGAGGCCAACGATAAGAATCAAGCGTGGGTAAGTTCTAAGGGCTTATTCATACGTGAAGCGGGTTCTCGATATCTGAGCTCAACACTCCTCTTTGAAATATTATCGGTTTTGTTGAATACTCGATGGTCCAATAATATTTTTCAAGAGAAACTACTTTGATCGTAGTCTCGCATGACAATTATTCTAGGCTTACGCGAATAATTTACACTACATCCTAAATGGCGGGATGGGTTATGTGTTCTCTGACCACTCGACCAAGTTCCCTTGAAAGCAAAATGTCTTTGCAAATACTTGCTAAACACAAATACCCCAAGACAACCTCCAGAGAGAGGGATCTCAAATTAACTCCGTAAGTACTGAGACTTCTCACAAGTTAATAGGACTATACCCCCACTTAGATCTTAAAATGTTTCTTAAATCCGGGTTAGGATTTCTTTCCATCAGATGAAATCGCGAAAACACACAATAAAAGGAAAATAGATATATGCAAATATGAAAGCTTAACCCCTTTCATTTCTTTTTGAAAACAAAAAAAGCTTGATGCTCTTGAGCAAAATCATTTTTTTGAAAATCAAAGTTTCAGCGTACTCCCCAGCAGAGTCGCCATTTTTCCTGTTCGCGTTAAAAAGTGTCGCGCTAGGGAATCGAATATGAATTCAGATTCTCTAACTCGGAACGATTTACTCTTTTGATTTGTTTATAAAGATGCATGAGCATCAAGCTTTATTATTTTCAACACAAGAAAAGATGATTTAATGATTATGAAAAAGGGGAAAGTTGTTAATACCCTCAATTGATTTTGATATGCGTAACGACTAGCGCAAACTAGACGTAACGCATTGGGGAGATTCTGAGTAAGGGGGTTTGTTATATAAAGGGAATAGATGGAGCACCCTAAATATATCTAGTTATCTATAGCTTTATATATGAATATGTTTGATATGTTTGTGTGTTTTAATTGCTATTTCTATGATTGGGAAAGTTTCTCCTTTGGGATTTTAAGAAGGATAGATTATGTGGGATCCTAGTGTTTTGTTATTATTGTGCTCGCAAAGATCGTGGATCTTCGCATACATATCCCTAGTGGGAATCGAGCATTTGTAGCTCGGATCTGAGGATCTATGGTTTGTTTGGTGCGAGAGAAAGAAACTTGCTCGCCAAGGATGAGACCTTTTGCCTACGTATTCTCAAAAGGATGTTGAGAAAGTCAGAGCAATCGTAGTTCCCACTTATGCTAGTGGAAAGCAACGGGATGTTAGTAAGAGACAGACAAATGTCATCTTAATGAAAAAATGTATCTAATCTATTTCATCACATACATTTTGAAAAATTTGATTGATAAAAATCTTTCATCGTAAGTTATAGGTGTTTTGCTTGAGTGTACAAGCGTTACCACTTACATGTTTAAGAAAGATGTTTGAAAAAGATGATTGAATCTTTTAACTATAAGTATTGGGTGTTTTGCTTGAGTGTACAAGCGTTACCACTTACAATTAAGAGATGTTTTTGTTTGAAAAGAGTTTGAAAAGTTTTTGACTGTATGTGATGTAATAGATGAGATACTTCTTCCATAGAGATGATAGATGTCTAAATCTCGAGGAGAAATTGATTGGATTAGGGGGATGCTTTTAAGAAGCCCATGGGTCCTTGTATTGTAAGCCCAAGAGGAGGCATTCTGAGGGTCATCGAGGGTCCTTGTATGAAGCTCAAGAGGAAGCTATAGGGTATGGTGGCTTTGGCTTTAAAGGGATTTCACCGAAACCATCCTTTTGGAATTAAGAGCAATTTCACCGGAAATTATACTCTCAGGGTTCTATCCTAACGCGGGTGATTCTTTGTATTGGAAGCCCAATAGGAGGCTGTTAAGAGATTTCTCGGTCTCTTTCATTGTATGATGCCCAAGAGAAGGCTAAACTCAATGAGGAGTTCTTTTGAACGAAGCCCAAGAGGAGGCTGACTCAGCAGGAGTGTTGTCTTATATGAAGCCTAAGCGGCTAAACTCAGATGAATGAGTTTTCTTATATGAAGCCTAAGAGGAGGCTGAACTCGTGGGAGAGTTATCTTGTATAAAGCCCAAGAGGAGGCTAAACTGTGGGGAACCTATTGGTTAGACTAATGGTTATGTTATATTTAGACAGTTGTATAAACAAGTGTGTGTGTGATATGTATTCACAGGAGTTTATGAAGGAAATATAAACAATTCATGATGTTTATTTACAAGAGTTTATGATTTGTGAAATATAAACAAGTGTCTGTGAAACGAACGTTTAAAACGAGCGCAACTTGATTATTTACAAGTTTGAATTGTGTACAAGGATGTAAATATGCACACGAGCAGTAGTTATGTACAGAGAGGATGGATGTACATAGGAGAGTTGGGACTTACACCATAAGGGTGGCCCATTGGTTTTAAGCAGTTTCACGAGGAATAATGCTCCTTTCAATACCAATGGTATTGTATATCAGATGAAAGCGAAACAAACGATCAAGTTTATCGTGTTTGAGTAAAAATATCATATTATGTACAGGTAAAAATTTGTATGTATATGAAAAAGAATTTGATATGTACAAAGAAATAATTATGTACATAAAAGAATGTTTTGGGACTTACACCGTGAGGGAGACCCATTGGTTTAAAAGCAGTTTCACCAGGAATAATGCTCCTTTCAATACCAATGGTATTCAGTGTAAAATGAAAACAAACGGAAGAAGTTTGTATGTATTATGTACAGGTAAAAAGATGTGTACATAAAAGAAATGGATATGTACAAGGAAATATATGCACATAAAAAGAATGTTTTGGGACTTACAGGGCCATGATCGATTAAGAAATTTGAGAGAAAACGAATCGGTTTTATCGTTTAAATTGGATGGATCATGGTAAAAAGATGTAAGTTTGATGAAAAAAGTTTTGAAGAAATGGTTTTGAAAGTGTTTTTGAAATGTAAAGTTTACTTATGAAAAGTTTTGAAAAGAATCGGGATTCGAAAGTTTGAAAAAATCACCTTTTAAAGTGGTTTTGAAAAATGCTCAAAGTACCGTTTTATAATCAGATTAAAGTTTTTTCTGAAAATTTTTGCACTATCATAAAATAGATGTATTTATTGACAAGTGTACAAAAAATCACCTCAAAATGAGGAGTTTTGATTGGTTAAAAAAAATGTTAAAGTTTGTAAGAAATATGAAGAAAAAATGAAAAGTTTGAAAAAAATTGGTCCATGGGAGGCTTGAACCCAGGACCTGATGGGTGGATACGTGGCACAAAGACTTAAGAGTGAGCTGGAAACCGCTGGGGCGGCAATACATCCGTGTATTGAAATCAAACAATGAAATTATATTTTAAAATAGATATTTGAAAAAAGCAGCAGTGATCTTCCTCCTTCAATCTTCAATCCATCCTAAAATCCTTGTTTCTTGATGAAATTGAACAAGTAAACATCAAACTTGTTCGTTTGAGCCGGAACATGATTACATTGTTTAATTTCATTTATTTTAAGCCTATCATGATTGAATTTCTCAAGAACACGAAGAACCCTAAACCGAAAATCTTAATTGAAATCGTGTATGGTTGATGATTTTTCCAATTGATTGAGGGTTAATGATTGTGAGTGGTGCAGAAAACAAATGGCCGCGTTTTTCAAAATGAATCAAAGAATCATGGATTTGAAGTTCGAGCTCACTTGAAGCTGGAATCGAATACGGATTTGAGTGCTTCGATTGTTGTTTGAGGATTGTTTGAGCACCGGCCTATGTGGAAGGTGTATGATCACCCTTGCTGAAATGCTCGAACTCTCTACCCAAGTCGACCTGCATAAGCTCAAAATGGAAACTCGAATTCTGGGTTAGAGGTGTTACAGCTTGTTGTTTATGATCTGCATCATGTCTATGATGTATATGGATGGTGTTTGGATGATCAGAAAATCAATAGCTCAAGCCAACCTATGAATTCGACTCTTAAGGCAGTTTTGGCAAGCATAATGACATGAGATGTGAAAACTGTTTTTTAGCTTTGCTTATGTTGATCTTATGTTTCAAACATGTTAGATATTGATTATAGGATATGTTAGACACCAAAATTCTTCATGGTTTTCACAAGTTTTCAAAATTGCAAGTTTTCACAAATTGACATAAGTTACTTGAATTTTAAGAAAGTAAAGAGAAAGCATGTACTTGCATGGCTTTGGTGTAGTTTCAACTTGAAAATGATACCTCTATTTATAGGTCAAGGTTTCTGAAATGTTAGGCAAAAAGAATCGCTTTTGGTAAATCAAACTTGCCTTAGAGGGCAGGAAGTCATTTTGCCTTAAGAGGAAACTTCCTTTTTTAACCATGTGTGAAAATATTCAACTTGATCCAAACTTGTCATAATTACTTCTCACTGATTTTTATCAGTTCTTATCCCAATTTGGCAAGGTGGCATGTGTTCTAGAAGAAGAAATCCAAAAATGACCTATAATTGTGAAGGTTTGAACTTGAAATCCATGGTTATGGAGCCTTATGTTTCAATTTCAAAAGTGTAGCTAGACTCCATGTATTTGAGAGTTCTTGGACATTTTGGAAAGCTTGTTTCAAGGGCTACAACTTTCATGTTTTGAGTTTTTTCCAAATCAAAGTGGAACTATGTGAAAAAATGCCATGAAGTTTGGAAAAAGTACAAAATTTCAACACTTGAAAATTTTTCTGTGTTGGAAATTTTGACTTTTGTTGAATTTTCCAAATTCTTTGATTTTTATGATCAAGATGGATCATTTGAAGTATTTTGATGATTGAAAAGTTTTGTTTTGAAAAATTGACCAAAAGTCAAAGTTTGACTTTTACATGCGAGATGAAATTTCATCGGATGTTTGAAATTGGTGATGAAGTCTGTGAACTTTTGTGATGTTTTGAATTCAAAAATTAGGTCAACATGTTGTATCTAAGATATAATGACCAATCTCTAACCAAAAAAGTCATTCATTGCTCAAAAAATCAGAGAATACTCATGCTCGACCAAAACCCTAATTGGTCGATCCTTCATTGATTAAAGAGAAAAGTTGGGTATCTGATGATCAGAGGTTGATGATTTGATCAAGATAGATCAAATTAAGTGAGTAAAACTCAAACCCTAATTGGTTGCCTCTTGAATCGATGAAAATTTGATGAAACCCTAATTTTGTCTGTGAATGCTACACCGATTAATTACATTATGCGTTAGTTATGCAATGATGCAAATGTGAGGTGGTATATTAGGTCAAAAATTGGGGTATGACAACTACTATCAACAACCATAACGCTACTATACATTCATTATAGTCCCAAACAAAGAAATCTTTAAATTCTTTTAATAAAGATATTACCTCAGACTTCAAACTTTGGTCGATATTGGTGCTGATATATGTTGGTCTTTTATCCCCATTTTCGCCAAGCTCTACTTCTTCCAAAGGGTCTTGTGGCTGCATCTTTTATGAAGCCATTGGATCCTTCTCGAAGCCTAAGGGTTCCTCGTCATATATGCAGTCTAGACACTGCTTATCGATGTTTTCTTCAACCTTTTCTTTTTTTTATGGTGGTTTTGGCTCAATAGCCAAAGTAATTTCTTCCTCCAGAATTTGAATTTTGTTTGCTTCAACAACCATATTTTCTTCATCCTCTAATGCCGAATTTACTTTATTTTCGACAATATACGCCGAAATCCTCTTCAGAGCTTCTAGCTCAGACATCATTATCACTAATGTCTCCCCAGCCTGTCGGTCGGTTTTCATTGTATGGATCCTCCAGCGGTTCCACATCTCATATGAAGCCATGGGTTTCATGCAACTTTAATGAAACAAAATCCTCATCCAAGTTTGCATATACATCCTCGGTAGGTTCACACGAGGAAATGTTAGCTAACCTCTTGTCAAAATGCCTTTTGTCGACATTGTTTACATCATCTATGAAGTATCCTTGGTCGGCTTCGATGTTTTCGACTATGTTGTCTTCTCTCCAGATCACCAAACGTTGGTGCATTGAAGATGGAACAACCCCAATGCCATGTAAGAAATCTCTTCCAACCAAAAGGTTATAACCTCGCTTTTCTTGGATTACCATAAAAATAGTCGGCCTTGTAACAGAGTCGACATTAATATCCATTTGGATCACCCCCATAGTGTTCCTAGTTCTTCCTTCGTAGTCTGACAAGACCACCTTACAACATCTAACATCACTGTCGAACTTACCGATTTTCTTAAGTATGTGATGTGGCATAATATTAACAGTTGCGCTACAATCTACCAACACTTTGTTGATAGCAACACCTTCCACCTTAGACCTTATTAGTAGGGGCTTCAAATGGCTTCTCGTAGCCATGTTTGGCCTCTCAAAGAAGGCATCTTGGTTCTCCAAAGAACCATTATTCATAAAAAAATATCATGTTGGCTTATGTAAAGCCATTTCTTCAACATCGACGTCTACCAAATCTTCAACTTCAGTCAAGCAATCGTATTCTGCTGGCAGAATAGATACGACATTGACTAAGATGTCTAAACTTTCTTCAGAGTCAGATTGAAAGTCATCAGTAGCCTCCTCAAAATATTTAGCCACTGGTCGATTCTGGAATTACCTAATTCGCTCATTAGCAGCAGTATCGACCTTTACCTTATATTGCTTCTGATTTCCTGCCTTGTTTGCAGCAATCTGCTTAGCGGCTTGTCTCTTAGCCTACTTTCGACGTTGGAAGCGTCTCCATTGACTTCAAATCATGGGGTTTTCCCATGTAGTTCTTTGAGATGTGTCTTCTTCTTTCTGACTTAAACTCCTGTCTGTAGGTCACAACCGAGTTCCCTTTGCTAGGATCTCCAGCCTTAGCACCATCATTGGGTGCCCCCATTCTCCCTTGAGGATTAATCAAAGTACCTCGGGGAGCAGCAGTAGAAGGAATGTAACTCCTTGGTTTGGTATAGGAGTTTCCCATAGTTCTTCTTGGGTCCCTTGGGTTAGAGAATCTTTGATTATATAGCTTGGCTTTGCCTTTTTCCAATTGCAACTTCTAAAAAATTTCAGCAGCAATTTTGTCAGTTAAGGCACCACACCTAGGGCACAAGCAAGCCTGTGTGCCCTTATTCTTGCAACGGTAGAGGAAATCCAACAAATCTTCATCCGACCTTGGGTATACGTCAGCTAACTTGACATCTGGACTTTCTCCAGTACCCTCTTTGATCATGTCATCATCTGGAAATTCAGTTATTTCCACCATGTTAATTTCGATAGATTTAGCAAAAAAAGCCTCCTCTTGTCTAAGAGGATCAGTGTCGATTTTCATTTTCCTAGCAGCGAACTTCAATCAACCATCTTGCAATGATTTTTGAACGAGATCCCTGAAAAGAAAACATTGAGAGGTTGTGTGACCAAGATAGTTATGATATTTACAAAAACCTCTTTTCTGTTGTTGTTCTAATGATGGTAATTTAGCATTTGGATGTACTAAAATTTGACCATCTTTTACTAACAAATCAAAAATTTCTTCGTATAGGTTAAAACAACATGGACACATGTGATATAATTGTCTCAATGCATTTTTGTCAAGGGAGATATACAAACAAGTCCATATGTCCTTCTATTTTTATGAAAATATCTAGAAAATAATTTTCTATAATAGTTGTCTTTGTAGATGACATAAAATTAGTGAAACTCCTGAAGAGATTCCAAAAGCTATAAATTGTTTAAATAAATGGTTTGAGATGAAGGACTTGGAAAAGAAAAAATTCTTACAAGGTGAACATTTAGACAATGGAAAATTTCGTACACCAATATGTATCACTATGCCATAAATGACCTACGAAAGCGCTTTTTTTGGGCTTTAAAAGCGCTTTCGTAGGTGGAGCTGCTAAAGGTTTTAGCAGCGCTTTTTGTTCAGAAAAAAGCGCTCTCGTAGGCCTACCTATGAAAGCGCTTTTTACCAAAAAGCGCTCTCATTGGTAGGCCTACGAGAGCGCTTTTTTCTGAAAAAGCGCTTTCATAGGTGAATTCAGAATGCGTGTCAGGCAATCTAAAGTAGGCCTATGAGAGCGCTTTTTGTTCAGAAAAAAGCGCTCTCATAGGCCTACCTATGAAAGCGCTTTTAATCAAAAAGCGCTCTCATAAGCAGGCCTATGAGAGCGCTTTTTTCTTAAAAGCGCTTTCATAGGTTTTCTACTGAAAAATCTAAAATTTAAAAAATTTCTAAACCTGCATTTTTTTGCAGCAAACCTGTAATTCCTAAACCGGTATTTTACAATCTTATCTAGAAATACCAATATATATTAATTTTAATCCAAATACCAAATGTAATTCAAATACCAAATATTATATACAAATACCATTATAATTCAAATACCAAAATATATATACACCATGGTAATTCAATATTAACATGTTTTTAAACGTAACAAAATACACCGTAAGAAATCATCTATATAACACTAAGTAAATCAATCCTAATGTACATATATATCCAAGGTCCTGATCCTGCAATATGAACATAATAACACGGTCAGTGTTGTATACACAAAACAATATATTCATAATTAACCATTTTCACACAACAATGTATTCGTACCTTATTATAAGATTCTTAGCTCAATAAAATATTGGCACAACTCCTCTTTGAGTTCTTCCAATTGAAGTGGCGAGTAATATGGACACTTGTATTGATCAAAATACTACATTACAAAACAAAATATATGCATGATTTAGTTTAATGTAATAAATTATATGCAAAATCTGATAAGTATTAATAAAACAAAGTATAAATCCATACCGTGATTGGAATCTCGATTTCATTCATTTGAATGATTTCTTTGATAAACTTCAAAACGAAGTATCCGCAATCTATGTCGTTTTGTTGTTGAGGGCACTACATAGAAAAACAAATAAGATTATATACATCTATTGTTTTATCAAGTAGCATAAATATTATAAGCAAAATTATTGAAATTTATATACCTGTACTTTGATCCAATTAATGTTGTTTGATTTAGACCGTGGTACCCGTGCTTCCCTTTGACATCGGAATACTTGTATTGAACTGACAAAATTAAAATATTTATTTAGAACAATGACATAGAAATATTTAAATATATAAACACAAACGAATATTTAGAATAATGTCACTTACGTATCAATCACTAGCTTCATTTCTGGATAATTTGTCCAATCACCGTCAACCGAATTCAGGTAATAGACCACTTCTTTTATGGGATTGATAGCAAGCAACAACCAGTGACATCTATAAATTAAAGCAACAATTTAGAAGCGAATTTTAATGTAAAAAATACAAATATTAAAAGGAGCTTAGAATGAAAATCTAACCCTGTATTATACGGCAAACGATACAAGCTTTAGATCTGGCAGTTGTCATGAATCTTTCGACCAAGTGTTCTCTTACTGAATCCGGTTCCCTAGAAATTGTTGCTCCGCTGACACGGGAGGAAGACACGAAACGGAATCTATTTGACAATTGATTCCCGCGCATCAATTTGTCAAATAACATCCTTAAATAAAAACATAATTAATATTAGACTATTTCAATTAAATGTTTAAAAAAAATGTTCAACCAATTAAATAATATATTGATCGGGTTACCGGATGTACGAGTGCATCACACTGATGCCTAACTCTCGATGATGAAAGATTTGTTCCATGTCCTCTAGTCCAATTGTTTCGGTACATGGAAAACCAAAGACACATTCATCCATATCGATTTGACGAATTCCATCATTCATCAAATCTGATGTGCCAACTAGTGTCTCCAGACACTGCCGATATCTAGGCACAAATTTACGGACAGGAACCCTCTTCTTAGGTGGAACCCTACTAACTTTCTTGGCTCACCTGTTGTGACTGATCTTGAGAAGGTACCTTAAAAATCATATAGAATTATGTAAGATACAAAGTTATGCAGTTTTTTATTCTGATCATAAATGAAACACTTTAAAAGTACCTGTCTTTGCGATGCAATAGACTCGCCGTGCTACAAAATCCCTTTATCCTTAGATGCGGGTTTTGTAGGAGTCTAAAATTACCATGTAAAAAATTCAGGTCAGAACTATCAGTTGAATACTTAAAGATTCATAATGGTTTTCAACATACCTGATCATCTATGAAGATGAGGTCTGATGGCCATGCCACAAAAGATCCTACTGCATCTCACAGCAATGTGGTCTCCGCAACAATGTCAGGTACCGGTAGCAATGCATTCATATCTAAAACAACATCAACCAATACCTTCATGTGGCCATCCGGGAGCGGTCTATGGTGAATTAAATCTCCCGAGGTATTGTGCACTTTTCCTTTGCCAACTACCCGATAAGTCGGAGCGCTAGATCATGACAACATGAAATGCCCTAAACAAATAATAACCGTTAGACTTCCTTTAATGTTGACAATAATAACCGTTATAATTATACTTTCTCTAAATATAATGGATTATCATCTTAATTACCTCGGGAAATTTATGTTGACAGTTGATACTAGCCTTGTCACTAGTTTCTTTCAGCTGTGAACTACTCCTTTCTGCCATATATCTCTCTTTGTCCCTCTGCAGTTCACGGACTTGTGCTTGTAAATCCTGCAATATTTGCATCACTTCTGCATTGCTAGGATTTCTTTTTCTTGGATTTTTATACAGAGAGGTAGGAGTCACACCATGACCTTTACCCCTCACTCGTCCCGGATACTCAGCAACACATAGTGCTCGACTGAGTACGCTCCTGATATTCGGGTCATCACCCGTGGATACCGATTGCGATATAGTCTCCTGTAATTCATTTAAATATCGATAATTAAAGACACAATGTTAATTATATATTAATTAAAGACATAATGGTATACTTACACACTCATCATAAACATGTTGCAGATCGGGATTAACAACTCGATCTCTGCCAACACGAGCTTCCTTCCACAGCACATGTGCAGGTAGTGATGTTTCGTCACTTTGCGTCTCTTCCAACTACGCATTGTTACAAATAATAAAATCATCAATACACATTGTTACAAATAATACACATTGAGAGAATTAATAAGATCGTAGAATTGAGATTTACTTACAATTTTTCTGTAGCGTGCATATCCCAAACGACCTTTTTATATGGATATGCGGGTTTTGACTCTCTCGCGATTCGGCACTCACTTTCTTGAAATTCTCGTCTCTTCTTTGGCCCACAAAAGCAACCCATTCTTGGTGTAATGAAGCTCTCATATTTCTTTGGACGTTCAGGATCCTCTTCAACAAAATTTCCTTCATCGTCTTTAAGAAACTTATTTGTCAAAAAAGTTCTCCACCCTCTATGTCTTTTTCCGCCAAGCCCATTATATACTTTTGGGCATCTTCAATGTTAAAAGACCTCTACAAAAAACATACGCATAGAGGGTGTTAGTATATGTAATTTAAAAACAATATTATCGTCAAAATAAAGCAAATAACAACAACCATATATGATACCTTTATCTCGGTCCAAATTTTTTCTTTAGCCTCGTCCAACTCTCCTTTTTTCCATCTAGGAGTGGTGATCGAAATGTGCAAACGAACAAGCGTACCGATGTAGCTTGTCAGCTTTGCAGAATTAGACCCAATTAGTTGGTCATCATTATTCCAATCTACATTATATATAATACCTCTATCTCTATCACGGAAGATTCCCCGCATGATAGTTATGCCTTGTGTGATATCCTTATCTGAAGTATCTTGTGGAACATTATCTTGTGGAACATCTCCTTGTGGAACATTTTCTGAATTATCTTGATTACTAGCCATTTGACCTGTAATAAAGAAAAATTAAATTAAATTAAATGACATGTATAAAATTCCATAAAGAAAAAAAATGAAATGACGTATATTTAAATTTTATTGGATGATATAGGCTATATATATTATACTATAATGAAAAAAATGAAATGATATAGGCTATATATATTATACTATAATGAAAAAAAAATGAAATGGCATATATATAATTTTATTGAATGACATTGTCTATAATTATATATACTATTATCTTTTCCACTAACATCTCTTTCTTTTTTTGGTAGGAATATGTTCTACTCATCTCTTAACAACGCGAACGGTTGGATTTATCCAAATACCCTCATTATGATCATTTCTAATGCATGATTCATTCTCATTTTGATCATTTCTGGCAAAAGATTCAATGTCAACACCAGTATCGCCTTGATCTCCAATCTTTTCATCAATTACTTTGTTAGAGAAAAGCACTATAGACCATTTCGTACTTGTCGGATCAGTGACATAGAACACTTGTTTAGCTTGAGAGGTTAGAATGAAAGGCTCATCTTTGTACCCCTTTAAGATCCACTTGCAAAATCCTAAGTTATCCAACCGTATACCATTATTATTTTCAACCCACTTGCAACCGAATATAGGAATCAAATCTCTCGTAATCAAAGACCCAATGCTCGATAACCCCAAAATACGACATTTGCAAATTTCGGTTTAAGTCCTTCACACTAGATATGTGCATTGCTTGACTACCAAGGTGACACCACTATTTTGCATAGTACTTTTATCATCTTGTTCTTTGGTATAAAATTTGTATCCATTAATTGCGTATGCGCTATAAGAAAACACAACCAAACTTGGACCATATGCTAAACATCTCAACTTTCTGTTACTGAGGCGGGATCTGAACGATACTTTGAATAAATATGTTCCTTAAACCATGGTATGAAACTTCGATTGTGCTCTCGTACAATCCAATTCTCATTTCTATTCGAATTTAAACCTCGAAGAACACCCTTGTGTATTTCAACATACGGCTCAACCTCAATCTCGTTGTGCAGAACATACAAATGCACTTGATCCCGTTCGACCCTTGATACTGTCACAACTTTATTTCCAATTAGCTTCTTACCTTATTTTTTTTCAACAACATGAGATTTGGGGAGTCCAATTGATTGAACATTTGACAAATATTCAGTACAAAACTCAATCGCTTCTTCAACAATGTATCTTTCGGCAATACAACCCTCTGGTCGACTCTGATTTTTCACATACCCTTTTGATATTTTCATATAACGTTCAGCAGGGTACATCCATCTCATATAAGTTGGTCCGCACAATTGTGTCTCTTTCACAAGATGAACGACAAGATGAACCATTATGTCAAAAAATGAGGGAGGAAAATACATTTCAAGCTCACACAAAGTAACAACTATTTCTTTTTGTAATGTTGGTAAGATCTCAGGATCGATCACCTTACTGCAAATTGACTTGAAGAAAAAACACAATTTAGTTATTGCGCTTCTTACCTTTTCTGGCAGAATAGAACGTATACCTATCGGTAGAAAATGTTCCATTATAACATGGCAATCATGCGTCTTTAAACTCTTTAACTTGAGGTATTTCATAGACACGAGTCTTCTAATATCTGATGAGTACCCTTCTGGAACTTTAACTTCACTCAAAAACGTACACAATATTTTTTCTCCTTTCTAGATAGAGTGTAAACAGCAGGTGGTAGGTATGTCCGTCTTCCTTTCTTCACGGGTCCCAATTCAGTTCTTATTCCCATGTCTACCATGTCCTCCCTTGCTTTAAGGCCATCCTTAGACTTCCCTTTTATATTGAGTAACGTACCAATAACACTGTCAAATACATTTTTTTCAATATGCATCACATCAAGAAAATGTCTTACGTACAAAGATTTCCAATACGGCAATTAAAAAAAAATCGACCTCTTCTTCCACCCACCTGTGACAACTTTATGTGCAAAAGGCTTGCCAAACTGAATATTCACATCTTTCACCTTTTCAAAATTTGATCACTGTCAATCCGGTGAGCTCTACGTTGTTCGGTATCTCCATTGAACGCTTTTCTCCATCCATGATACTGATGTTTAGAAGTTAAGAATCTACGATGACCGAGAAAGACATTCTTCTGACAAAGTTTCAATCGCATGGTATCGGTTCCGTCTTCACAAACAGACACGCTTTTCACCTTTAATGCTATACCGGATAGATTTCGTATCTTTGGAAAATCGTTAATTGTTCCAAACAACATCGCCTCAAGTTGAAACTTTCTTTCCTATAACCATCATAAACCTCCACACCGTTCTCCCAAAAATCTTCAAATCTTGATTAATGGTTCCAAGTATCGTCTATGTCATTTCCTGGTTGTTTAGGCCTAAAAATTAACATAGATAGCATCATGTACTTACGCTTCATACATAGCCATGGAGGTAGGTTATAAATCATAAGAATCACAGGCCATGTGCTATGCGAGATACTTTGAATACCGTGTGGGTTCATTCCATCAATAGACAATGCCAAGCGAAGGTTTCTTGTTTCTTTTCCAAATTCAGGATAATCATTATCAATTTTCATCCACTGTAGAGAATCTGTCGGATGTCGAAATTTTCCATCAATAATTCTTTCATCTGAATGCCAAGTCAAGTGTCTTGAATCGGTTTCACTATGATACATCCGTCTAAATCTCGGGATTATAGGAAAATACCATAAGACTTTTGCCGGAGACAACTTTTTCTTATATCGAGGGGCACCGTATTTAGGACACTCATTTAACGATGCATACTCGTTTCGAAACAAAACGCAATCTTTTGGACACACATGTATCTTATCATAGCTCATACCAATAGAGTACAACATCTTTTTGGCCTTATACGTTCGATTGGGAAGAACATTATCCTCTGGTAGCATATCTTTCATAAGGGCTAATAACTCTATGAAACTTTTATCCGACCATCCATTGCCGGCTTTTAAGTTGTACAACTTTAACACCGCAGACAATCTTGTGAATTTTGTACAACCATTATACAACGGTTTCTCTGCATCGCTTACCAACCTCTCGAACATTTTGGGACAATCGTTAAGATCTTCTTCAAGCGCTTCTGCAATTTCTTCGACTCGATCATAATCGTATGTATCTGTGCAATCATCATTTGAAACATAGGTCCTCTTATCCCCCGATTCAACATTCCCGTTACTTTTCTCACCATGCATATTCCAACATGTATAACTCCTATCAATTCCATACCGAATTAAATGTGATGCCAACTGAACTGCGTCAACCCGGTTCCCATAACAGCAATACAAACAGGGACATGTCATTCGACTGGGGTCTTTGGCGTGCGCAACAGCAAACTTAACAAACTTGAAAACACCATTCTCGTAGTCTTTCGACAATCGATTGGAATACATCCATGTCTTATCCATATCAACTAATTAGTGCACAAAACAGTATACTGCGTTTCTGTCAAAACGTAAAGTATACGGAATGAATCCGTATCAAGAAAACGCAACATACGAAAGACAATTTAAGACAAATTCATCACAATATATACCAGTAATTTGAGGAAGAAAGTTACCTCAGATGTTTCGAACTCTAAGAAACGCGGAGAATGAGCGTCGTGCGTCGAACTAGGCCGGGAAACGCTGCAAATTCATAGAAAATAAAACTTTTATTAAAAAAAATAGGATGAATGTACATGAATGAATGTAAGTGAAACTAACATGATAAACCAAATTCAATCCAAGCTATAAATCAAAAATGAAAAGCACAAGTGTGATACTTGAGAATTTTATACAGTATTAAGTAAGTGTTTTCCAATACACTTAGCATATTTGCTATTCTTGACATTCTAACTTCTCAAATTAATCACATCAAAGAAACCATATTGACCTATAAAATATCTCTATAATTTGACTAAATCCTCATTTTCGTTACTTAATTTGTGTGAACCGATATCACTACAATCCCCGGAGGCATTTGATGACCAAACTAAAAAATGAATGTAATTCAAACTTACGGGAACAACTTTGTAACTTAAGTACATTCAAAGACTACAAACAAAGTGCTTGACACATTCAAATAACAATAATGTATAAGCAGAACCATATCCTTAATTGAACTCACAAGTGTCATTCAAATCAAATATTAACCTTTTCATATATATATATAAGTAGTTCAGATTTTGTCATTTTGAAAAACATTCCTAATTCTTGATACATTTCCAATATGCAGGTGGTACTGAGACCTATAGTTTCAAGTTAACTGACACCTATAGTTTCAAAGCATTTTCAATATAACCCTAGCCATGGTGATGTTATTCTATTATATGGACTTAGAACCCTCACAGCAACACAAAAAGCTAGATTTAAATATTTCACAAGTACAAAACAGACATGCATTGTAACCTAGCCATGGCAGACTAAAACAAAGAAGAAGAAAAACAATGCACCTGTCAGAGAACGGCGGCGAGAAGACAACGGCGACGAGAGGAGAAGACAACGGAGGCGAAGAGATTGCTGGAGAAGAGAACTGGAGAAGAGGACACAGAACACGAAAATGAAGAAATCAAGAGAATGACGGCCAAAATTCGTATTTAGGGATTTCAATTTTAATTATAAAATAACCTACCAAAGCGCTTTGAAAAACGCTCTTATAGGGCACCATATAAGAGCGTTTTTCCTCCAAAAGCGCTTTCGTAGGATAGGCCTACAGCAGCGCTTTAAAAAGCGCTTTCATAGGGACCCCTGTAAGAGCGCTTTTTGAAAGCGCTTTCATAAGGCCCCCTATAAGAGCGCTTTTTTTAAGCGAACTTTTTTTAAAGGCTACGAAAGCGCTTTTGCCAAAAAGCGCTTTCATAGATGCGCTGCCAAAAATCTTTTTTTTTGTAGTGTATATAGAAAAGTGTTGAAACATTTCTAAATGGACAAAAATTGTATGTTGTGTAGCATAAGTGCTAAAATATTTGTATATGGACAAATCTCATATGTCGTGTACCCCGATGATGTTAGATCATTGGATGTGTAGAAGATTCTATTATACCTCAAGAAGAGGATAATCAACTAGTTGGATATGAAGTACCATATTTCAGTGTCATTTAAGCATTGATATATCTTGCTAATTATACATACCACAATAAATCTATTTCTATTACTCTATTAGCAAGATACAATTCTTCACTTACATGAAGACATTGGAACGAAGTCAAACATATACTTCGCTACCTTAGAGGTACCATAGACATGAGTTTGTTTGATACCAACATATCAAAATTCAAATTAAGATATTATGCAGATAAATGTTACTTGTCAGATCCTCACATTTGTAGATCACAAACAGGTTATTTGTTTACATGTGGTGGTACATGTATTCTATGGAAATTAGTGAAACAATCAATAACAACAACTTAATCTAATCATACATAACTTTTAGCACTGCATGAGTCAAGTCGAGTATGTGTTTCGTTGAGACCATTTATCCAACACATACAAAATACTTGAGGTTGGTCTTGTGGAAAACAAATACAACAGCCATATATGAAGATAATACTTTAGCATCACTCAACTGAAAATTGGTTATATCAAAGGAGACCGAACAGTACACATCTCTGCAAAATTCTTTTTCACCCATGTTCTTCAAAAGAATGGTCATATAAACACCCAACAAATTCGTTTATGTGATAATCTTACAGACCTTTTCACAAAGTCACTCTCAAGTAAAATTTTTAATAAACTATTACAAAAGATTGATCTTCATCGTCGAAGAAATGATAGTTCGGTTGAGGGGGAGAAATGAATTTATTTTTAAAAGATATTGTAATCTTTTTCCTTTGCTAAATTTTTTTTCCACATGATTTTTTCTAGTAAGATTTTAATGAGGCATATCTAAAACAAAACCAATGGGAAGTGTTATGAATAATTGAATGATTGTCTCCCAATGATTTTATTCCTTATTTATAATTATTTGTATTTATTATATTGTCTGTATATTTTCCAATAAATATAGGACCAATCTCATTGTAAAAAGACACTATTAATGATTTTATAGTAATAATTATATATCATCAACGACCAAATTTTATCAAATAATCTAAGATATGAATGAATTTATCTACGCGGACGTACAAATTTTCTACTAATTGATATCATGAAAACACTTCATGTTAATTAGCATGCTCTAATTGATCAATGGAGCACACTCCGGATAAAATTATTTATTTAAAACCTAAATAGATTGGGATTTAAATTGGAAACATGCATATATTGGTATTGAGTTGGGTTTGTTAAGAAAAAATTCACACAAAACCTTGGATTAGGGTTGTCCTACAAACATGGATCAGTACCATATGAAGATTGAACAACACACTGATTAAATTGTACCTGATCTGAAATGCGTCTGGTACTATATTTATGTATTTCTGTATTCTAGCAGCATATTCTCTTTTGTTGTTAAACTTCCATTTCATCATTGAATATAGCAAACATTCTCTATTGTTGAAAACTTCCATTTCATCATAGAATAGCAAGCCAACTTTGTTGGAAAAGTCAAAACGGTGGGTCCCACGCCAGCTGCTGAAACACCATTCACATCATTCCAACGCCACACTTAACAAATCAAGCCAATATTGTGGGTCTCGAAAGACACCTTCAGAAACTATGTACACTAATTTTAGTTGACTAAAAAAGAAGAATAATTAAAAAAACCTTTACAAGTCAAGCAGCCAATCACGAACTCGAATTAAAAATGTGTATTATATCTATATATCTATCTATGCACAACCCTTAATCATTAATTATATTTGAGTTTCTTCTCAAAACTTAAGGGAGATTAATTAATGGCAGGAAATGGTAAGGAAGTTGCAATAGGAATCGACCTAGGAACAACCTATTCTTGTGTTGCTGTGTGGATAGTTAGAAAGTTGGTTAGCTTATGTATTTATTTAAGAAAGATCATGTTCCCTTGAATAAATTATAAATATAAGAAAAACTACTAAATATTTTAGTAATAACCGTACAGTTTCTTACTCAAACTGAAAAAGTCTTCGTTGAAATGTTTTTTTCTTCTTAAACTATGATGCACTTGCTATTTATGAAAGAGATGGACAAAAAATATAATCATAAAATAGATCCACAATGACAGAGAAAATATAAAGAAATTATAATTTTAACAAGTCAATCACTAACTTGATTCGAATAATTATTTAAGAAAACAAACATGCAACCATATATTCTCATCATTTCTATTTCTTCTCAAAATTAGGGTTGACTTGAGTGAAAAATGGCAGGAAATGGTAAGGAAGTTGCAATAGGAATCGACCTAGGAACAACCTATTCTTGTGTTGCTGTGTGGAGACATGATCAGGTAGAGATCATAGTGAATGATCAAGGGAATAGAACAGCACCTTCTTATGTTGCATTTACTGATTCTCAAAGGATGATTGGTGATCCTGCTTTCAACGTGGTTACTTGCAATCCAACCAACACTGTCTTTGGTAAATGCTTCTAAACTTTATTATTTCAACTTTCTTTCTTTTTGTTGCATCTCTCTATCTATGATCTATTTGGTTTCACTAAATATATATTTAGTTCATTTAAGGTTTTTTATGTATAAATTAGTGTTTTGAAGTTGCTTGTTGTTGCGTGATGTTGCTTGATGTTGGATGTTTGAAGTTGATTTATGTTGTTTGATGTTGTTTGAAATTTGAATGTGGTTTGATAGAGTTTGCAAAAAATGAGATTTGAGTGAGTTTGATAATGTACAAAACTCTGGTTTGTTTTGTAGACGCAAAGAGGCTAATTGGTAGGAAATTTTCCGACGACATAGTTCAGAGTGATATGAAACTATGGCCATTTAAAGTAATTGGAGACTTCAATGACAAACCTATGATTGTTGTCAACTACAAAGGCGAGGAAAAACATTTTGCTGCTGAAGAAATCTCATCTATGGTACTGGTGAAAATGCGAGAGATTGCAGAAGCTTACCTTGGATCTATAGTGAAGGATGTTGTTATAACCGTTCCAGCTTACTTCAATAACTCACAACGCCAGTCTACTAGAGATGCAGGTGTTATTGCAGGCCTCAATGTTATGCAAATACTCAATGAACCTACTGCAGCAGCAATTGCATATCGCCTTCACACGAAACCATTTAATCATGGAAGAAGAAATGTATTCATTTTTGACTTAGGTGGTGGCACATTGGATGTGTCCATCCTCACATTTGAAGAGCGTGATATTCAAGTTAAGGCCATCGCAGGCGACACTCACCTGGGGGGACAAGACTTTGATAACACGCTAGTGGATCATTTTGTGAAGGAGTTCTTGAGGAAGCATAAGATTGACATCAGTGGAGACAGAAGATCGGTTAGGAAGTTGAAGAACGAGTGCGAGAAAGCAAAGAGGATACTTTCGTCCACTACCGAAACCACCATTCAGATAGAGGGTTTAAATCAAGGTATAGATTTCTACTCAACAATTAGTCGTGCGAAGTTTGATGAACTCAACAAGCATCACTTCATAAAGTGCATGGAGATTGTCGAAAAATGTTTAAAAGATAGTGGAATGGACAAGAGTAGCATTCATGATGTTGTCCTTGTTGGTGGCTCTACCAGGATCGTAAAAGTACAAGAACAGTTAAGTGATTTCTTTGAAGGGAAGCAACTATGCAAAAACATCGATGCAGATGAAGCTGTTGCACATGGTGCTGCTGTTCATGCTTCTTTATTGAGTGGCGAGTTTAGCGAAAAGGTTGAAGATTTGCTATTGAAAGAGGTGATTCCTTTGTCCCTTGGATTGCAGACTCATGGTGGAATCATGGAGATTATAATTCCTAGGAATACTATAATCCCTACAAAGATGGAAAATGTAGTCACCACACATCTTCACAACCAAGGCAATATTTTAATTCATGTTTATGAGGGTGAGAGGCTAAGAACTCAGGAGAATAACTTGCTAGGAAAGTTTGTATTGGAAATTCCTCTGGCTCCAGTAGGTGATCCTCAAATCAAGATCACCTTTCAAATTGATGTTGATGGCATCTTACATGTCTCCAGCACAGAAAAATCCCTTGGAGTCAATAAAATGGTTACAATTACAAGTGACAAGGGAAGGCTTTCAAAGGAAGAAATTGAGAGGATGATCAAAGATGCTGAGAAGTACAAAGATGAAGACAAGATGTATAGGAAAAAGGTAGAAGCAAGAAGGGCATTGGAGAAGTATGCAATCAATATGAGAAAGTCCATAAAAGATGAGGAGATTAACTTGAAGCTTTCTTCAGAAGACAAGAAAAGGATCAATGATGCTATTAATTTGGTTCTAATGTGGCTTGATTTGAATGAGACAGCAGAACAACATGAGTTTGAGTATTATGGAAGCATTCTTTCAAGTGTGTTTGAACCAATCATTATGAAAAGAATGAGGAGAATGGTGTAAAACCAGCTACTGTTGTGGGATATCCTCTTCATAGTAGAAAGAAACATTGGATATCATTATTAGGAAAATATAGTTTTCAGATAGTATTTTCAGTTGCAACAGGTTCCGTCAGTGGGATAATTTCGAATATAATTGGGGACTTGTTAAAATAAAATTAACTCCTTATAAGGTAGACATGTATTTATGGAAAATTATATAGATAAATTCATGTTTAAGGTGACAATGTCAATTGTCAATTGTAAGACAAATTGTTGAGTTTAGTTTTGGGATGTATATGAACCATTTGTGCTATATATAGGATATTCTAAATCCTAAATTCTGTCTAGGTTTTGTGTTCCTTGCTTCATTATCATCTTCGAATTTCACTTGCTTCATTTTCTTTTCAAGTGCCAGTTTTCATCATCCGTCTTGCATTTTGTTGTCTTTTATTTGTTCATTCTTATAATGTTCAACGTAGAGAATATAACTGAAAATATGATAAATCACTCTAACAGTGGCGATCATTTAATATTTAGGTAAGCTTTGGAATACTTCGCTAAAATATCGGTTCAGTTTTGTAGTGTCAGAGACATAGTTTTAAATTGCACTTGCGATTACGGCTAATACGGTCATTGTGCTGCGCATTGCGGCAGCGTGAAATAATTTTAAATACCTATTAAATATAAAAGATATTTAAAATTATTGTAATTATTTATCTTTCTTATATTTATATTTTTGTATTAGTTTTAATTCATTTTTAGGCTATTATATTGTATTTATGTATAATTTAAATTAAATTTTGTTGAATAAACGTTATAATAACTAATCTTGTAAGTTATTTAAACAGACACATGCTCGAAAGTAATTTTTAAAATAGATAATATAAATAAATTACAATTGATTTAAAATAAAAGAACCATAGACACAAATATATTAGTGTTATATATCGTCATCTTGATTGTGAAAAACAACACCATTTTATCTCATAGAGATATCTTCACTTTAAAAAAGAAAAGAAAAAAAAGATAAAACTCTTAATTCGTATCTTTAAATTTATATTTAATATTAAGATTTTTCATCACATATATTTCACTAAATATAAATTTAATGTTTGAAAATATAACTTACATGACTCTTGCTACCACATAGTGGTATGACATGGAGGAGCATAACTTGTACTTTCACTCTGACTATCATCTTGTGTAGTTCCTGTAAGTGTTTTTATGTTGACTTTAATTTTTGGTAAAACCAGATTATGACAATGTCCTGACTGATGTCATGACATTCTGGGTTGGAGATAAATTCGGCTTTCTACAAGTATTTCAAGATGGTTGCATACCATAATGATCATACTATGATCTGTTGTACTGAAAATCTGCAATATCAGTGAGCAGGATGTATGATGTCATGATCAATGTTAAGACATCCTGTACTGAATAAATTGTTGAGCATATTTGTATTTCCTGAGAGTTTTCAGGATTCTGTTGGGCTGTTCTGAGTTGGATTAATATGCTTGAATCATATGCTCACGTGGACATTAGGTTAACTTTGTGTAACCCTAATTTGTTATGTTGTAAAGACTAAGTCCTAAGGTTAACTTTGGTTAACCCTAGCTATATTTGTGGAAGCCCAAGATGAAGTCTATACTGCTTCTATATTATCTAACAAACCCTTATGTTGTTAGCTGCGCTTTTAGAGAAGATCAAGAAGGCAGATGTAATTGTGTTATTAGTGATTCTTGTGAGCCAAGCAATTATCTTTTGATAAGTGTCTTGGAGTAGGATTTGGTTGTAAGGGGGAGTTTGTCACTCAAAGCTTTGAAGCACGAGTGGTGTGTCTCTTGATTAAAGCTTTGAAGCAAAATCAAGCATGTTTATTGAAGAATGTCTTCACAATTCTATTAATCATTAGATTAGTATCACTGCTGTGATTGAGGGGGGAGTGAGTAGGAGCTCAAGTCTAAGTGGGACTTAGATTGAAGTTGTATTGGGTAGGTCTTAATTGAAGGAGATAAACTGTTTGGTTTATTCCTAAATTAATACCTCTTATAGTGAATTTCCTCCCTGGCTTGGTAGCCCACAGATGTAGGTGTAGTTACACACTGAACTGAGTTAACAATTGATTGTCTTCTTTACTGTTCTTTTAATTTATTATTCAGATTGTTAATCAGTTTGTCAAATACCGGTGTCATAACATTCACTTTGACATTAAGTATCTGTTGCCAGAATTTCAATTGGCATTAGAGCAGGCACCTTGCCTGTTTTTCTGGGTGAGATCTAGGGATATTATTTTCTGGCGCTATGGACAAGGAAGGGGGATTTGGGAGCAGACCACCCATTCTGGATGGATCAAACTATGACTACTGAAAACCTCATATGGTTTCCTTCTTGAAGTCACTGGACAATAAAACTTGGAGAGCTGCTGACAGAGGATGGAAACATCCCATCAAACTTGAGAAAGATGGGACTACTAGCCTGAAACCTAAGGAAGAATGGAGCAAAGAAGAAGAGGAGTTAGCTCTGGGAAACTCTAAAGCATTGAATGCCTTGTTCAATGGAATTGATAGAAACATTTTCAAACTAGTACATCAGTGTGAACTGGCCAAGGATGTTTGCGACACTCTCAAAACCACTCATGAGGGTACATCCAAGGTAAAAATGTCAAGACTTCAGATGCTCACTACCAAATTTGAGAATCTGAGGATGAAGGAAGATGAGACCATTCATGAGTTTCACATGAACATCTTGGAGATTGTCAACACTTCAGGAGCATTGGGAGAGAAGATGTCTGAAGAAAAGCTGGTGAGAAAGATTCTCAGATCTTTGCCAAAAAGGTTTGCAATGAAAGTGACTGCTATAGAAGAAGCTCGGGATATCTGCAAAGGTAGATGAACTCATTGGTTTACTCGAGACATTTGAGATGGGGATCAGTGAAAATGTTGACAAGAAGAACAAGAGCATAGCCTTTGTATCCAATGCTGAAGAGGAAAGCAAGGAGAGTGATGAAGAGAATCTATCAGAAGCTATAGCTATGCTTGGAAGGCAGTTCAACAAAATCATCAAGAGAATGGACCAGAAGCCAATGTCAAATTTCAAGAACATTTCCTCTGACATTACCAGACCCTATGATTCAAGCAGAAGAACTAAGCCTGAAGAAAAGGGAAATCAAAGCAGAGGAATACAATGTCATGGATGTGAAGGATATGGACACATTAGAGCTTAATATCCTACCTTTCTAAAGAAACAAAAGAAAGGAATGTCTGTCACTTGGTCTGATGGTGACTCAGAAAGTGACTCTGAAGAAGAATAAGCTAAACTAGTTACTGCACTAACTGGTGTTTATAACTCTGACAATGATTCAAGTGATGAGGAATTGACCTTTGAAGAACTTGCTGACTCCTACAAGAAGCTGTGCATCAGAAGTGCTGAAGTTTGCCAACAAAATGAAAAGCAGAAGAAGCTCATAGTTAAGTTGGGAGTTGAGAAGAAGGTAGACACTGCAACTATAAGTCATCTCAAAGGTGAAGTTCTTGTGTTGAACTCCAAACTGGATCAGATGACAAAGTCTGTCAGGATGCTAACAAATGGAACTGACAAGTTGGAACAAATACTACATCGGACAAAATGTGAAACTTGTCTGGTCTAGGATTTGTGACTGCAAAGGAATCTGTTTTTGACATAAAGAAACCTAGGCTTGATAAACAAATGTCAAAACAGATGTCACAACATAGGGCTCAACATCAAGGACAAAGAAACATGAAGAAAAAAATACCAAAGATGGAGATGTCATTATTGTGGAAGGTTTGGCCACATAAAACCATTCTGTTTCAGATTATATGGGTATCCTAACTAGACTCCACATGTCAAACCTAAAACTCACAGGACACCAAATAATCAACAATGGATGAAAAAGACTGCAGCCTTGATAGCTCACACCTCTCTTAGAGTCTCTGCCAAAGAGGACTGGTACTTTGACAATGGATGTTCTAAACATATGAATGGGATCAAGAATCTGCTGCGTGACATCAAACCTCACTCAACCAGCTATGTCATTTTTGGAGAGCTAGAGGAGAAATCAAAGGTGTTGGAAAATTGGACTGCCCTGGAGTCCCAAACTTGAATGAAGTGTTACTGGTAAATGGATTAACTGCCAACCTCATTAGTATCAGTCAACTATGTGATCTAGGATTCAAAGTCAACTTCACCAAGTCTGAATGCCTTGTTACAAATGAGAAACAAGAAGTTGTAATGAAAGGAGTCAGATCAAAAGATAACTGTTACTTATGGGAATCTAAGGACACCAACTACTCTTCTGTGTGCTCCATAGCCAAAGAAGAAAAGGAAGTGAAACTGTGGCACCAAAAACTTGGCCATTTACATCTTAGAGGAATGAAAAAGATCATATCCATGGAGGCTGTCAGAGAGATATTATCATCAACATTTTCATCATCTATATCAACTATCGACAACCATTATGCAATTTGAACTCCATCCAATAATGAATTTTCCCTCTTCTAACCATTGGGATAATTGATCTTCTTGAAATATATAGTTGAGATTTATCGAATCAAAACTTGCTTTTATTTCTTCCCGACTCTTCCTTAATTTATCCCTCATTCTCAACTTCATGTTGTAATGTGTGAAGACAAGCTTATGCAATTTTTTGTACTTCAATCCATTTCTTGTCTTTGTGTGGATATAGCTAAATGTACTCCAATTTCTCTCACAGTTTGTGGCAGAAGTTGTTTAACTGAGAACTTTCATAGCCAAATATTGAAGTTCAGGAGCACATGAACCCTGGTATGCTCACCATTGAGCTTTTAAAAGAAAGAAAAAAATTGGTTATATTAAAAAAATAAAGTATATTTATAAAAACTTTAAAAAAATTGTATTTTACCTGCATCCATCTTAGACCAAGATTTTTGAGCTACAGGTGTACCAAATGTTTCACTCTTTTCTCTAAAAAATGTTAGCTAGGCAATATAACAAAATATATCAATACACAAACAAATTTCTTGATAAATAATTTATCATATGAGAATATAATATTCACACCTTACTTGGTTTAGAGCTTTGATTTGATCTTCCATGTTTCTTTCTAACTTCATGATTATATTCTTTGTTCCATTAAATATTCCTCTATACACAGCTTTTCCAAGTTCGATTCCATATTGAAATTGTGGATTAAGAAAATAACCTAGAAACCAAAATCAATTATTGAGGATGTGATTTTATAAATTTAAATTGTATGACAAAATTAAATTATAAAATATATTGACATACCATCAGAATGAAGATCAGAGTGTATGAATTTCCAATGTTTGTCAATAATATCATTATATTTGGAATGATAACGAGAATTTTGATGAATTGTTTGTTTTGCTCAATCAATGGATTCATATATGAAACCCAGTGTTGGTTTCTCATCACCATCAACTACTCTCGAAACTTTTACAATAGGCTAAAATACTTTCAATATGTCATTAGCCCTACTCCAAAAGTCCCTACTCATAACAATTTTCCTTGCTTCATATCCCGACCCTTTCTTCTCTTTACCATATTTTGTTTTTCTAAATTCTTCAGAACTGAACATGTTTTCAAGACCTTCTCTTTGTCTAACAATTGCTTGAAATTGTAGAAATTGTGTCGCAAATCAGGTAACACCTGGACGAACAATATCTCTACCACCAATATACTTTTTCATGAGACTCATAATATATGTTTGGTTATAGATGAAAGTTGTCACCATTTTTGCTTCACTTAATAAAATTTGTATGCTTTTTTTTTCCTATATCCTCCAAGCAAAGATCTAAATAATGAGCTGCACAAGAAGACAAATATAAGTGTGGTCTCTTATCCATTAGCTTTTGACCAGCCGTTTTTAATGCAACTTCATTGTCTGTTATCACTTGAACTACACACTTCATTCACTTCTTCAACAACTTTATCCAACAATTGAAAATAGTAGTCAGTGTTTCTACTATCAACATCAGAAGCATAAACAAATTTCCAAAACACAATACCTTTGTTACAATATACCAGGAAATTCATAGTATAATTATGGTTGATATTGTCTGTCCAACCATCACACATTATTGTTGCTCCTCTTTTTTGCCAGATTTTTTCATACCATATATCCACTCCAACATTTCCTTATATTCAGCTTCTATATAAACACTTGAGATTTCATAAGGAGTTGGGCATTTGGCTTTTCCAACATCAAAAGCAGTATAAATCAAATTATGTAACCAAGGAGAGTTAGATAAATTCATAGGCAAACGCTCGTAAATTATAAATTTGCTTACAGCCTCTCCAAGCCTTTTTCTCCGTGTCTTAAAAAAGCCTTTACCGAATCTTGGTTGCTTCATGCTTTTGCTTCTAACAAGATCAATATTATTAGATCTTAAAGAAAAAGAGATATCTTCTGGTCTTCCACCCCCACTAACACTGACACGAGAGCTTCCACCATGTTCGTATACATTTTCAGAAGCTCTTGTTTCTCGTCTGAATTGTTGCATATTTTACCATTCTTTATGTTATCTAAGGCTTTTTTGTGTTGCATATCTCAATTGATCATCAATAAGAGCATCCACGTCTTCATCTCCATCTTCAACATCTCCTCTTAAACGTTCTTCAAATTCATCTTTGCTTTTTTTAGAATCATTTCTCTTTGCTTTTGGATCAAGTAGAAGTTTCATCATATTTTCTCTAACCATAGTGTTACTCTAGCACAACCCGTAGCTTGTCCTTTATGTGCTATATGTTGCTTCAATCTTATAATGCCACCTTTTATTACCACATTACAAAGTTTGTAACGAACATTATTGCGACTTTCGGGTTCTGGTGTTCTCAAATGCCACCCAATATCATTACTTGGAGCACCATCCAAAGCCTTTGTAGGAAGTTATTCTCTTGGCGGCATTGTGTATATTTAATAACACCTATTAATTTAGTATAAAAATAATTAGTGATAAATATAAACTTTAAATAAAATCTAACATTTTCTAAAAAAAATAATTAATTAAGTAATATAAATTAAAATTGTTTGTCAAAAATATAAAATAATTATTTTTTAAAATAATTAAGTGTTGGATAATTAAAATTTAACAATTTTTAAAGAATGTTTTCAACATTAACATAATTAACTAAATGTAAAAAAAAAAAAATTATTCAAAAATTAAAATTATCCTAACATCACAACTTTTTTACTTGTTTTGACTTATTTTCTACACAAACCATATTTTTAGCCTAAAAATTAATATCCTCCATAAATTCCCTCCTAAATTTTAGCTAGAGTTTGACTAAATTAATCGAAAATTAAATCTTATCAATAAACCACCAGATTGTACGTGACTTTTCTTCCGTCACACATTTTCAAAATTGAAAAAAAAAAAATCACTAGCTTTTACAAGTGGCCCACAAACAATAACAACATAAATAAATTAATATATGACTTTTTCTATCATCTTCTTCTTTCCCTTCCCTTAAAAAGTTAAACAGTAACACTTCTTTCTCATTCATTCATTCTCATAAACAACAGCAAGCAACCGTGAGTGCATTTTTTTCTTAAATTAAAAATAAAAAACCAAGCGCACAATGGAGCATAGAAAAACTATTACAATACTTAGGTGAAATGAAAGAGAAACTTACAATTAAGTTGGAGAGCAAAGAAACTTGCTTCAAAATTGAATTTAAACACAATGAAGCAGAGAGAAAATGATAGAATTCTGAATTGATATAGCATTGAAGTTATGAAGTGGTGAAAGGGAATTATTGAGCAAAAGAAGTTATATACAAATTCCTCATTCATTTGGAATCTTAAAAGGTTCTTATTCACCTTCTTTTCATTATTATTATCAGTAGCATTAACGATTGGTGTTGTAACAACCCCGGCCGTGCTTCACAAATATAAGAGGCTATTTGATGGGATTTACCATTCCCAACAAATCTTTCTTCATTGTTTGTATTGACTACAAGCGTTCTCTTTGGGACTTAACATTTAATTTATCTCACATTTTGTTCCGAGCTCAAACTTCTTATCTCCAGCTATGTGAGCTTTATCTTCAATTCTTATATGATGGGTAAATTATCTCTAACAAATCTTCTAGTTCACTATGATCTCAAACTTACACAAATATTTATCTTATTTTGTTGTCCTTTACTATGTAATATGATTATGGTACGAGAGCTCATAACCTTAAATTCACCCAAGAGATGAATCCACTTCCTTTAGTAGGGATAAGGTAGTCAAAGTTAAAACCAGTGATTGTTATTTTGTTCATTGTATAAGTCATAGGGAAGTGAGAGATGTCACACTCCCTATTTTTTATCAGGGAGACACCATCCTTCCCCCTAAATCTCATGAATATGTCTTTCCAATTTTTGTAATGGTGGAGTGACTCTTGAACACTCTTTCTGTACTAAAAGTCACCCAACCACTTTTAGAACTAATCTTGATACCATAAAAAGAAAATAACATCCTACATCAGGGATAATTTCCAGCCACCGATATATAATCTCAAATGACCTAATAAATCCACAACTGTTGGGAAAAATTTGGGAAGGAGTGACATTGGAAGTCTGTAGAACCTCCACTTTGAACAAGGTAAAGGGATCAGAACCCTTAAATCTTGAATAGCAAGGAGGTGCAGGTAGAAGTATGAACATGGTGAGTAGGATAGGGAAATGTTAACCCTTTTCTTCGTAGAAATCGCCTCCTTAATAATACCTTCCTCGTGGCCATTGTTGGAAAATTCGATTTGCCTCTAAAAGGAGAAAACTCTCTACTCGTTGGTGTACATGGATCTAAAATATTTAATGCTTGTATAATTAACATATGTATCCTCCATCGTTTCTAGGAGTTTTGAAAATAAGAAGAAGAAAGTGAGTCAAGATTACTCATGAAAGTGCTAGTGCTCTCGTAAATTCAAAGTACTCCTACTTTTAAGAGCTTGTGATAAATTGAACCATAATTATGTTCAACTTTCCTCGTACAACTCAAATACATTTTAGAGTCATATCTAATGTTAGAAGGCTCTATCACCCTACCCTTCTCATCTAAATCTCTAACGATCACCATTAAAGAAGAAAAGGAGGAAGGAATATTAAAGATATGTACCTAGATATAGAGGATTGAGAGTTAGAATTATTGAAAAGGTTGATAGTGAAAGTTGAACCTATTTTATATATATTTGAAAGCTAACCATAGGGGTAATAAATATCCTATCACTAGGTACATCAAAAGTTGAAAAAATATTCCCCACATCTCTAACACATGAGAGGACTCCTGACCGAATTGGCTTCACGAAACAAGTTCATAATTAATCAAGACACAATAGTTGTCAATTGACTATCTGGATCTTGTTACTCCTTTGCATTCTTTATTTCCAAAGTTTTCGCGCACCATAAATTGCACATATTGCAACACAAGACTTCAATTTTATTCGTTGTTCTCACGCTACTTACTTTGCATTCTTTATCTCCAAAGGCCTTCACTATATCGTAATCCTCTCTTGAACGTCTTGTATGAAACCCCCCAAATCAATCAATGATCTTATAGAACAAACCTGCGGTTTTTTCGAATGAAGACTCATGCAAATCTTAACCCCAAATTACCAGCTATACAAGAACCTAATTGGACATTATCGAACCTCGCCTAGATGGAACCCCAACAAAATATTATTATGTGTGATTTATTAGTGTATATTATGTTAGAGGTGAAGGTGAAGAGAAATTTCAAGAAATTTTTATGATATCATCAAGTTGGAATGATGTATGAAAGATATATTTATAATTATGAAAGTTTTGTGGAAAAAGAGGGAAATTCATAATGAAAAGAAAATAGAAAATTTAACCCATGAAACAACATAAGCATACATGTAACTTGCATGTGCGACTCATAGTATTAATTTCAACAGGAATAAGCCAGCATGAAATGCCCTATGAACCAACCTAAACAAAGGGCATAAGAAAACTGCTTATTTAGGACATTACATGAGCCGGCCTGAAAGGATGCTTGAGTCGACATGACCAAGACAGAGAAAATTGTCTTTTCTATGACAATGAATGAGTTGGTCTGTAAGGCTACATGAACCGACTTGTACAGGAAAATGTAGTGCAAAAATTGATTTTTCAAGTAAAATTGTGCTGAAAGATAAATTACAGAAACTTAAAGTACACAATCAATTGTTAAACCACTTCGATACAACTCACCTACTCTAGGGCTATCAAGCCAGGAAGGAAATCCACTATCATAAGTATCAATTTGAAGTTAAACAGTCCCAGTTTACACTTCTCACTAAATCCCCCACCCAATGCAATTTCTGTAACACCCCAAATTTTACCCATAAAATATAAGGAAAAATCAGAGTATTTTAATTTTTCGTACAACACATGGGATGCCACATTTCAACTTTAACAACACAAACATATCAGATACATAACATTATTATTATCAGGGGATCACAGAATTCTTACTTCAGCTTTTAAAACAAAACAACCTTTTATTTAATATGCAGCGGAAATTCATAAGTATTCAATCCAAGTGACTAATCATCTTTATTCAATTAAGACAACTTGAAATATCATAGTATTTTTTATTATTCAACTTAAAATACAACATCAATAACAACAACTGAAATGACATAAACAAAACATCCCCCCCCGAGTGCTACGTATCAGAGCAACTAGACCGACTTGGACTAACAGCAACTGAATTCTTCATTCTCGAATATCTGCATGTTACCAGTATAAAGGCAACGGCGAAACAAATGAAAAGGTGAGATATCTACCAATATAATTAAATTCATGATAAATAATATATTAGAATGTAGATTATATAATTCACCACTTCACATAATCCAAACAACATTTATATCGACAATACCAACAACGATTACAGCAACATATATATTAACAATTAGCAACGACAACAATTATAACAATTATATCACAACAACATTTCCAACACAACATAACAACTATTTCACAACTTGTGAATAACAACAACAACAACTTAAATCAATCGACACATCAACATAACAACTATAATTATGTGACTTCGAAATGCAGCTCAACTGTGCATATGCATGTGGTACCATTGGAGTAAAACTCCCAACTTAGAACATTTGTCAGTAATTCCGAGGCACAAGGCATAAGCCTTCAATATTTTGCCAATCCAGGCCAACATTTTGAGCATTCGTTACAACATAAAAATTGTCAATCCAGGCCAACTTAATAATGCAATGTATGTCATGCGACCTCAACCTCAATCGACAAAATCACGACAACGCAACAACAACAACAACAACACACGACAACGACAACATAACAGCTAGTCAACTGAAATTCAACATTGGTCATAGGCCTACAGCTCAGTTCAATTCAACATTGGTTAAAATCCTACAACATATTACAATCCAACATTAGCTAACAACCTACAACATAATCAACTCAACATTGGCCAGAGGCCTACGACGTAATCAACGTAATTAACAACAACTCATCACTTGCTAAAAAGCCTACAACTTAATATCAACGTATACTATTTTCATTCACTCATTAATCCACTACTAGTTACTACATTAATCTCTGAGTAACTTATTCTACGATTCAACTTACAATCATTCAAATTGTTTTCATCTAATTCTAGTCAACTGCTCATGGTTGGGATTGCTAGTATTTCGATTCTGCACTACTATCAACAACCATCACGCTACTATCCATTCATTATTGAATTAGTATATTGATTCTAGTCATTAAGTATACTACTAGTCCACAATACGGAAACTAGCCGGCTTCTACTATTTCAACACTACTATAGTACCTCGGCTAACCAAAACACCGTTTGCTATTGTCAACCATTTTGCTCTTGTTGGTATTTATATAACCCACATAATCCAACTTAATTTAATAACACCATACAATCATATTGTCACTTCATTAATAAACTTCCTACCAATCTTAATCACTTATCTTAATTGATTCCAATGACATATAACGACAACATAAACCAACCCGTAGGACGACAAATCAACCATCAACGTTGGCCATCAAGCCTTTAATGACAACAACGTTCGGCAAAACAACAACAAAAAACAATAGCAACTCTTAACAATAACGACGTTCAACAACAACAATTTTCCGCAATATTTGTTCATTACATTCAACATGGATTCAACAAAACAAACATGCTACGATAACTTACTAGCATATACGATTCATCCCCTCAATTCTTCCCATTTTGATTAATCGGCCAAACCGCTTACACTTACCGACATATTAATCCGAAACTATTTTTAATCGATTCCTATGTCATTCCTTACTAATTACTAGTAATATCTTACTCATACAAGCCTACTAGAAGTTCCCTATCCAAAGTACCTAGAATTGGGCAGAACTCAAAATCAAAAAACTAAGACCAAATCAACTCAGTACGCGCCATGAACCCCCTTTCGCGCTGCGACCTTAGCAGGTTTCAGTTTGTATCGCATCAGTCTGTTGGCGCCGCAAACTGAGCGTAATAGGTTGGGCTTTTGGACGCTGTCAGCCTCTCCTCAACACCCTCAATCCCAAATTTATGGCATTCAACACCCACAAAACCCAAAATAAACCATTCTAAGGTATTAGCAACATGTATTACGAAGCAAAAACAACATTAGTCACAATATTCAACAAGTTCCATGGATTTAAAGCTTCAAATTGACATTTCCACAACCACAACAAAACACCAAAACAATGGCAAACTATAAACCCCATCCCACATATCATCCATCATGTATTCCATTATAGAGTTAGAACTCCACCCTTACCTCATTGATGGCAGCTCTAAGCTTGGCTCTAGCTCTTGGTTCTTCTCCAAACCCTAGCCCTCTTTCTCTTCTTTCCTTCTCTTAAAATGACCTCATTTCTCATTTCTTTTTCTTTTATAACCCCACTAGTAATAATAATACTACTAACTCGTCATAATGGGCCTAACAAATAACACCTCCTCATTACTTTGCGATACCACAATTAAAGCCCAACTCGATTAATAAAATAGTTCATTATTAACAATAATATTATTTCTTCAACGAAATCAACTTAATTAATTCTTCGACTAACCGAATAAAATCCGACTTCAACTTAATAATCCAAATACGTTTCCAAAATGATACCGACAAATCTGATTGATTCTCAAACTTTGAGTAAATCCAATAATCAAATCCTTAAATAATCTAATTACCAATTAATTAAATTCGGGCGTTACAATTTCTACCTAGGAACTTCCTATATATGAGAACTCGTCTCACTCCCAATTACTGCATTAATAAAAGATCTGCCCCAATACCATTGGAAGTCTATAAACCAATTACAATCACAATAACTAGTACAAAGAAAAACCCGAGTAGAAGATTACACTTCGAAAATAAAATACTTAGTTTGCTTAAAATATTCACTAAGAATAATACCCAACTCTTTGCTTAAAAGCTTAGAGGAGAAAAATAACTTGATAAACAAGTAACAATCAGTCAACTCAAATGCATCGAAAGATACACGGCGCGACATACAAAAAACACACAGAGAAACTAAGAAACTCTCAAACCCTAAACCCTTAATTTTCACAAGGTTTTTACAAAAACTATTCTACTTAAAAAACTAGGTCTTGGTCATCTCCTTATATAGATTCTGCAGTTGGGCTTGGATTGACTTGGACTTTTCAATTGTAAATCCCTGCAGAATCTTCTCCACAAAAATAGAAAGAAATCTAAAAAATGTTTCCTAAAAAGTATCAAAGATCCTTTTTATTACCCCCCTGATCATACATAATAAGTTCTCCCCCTCAAGGAAATACCCACACCAGATAGGATGTTGGAACATCTTTTAAGACATATTCATCATGCACAATCAGACAACATTAGTAGCAGCAGCAGAAGCACACATAAATGCACTAATATGAAACATCATGCTCCCCCTAAATGATTGCATAGGCAACCATAAACATCTACTCTCCCAAAAATAGTACCATACAATCAGACACAACTACTCTCCTAAAAGCAACGGCACACAATCCTATCACGTTGCAGAATCAACATGTCAAGACGTGTGATGCAACATTACGACATAACACTTTACTCCCCCTTTTTAGACAATATATTGACAAAAATAAATAGAGAAAATGTACACATGGAAACACAAATAGAAACACAATTAAACATAGATGGAAGCAAACAGAGATGGAAACAAATAGTCTTTGTCATCCTCGGGTGGTCTTCCATCTCTTTCCTTTATCAAAGAGCCTTCTGCCCATGTCAAAGAGTCTTTTGCATTTCTTGGTGTTGTAGTCAACCCCACTATTTTGTGGAACACCTTTCTTCCATCCATTCTCAGTAGTAATTTGTCCAGTCATGTTATTCTCATATTATAGAGGAAATATGCAGTAACTATTGCACTCATCCATCTCTGTAATTGTTATAACTCCTTGA
The DNA here is from genome assembly GCA_021764765.1 of Vicia sativa. Lineage (NCBI taxonomy): Eukaryota > Viridiplantae > Streptophyta > Magnoliopsida > Fabales > Fabaceae > Vicia > Vicia sativa. Next base: position 207,157,699 of record CM038792.1, on the reverse strand, counting down.
TATTACATGTTCTATTTCCACTATCTTTTATAATAGTAAGTTATTCTTTATTTTCCATATGCTCTAGAGTCTCAACCTTTCCTTCAATGAGATTCTTGATCAGTTGCTTACAACTACCAGGGTCCTTGTTTCAGTTATGTTTAACGAGATATCTGAAAGAAATCATATCTTATTTATGAAATGCCATGTCATCCCTCTTGACAACATGTCTCTTCAACACCATTTCAAATAAACTTTCTCTTGTTTCCCTACCTTCATCTTCAGTAGTATACCAAGAAGTACATTCATGCTTCTTACAAACCCCAAAACCCAAACTATTCCTCAAGTCATAACACCCATCAGTATTTGATATCTTCATATTTAATCTAGAGATGTTTTCATTATCAGGGTGACTTGCAATTAGTTTTTTGAATTATTCTATATGTCCTCCCTTAGTGCTTCATTAGATTGTACACAGGATGTTCCATCATCATCTCTGACATCCACTTTCTCTTCAACAACTTAATCATCAATTTTCACATTAATAGACTTCATTGTCATTCCAGTTTTGAGGTTAAAAATTCTATAAGCTCTCTTGTTTGAAGAGTAACCCAGAAATATCCCTTCATCACCTACGAAATCTTTCTTATCCAACTGATCTTTATTAGTAAAGATTTGGAATTCACTTCCAACGATATAAAATTATTTAACTTTTGTCTTCCTTCCTTTCCATAGTTTATAGAGAGTATTAGTAGTATCTCCTCTCATAGTAACCCTATTATGCATATAGCAAGCATTATTCATAGCTTCAATCCAAAACTCAAATGGAAAATCCTCAGTGAAAAGCATGACTATAGGTGATTCTAGAATCTCCTTGGTTACTTGTTCAACAATCCCCCCTTGCTGAGAGCGCTTATACTTAATGTTTGTTAGAAGCACAAAATTCAGAGAATTTTATATTCTCAAATTCTTTGTCATATTCACTTCTAATTTTGAAAAATTCATCATTTTTCTCTTCTTGAGTACTTTGACATAAGTCCTTGAAAATCTCAAAAGCATGTGATTTTTCTATAAAAACATTTATCCAAGTATATCCAGAAAAATCATCTATATACCCATAAGCATACCTTTTACCTCATATACTTTCAACCTGCATTAGTCCCATTAAGTCCATGGGAAGAATTTATAACCTAGTGGAAGTAGTATGACGTCGCAACATTTGATGTGACATCATAGATTCAGACTTAAGATCACATTCACCACATATTATCCCTTCTTCAATATCTAGCTATGGAATTCCTCTATCAAAAGTCAAAATATCCTCGCTATTACGTGTTTCAAATATGGATGTCAAGGATTTAATTCCTCGACTGAGATGGAATCAAATTTATCACGGAGAATCCATCATCTACGAGGTATTGTGTAAGTATTTCTCCAACGGTGTAAACTGTCAAAACTACTAGTATTTCCACACTAGATATTTTTACCATCTTCTCGTGTCTCGATTATCCTTGTGCACATAGATCGTTGATTCTTAATTCTACATCACCCTAGCATTCAAAAGATGTGTTTTGTTGACACATCATCATTGGATTTAAAGATGTTATGGATACTAGTCGTGATGATTAAGTGTAGTGGACTGGGATCAAAATACATAACGATTCACATCTTAGAAACACATAGTATAAATCACAAAGGTGATCACTATAATCATAAGTATCTCAGCATTAGGGAATCCGTTTACCGCATCGTGATCTAGGAATCCTAGTACCATGCAATCTTGGCTTATCGTTTGGAGGATATTATCAATACAGAGGAAGTAATCCAGTATTAGATAAATGTTGGAAGTTTATACAATACAATCTAATCGATGATGGATAGTAGAGGTGATACAAAATTAGAAGGCTAATCAAGGGTCTTCGGCATGATATTCGAGGCAATTGTCTCCATTTCTCTGCGATTCATGTAGGAATTCAATTTTGGATCTAGGATGATTCATTCATGAAATTTTCGCGGAAATTAATAGTAAATTCCCATATATAACATTATTGTTCCATTATGAAACTAGAATTATATGTTTGTTGATGGTGAAGAATCTTGAATTAGTTGTTTTGATCTCTTGTACGAAGGAGCTAAGGTGAATATGCAAGATTATCACTCCAATAACCAAGCCATTCCAGAATTCAATATGAGTTTAGTAAAAAAAAGAATACTAGACTTCCCACAATTCTCTTTCCACAAACAACATTATTTTTGCCGAAAATGGACTTCCCAAAACCTTCACAAGGTTATTCTGTAACCCTTTACGTCTTCCATTCCCTCACAGAGAGCTCGTAGATCATCACACATACCTTTAACACCCATATGATGTGAAATCGAATAGAATACTTTAACGCTTAAAGCGAATATGAATATGTTTCTTGCTTTCAAATTATATGAAGCCTTTTTAGTTTCATCTACTCGTGCGTTCGCACGGGTCACGTAAATCATTATAAATAGAAAATGAATATAGTATAATAATTATTAAAAAAACTATATATAAGATATTCAAATTAAGTAACATTGACCCGTCGAAAATATATATTTTAATAGAAAAATAAAGAAAATAATTAAGTAGTTATCTATCTATGCGTTCAAAAGAGTTGCACAATATCATTATAAATAGTAAATAAATAAAATACAGTGATGGTAAAAAATATATAACACATAGTAGAAAAATAAAAGAAATAATTAGGTTGTCATTATATGTGTGTTTGCACAGGTAGCATAATGTCCCTATAAATAGTAAATAAATAAAACATAGTGATGTGTAAAATATATATATATATATATATATATATATATATATATATATATATATATATATATATATATATATATATATATATATATATATATAAATTAAGTAGTTTTGGCACTACAAAAATTATTATATATTTAATATTCAATTAAAAACATATTTATTAATTAATTAATTATGTTTTATATGCTATATAGAAAAAATAATTATAAATATGATAGTTACCATTTAGTTTATGATATTTTTTAAATTTTTCTTTATAAAAAATCATATTTAATTTATTGAATCAATTTTTATAGAACCAATACCATCATGCGAAAGTTCTGATGTCGTTTATTATTGTCATTCAATTATTATCTTTTCAAAAAAATATAATATAGGCATGGGTAGTAGGAATTGAATGATAAATTTCTTATTCGGCTAAATTAAGATCTTCCTTATAAATATTGTTTTAATTTTATAAGTAAAAAAATATTAATTAATTATTAAAGAAGAAATTAAAAATAATATATCATTAAAGAAAAATTTAGTTATTGAAATCAATTTTTTTGTAAGTAAACAATAATTATTGGAGTAAAAAATAATTTTAACTACTGTACTAAAAAAACCATGTGTTTTTTAATAAATAAAAATATTGTAACATTTTTTTAGGTTACATCATTAAAAATATTTATTCTGTAAATTTATGTTTTTATATTTATCATATATGAATAATTGATTCAAATTTTAATTATTTAAATTATAATCATGAATCTAAATAAGACACTTTCTCGATTCCAACGCAACTTATCCTTTTGGAGCTGACGTAACAAACTACGCGAGCCTCCCGACGAAGCCAACATATAATTAATGTATTATCATAATTTAAAAATTAATATTTTCTTGTTTAATTTGATTTGTATTTCTTTCTCCTATGTTTGCGCCCATAAAATGTGTGAAAATTGAGAAGAAAAAATAATTATGTTGGTAAATCAAAAAAATATTTATAAAATAAATAAATATGAATAATACAATAATTTTAAATTTGCTACAACTCATTCCTTTCCACCTAGTTAACCAACTTAAATTTTATTTATTGAGAACTTTACTTTAGTCTTACTTATTGAAATCCTTAATTTAGTATTTTCCCATGCATTTACATATTTTCAAACCAAAATTTAGATCAGTCTATTTTAATAAAAATTAAAACAATTAATTTAATTTTTAAAATGAATTTCAAATTTCAAATTATTAGCATAATTATATGTCATGTACATGAAAATCAAATATTAAATTTGTTCATATTTTTTTTAAATATATATTAAAACTTAATAACAAAAAAGATTATCAATTTTAGAACAAATTAATTAAAAACGTGTTTGGCATATAAGATGTTTAAAATATTTCCCATAGGATTTGTTTTTTTTGAATTAATAGATTGTGTTGACGTTGTTTACTATTTATTTTAAAAACTTGAAAAGCAGCAACGTAGACCTTGTAAACAAGATGATATATGTTTGTCATATCTATGTTCTCTATATTTCAAATTACAGCTAATGACGGAGAGGTAGGCATTAGAAACACGTAGAAATGATATATTTTCTTCCTAACCCATGTTTCTATGATAAATAGTATTATTAAATAATATTTAATTATTAAAATATTCTAAATTTTTATGCTGAATATTTTAAAATGGTATTTATAATTTTAAATGATATTCTAAATTTTCAAGAATAAATACAAATTTTATTAGTAAATTAAAATAATAATAAAAATGTAAGTACAATGAATATTAAAACTGGACAATTATTAATTTAAAACTCAAATCACTTTACAAATGTCCTAATGTCTCGGCGAAGAAACCCAATATATGCTATTGAATTAATTGAATAGTCTCTGGATGTGATTATGTAATCAATGAACAAGGAGAATTCTAAAAGTATGATGTATCTAATATTTTAATCACCACTAAAACTCTTAATAAGTTTCCAATTCCAACAAATCTTAGTTTATCAATTAAATTGTTATTACCAAAACATAACCTTAAGCATGTATGTTCTACAAAATTCAAATTCAAGAGTAAGAGATAGAGAGATGATACTGAGATTTATAGTGGTTCGACTCTGTCGATCTCGTGTGAGTCTACATCCACATTAATACTTGTTTTTTTTTTTTTGACAAATATTTTAAGAGTATATACCATCACTAATCCACGATAATGTTGAAGAAAAATAACAAATAAAATCTTCGATCTGGATCTTGAATTGTATATAACCAAATGCCAAACTCTCATGTGTAATCTTCACTTGATTAACGCTTCCAATCTTCCAATATCACCAATTCCACTCCAAACCTTCATGTGTTGCCATCAACTCCTTGATCCTACCAATTCCTTGAGCGTTGAATTGTTTGAAGATGTAAAAAGAACTATGCCTTATTTGTAGCCTTCCACATAGTCACTACTAAGGTAATTTTGGAGATGAGACATTCTTCTTTTCACTAGAATTTGTCAACACCTGTGACAACAACCTCAATCTTGCAAGAACCGTCAAATATTTGAATGAATTCCAATAAAGGTTAGTTTAAAGACAATGTTTCCCTCAATCAATTAACATTCACTCACGATCAAGATATGTAAATTGGAATGAGGTTTAAGATGAAAAATTTCTAATGCAAGAGTTTCAAAAGTGGTGGTTTATTTTTCACAAAAAATTACAAAATGATTTTGAACTCTATGGAAATATTACATGAACAAATGTAGACAAAGGCTTATATATGTGCTTGAGATGAAGTACACAAAATATTAAAAAAGATTGGTTAGGATTCTAGCATCCTAACATATAAGAGCAAAACAATGAGAAAATCATAAACGAATATTACCTCAAGCAAATCAGAACAACGCAAAGGACTACGATGATGAATCAAAGAATGATCACTAGAAAGGCATAAAAATCATGATTAACAATAATTACCACCTTTTCACATATGGAGAGTATGGAACACTGGAGCTTTTTATTGTGACAATAAGGAAGATATTGAAGCATGAGCTACTTGGAAGCTATAACAAGCCATGTGAGGAGGAAGCTCAAGCAATTATTTATTTTTTTGGAAATCTTGGCATCCGGTCTTACGACCGATTAATCTGACCTTGAGAAGAGCACACTCTCAAGACCCAAACCTCCACCACTCAAACAATTATTGATGCTTTGATCTTAATAGAGCACATACAAGTAGAGGAGATTAAGGTTTTTACCAATAACAAAGAAATCGTTAATAGGGTTCATCAAAAAGATAAATGGTGTTGATATCATCACCATACTAATCATATTATAGGTTTTGCAATCACAGACTAGTCATCTCATTAACCTTAATAATGACCATAGTTGCTTACCTCGATTTTTACTTTTGTTAGGAAATTGATATTACCTCAATTTTGTAGTTATCGTAATAAAGGGTGGAGTAGAAAGTCGTCATTTTCTCCCTCGAGAAATTCTTAAATAGAAATAACTATAAGAAATAACTTTACCCACAATCAATTATAAAATTTTAATTAATTAAAAAATAAATATTATATTTTCTCTCTCCTTCATAATCACAACCATGTAGGGATGTCAATGGGGCGGGGCGGGGCCGGGGGGACACTTCCCCATCTTTTTCCCCGCCATCAAATTCATTCCCCGTCCCCGTCCCCGATCTCCGTCACGGGGGAATTTCTATCCCCATCCCCGTTCCCCGCGGATCCCCGTTCCCCGCGGGGATCCCCATAGATCCTACATTTATTCATTAATATTTTATTTTTTTAAAATGTTTATATTTTCTATAAAAATAAAAAGCACAAAGAATTCACATATTTATTATGTTATTAAAAAATACTAGTATTTGACATTTATTATTTTTTATTAAAAATACTAATGGAACACAAAATAATAATATTTTTTTTATAAATTTCTATAAAATGCTATAAAATTCAACAAAATGAACTATAATACTTTTTAAAGTAACAATATGCCTAAACAACTAAAAAAATCCAACAACATAATTATGCTTAAAAAACTATACTTCATCAAAACTAATAAGGGATAATTATAAAATTTAGCATCATGAGTATGCTTGAAAAGTTAAAAAATACTTCATAATAAGTCAACTAAAAGCAAAAGTCAACATATCTCTATTTGCTCAATTGATAACACACGTAAAGTAGAAATATCAAAATACTTAAAACAAAGTTACATATAAATAAACTAAAATATTAAGCAAAATATCCAAACAAAGTTACATATAAATAAACTAAAAAACCTAATCTAAAATATATATATATTAAATTAACTATATTAAAATAATAGGCGGGGCGGGGGGTGTATTCCCCGTCCCCGTCCCCGAAATGCTCTCGGGGGAATTTTTCTCCCCATCCCCGCCCCCACGGGGGAAAATTCCCCATCTTTGGGGCCCCGAACGGGACGTTCCCCGCGGGGATCCCCATTAACAGGTCCAAACTGACATCCCTACAACCATGAATTCAATTTAAAAATAAATTCAAATACAAATAAATTTTGAAATTTTCTCTATTCTTATTGATTGTTTCTAAGAATATTAATTTATGATTGTTTCCATGCAAGAATTCATTTGTGTACATATTATTTTTATCTCATTTTTAGAGAAGAACAATTGGTGATTTTGTTGGATACTCATTTCTTTTCAAATTCAATAAATTTTGCATGTAATATATTTTTAATGATTTTTGTATGTATTTGTTTCTAATATAAAATACAAAATATTAAATAAATAAAATAAACTTTTATTACAAGATGAGAGATTATGTAAGAATACTAGCACTAAATTTTTTTATGCACTATGTAATTCATTTTAGAGATCTTTTTTAAGCTTCTTTAAATTTCATTATATTTACATGTCAAATAATTTTATTATTAATTTTTGAATTTCACATCGTATCATCCATGGCATATAGTGACGGTGTTCGCGTTAATACTGGATGTAAATAATTTCTTGTAAATTGATGTATTGTCAATATCTTAAACGTTATTACTTTATGTATATATGACAAAATTTGTTGTAGAAAAATTGAATTATTTTTTCCTCAACTCTTAAGTAAAACCAAGATAAAAAAAATTTAATTAAAAAATAAAATAAAGTAGGAATTTTCACTCTGTTTCTAAATCTATCAAGGTAATAAAAAATTTCTATTGAAAAAAAAAGTTAATGGTAAAAAATTCAAAGTAACTAAAATATTGTTGTAATATTCAAACCAGGGTGATAGTTTGTTGTAATATTCAAACAATAAAACTATATTCAAAATAAAATTTTCTGAACTTGTTTTGTGAATCAACAACATTGCTATCAATATATAATAGGTACGATTATGAAAAAGGTGGAAAGTTATTGAAAAATCATTCTAAAATACAACAATATTCTTATAAGAGGTGGAAATAACACCTTAATGTGAGATAGATTGTAAGAATTTATTTTTAATTTTGATGTTAGAAGAACAATAATACATAAGTTTGAAAAAATTCTTAACTAATTAAAATAATTTGGAGATTTTTTTTTCTTTTTTGTAATCTATACAAAAGAATGATATCTTACGAGTTTGGAGCGTTTAAGTATATGATACAATTAATAAACAAATATATTTATAGTTAAGTTTGCTTATTATCCCTTCGATTATTAATAAAATCAAAATAATAACATAAAAGTAAATACTTTAATTTAAAAACTAAAATAAAAATATAATGTTTGAATTCAAAACATGTCCTCTGAATTAATTTTCTCTCTCACTTATATGCAAAAATCAAGAAAATAAACTTTTTTTTTATTAAAAAAATTAGAACGTGGTCACTGGTCACCATGTTCAAAATCTTACCCTGTAGTTCTTTGTCACCATTTTCAAAATCTTTTATAACTTGTGGTTGTTTAAACTTGAGTCTCTCCAACTTCTTTGTAGCAATGTTATTGTCCAAGTTAAGTCCCTTAATTGCAAGATTTTTTTCTAATGTTAATGAAAATTCATCAAAATAATATTACAAACTAGAATATAACTTGCGCGATGCGCGGTTTTAACTTAATTTATTCGTTTTTTTATTGAATTTTAAATATGTTAAAAAAATATTTTGAAAAAAATATGATTGTTAAATTTATATTATAATAATTTATTGTAAATTATAAATGAGAGAGCTATGAATTACTCATATATAAAAATATACACTTTATTTAAAAGAAAAATACATGCTTACAGAGTGTCCGTAATTAGTTAAAATAATAAATAATGATAAAATTATTTTTGTTTTATTTTGATTATCAGATAATTTTAGTAGTTATCTTTGATTTAGATATTTAATTAAAAATATTAAAAATATGTATTTTTCTCAGTGTTAAACAAAATTAAATGTTAATTTATAATTATTATCGAATAAAATTTATTAATTTTATAAAATTTATATCTATTTTATCGATCTTTATATACCTAATGAATATATAGTTGAAAGTTCTAGTTGATATAGTAATTTAATTGTTGTTTTAATAATTATTTTAATATTATTAATGGGATTGTAAAAATTTATCAAATTAAGTAGTTGATATCAATTAAAATATGAGTATTTCTTATAGACATTATTCTCATATTTTTCTTATACTCTCAATGGTTACTATTATAAAAGAAAAGAGTAAAATATATTCACTTTACAAATATATAGTGGCAAGGGTTTAATTGGTGAAGTATACAAAATCTAAGTAGACAGTGTAGCAGTTTTATATATATATATATATATATATATATATATATATATATATATATATATATATATATATATATATATATATATATATATATATATATATATATATATATATATATATATATATATATGTGTGTGTGTGTGTGTGTATTACACAATAATATTGCGGATTATAATGACTTATGTACTAAGAAAGCTTATCTGTTAGTTATGATGATTATTAGATATACACTGAACTAATACAATTAATGACTTAAGAACCGTATAAAAAATTCAAGATGACAACTCAAGTTTAAGCAAGATGGGTTGATATTATTGTGGTTGTGTATAACATGTGTTATTGTAGTTCAATTATAAAATATAGTGCCAAGGGATTAATTGGTAAAGTAGGCTTAGATCAAGAAAATGTAATTTTTTTATATTCATTATTTTTTACAAAAATACTATTGATATTAAGAATGACACATTTTAAATTTTAAATTTAAGGGAATATAGTTAGATCGAATAGTAGTTGTCTTGTTAGATTATTTTTGTTAAAAATGAGATTTTTTTCAAGCTTGAATATGACATACGAGAAAATTAGTTGTATGTTAAACAATTATTTATTGAGATTTAATTAAAATTTAACTATATTTGTCTAATAATGTATTGTCTTAAAATAAAAATAATAATAAGTTTATTGTTAGTAAATAAGTATTAGATTATTGTATTTTTGAATTTGTGTGGATTCGAACTCATGACATTTTATAGGGAGTAATAATATATTTTAATCATTAAAAATTGAAGATGAATTTTGAGAGATGTCACATAAAAAAATAGATGATGTGACACAAAAAGGAGTTGAAGTGTTGCAACATAAGAGTTAAAGTGTCGCAATATAATTTGATACACTAAATTTAATAGATATAAATAGATAGATTAAAACAACAATAATCAAAACATCAATTATGCTTATATAAAACATCATTAAAAGAAGAAATTAATTACCTCCTACAATTTCTATAATCTCTTTAACCATTTTACTATTATTTTCATTTATTATCTCTTGCATCTTGTTGATTTTTTTTCTTCTTAATTTGTAGACTTTTTTGCCAATTCAAAGCTCGATTTTGCTTGGGAGAAAAAACTAGAACTTTTAGTAGTATTTTGATGCATTTCTATCTGAGAGAACTTCTTACTTTATCCATTTTTGTTAAACAAGCAACTACATAGGGAAAAAAAAAAAATACACCGTTAAAAATATATATAATTCTAAGTATTTGAAACAAAATTATCAAATATATGTTTAATTAAGGTGAATTTTATCCATGTTTTTAGATGGCAGTGAAAACTAAAAACACCAAGTCACACAATTCTCTTAAACCATTTTCATTATTTATGATTAAGAGATTAAAGCTCCATGAATTGTAGCAGAATAGGCCATAGAAACAACTCAAACGCCTTATATGGAAAGATATGAAAACCAAAATGTCAAAAATGGTCTTGGTGACTACAAAAATGGCATACCCTATAATTTTAAACTTATTACATAAAACGAATGACATGAGATCCAATTACTAGCAAGTACAATAGACAAGGGTTGACATATGTTGGAACATATATAAAATCTAGTGGTGAATCAATGGAGAATTTGTGTTAATTGAATAAGATGGAATGAAAAAATAAGAGAAAAAAAGAGAGAGTAAGAAAGAGAGAGTAGTTGAGGTTGAGGAGAAACTATTGCAATTAATCAATATGTTGTAAGGTATTTATACAAGGAAAAACAAAACAAATTGGAACCAAAAGCAACTTAAAAATAAGCTAAAACCCAAAAACACGGGTTTGTAATTGGTTACGCCAAACCCTATAACTGGTTACACCTACGACTCTCAACTAAACACAAAACTGAAACCTGCCCGCTTTAACCGGTTACGCCAAATCCTATAACTGGTTACAGACACGATAACATTAGTTCTTTCTTTCCATAAGTGCTTATTTTTTTAAGTTGTAACCTTCGATTATCTCCCAAAAACCTATACCATGCATTTGAATTATTATAAACTCCCAATATGCCACCTTAATTTAAATGCTCCAAATTTTCCATGCACACGCTCATCTTCCACTTCATGAACACATCATTTGTGACTCTTTTTGTGAAAAAATTTACAACTTGATCTTGGCTTCGATAGTATCCCAATCTCAGTTTGCCTTAACTCACCAGATCCCTCAAGTAATGAAACCTCATCTCAATATACTTGCTCCTCTCATGTGCAATTGGATTCTTAGCAAGGTTAATGGTTGAAATATTATCAACCAGGAGTGTGACAGCTTCTCCTACCTTTCTGCCCAGCTCCTCAAACATATTCATCAACCACACTACTTAGCACGCACATAACAACGCAACGATATACTCAACCTCACAATAAGAGAGTGCAACCACCTATTCCTTTTTGGAACACCATAAGATTGGTGCTCCTCCGAACATAAAGATATAACCAGTTGTATACTTTCGAACATCTTCATCTCTGCACCAATTGGAATCAGTGAAATTGAGCAAATCACATTTTTTGCTCGTATCTATCGTGGAAAAGAGAATTCTGCAGCCAACAGTTCCTTTGATGTATCTCGGGATCCTCTTTACTCTGCCAAGTGAGACACATTCTATCTATGCATGAATCTACTTGCAATACCGACACTAAATTCCAAATATGGCAGCATATTGCATAAGTAATGTAATGATCCAATCAATCTCCTATATTAAGTAGGATCCACGATCTTATCCTCTTCACTTTTAGACAGGTGTAACCTTGCTTCAGCTGGTGTTTTTGGCAGCATTACAATACTGCATATGACAATTCTTCAATATCTCAAGATCATATTTCCTTTGGTGCATAAGCAATCCCATTTTTGACTTGTGGAACTCTATCCTAATGAAGTATGTCATAATGCCAAGGTCACTCATTTAGAATTCTTCTATAAGTTCACTCTTGAACTTAGGAATACTCTTCTCATTTCTGCCCATGATCAAGAAATCATCCACATATAGACAAAGTATAATCACACCTTTAATTGCATTCGACTTCACATAAACTTCATGCTTAGACACACATTTCTTGAAGCCAACATTAACAGAAACCATCAATGCGTTTGTCCAAGATGTAGAAGCTTGTTTCAAATTATAAAGTACTTTATTCAGTTTGAAGACCCTTCCCTCTTGACTTGTCACAACAAAATCAGGGAGTTGTTCTGCATAAACTTCCTCCTTAGGTGAAACGTTAAAAAACGCAGATTTAAATGAACCAATTTTTGTTATTTGCAATGCCAACAACCAGCCTTATTGTTTATATCCTAGCAACTGTGGCAAACACTTCATTGATGTCTATACATCCTCTTTGCAAAAATATCTTCGCAACTAATTGACCCTTATGCTTGACTATTTCACCCTTGGGATTTACATTCACTTTATAGACACATCTCACACCAATTAGCTTCATTTACTTTTTTAGCTCCTCTTTCATCGCACACACTCACTTTGGACCACTTAATGCCTCTTCCTAGCTAACGGGCTTGAATTCGGCCATAAGCGCAAAGTGAACAAAATCACTATCATCATTGATCTTGTCATCCTGTAATACTTCACAATCTTGGAGTCTATGAGGCAAACCTCTTTGCCTAGTTGGTCGTCTATTGTTTTCCTTGATTTCAACTTCGATGAGTTGCTGAACTGTACCTCCTGTTGTCTAAAAAGTGTCATTTTTGTTCTTGTAATTGCTTACGGGATTCTGGTAACCGATTATAGCTTCTGTCAAACTCGTTCCAAGTTTTGCAGAAGTCAACAAATTGCACATGTAACAGGTTACATCATCTGTCAAGATAGTTCCGAACTTCCTAAAATGCTTTAGTTCGTCGACCACGAAATCTCGACTGGTCACGATCCTCTTATTTTCAACGTCAAATAACTTATAACCTCTAGTAGGATGATAACCAACAAGTAACATCATCTCACCCTTGTCATCCAACTTCTTTTGAAGCTGGCCCGAAACGTGTCAAAATGCTACAGAATCGAAAAATCTTCAAATAACTTAAGATTGGTTTAATTATAGACCATACCTCTTATGGAGTCACCTTATCATGTTTTTTTGCTGGACACATATTCAATAAATAGACAGTTGCAGAAATAACTCCACCCAATAGCTCCTTCGGCAAGTCTTTTCCTTTAGCATGCTTCTAACCATGTTCATTATCGAACGAAATTTCCTCTTGAAAACACTGTTTTGTTGCGATGTATAAGGTGGTACAACCTCTTGCACAATCCCCTATTCATCACAATGTTTTTCAAAATCATTTGAGACATATTCGCCTCAACCATCCATTTTGAGAATTTTGAGTTTCTGACCACTTTACCGCTCAACCATGGACTTAAAATTCTTAAACTCACCAAATACCTCATCATTTATCTTGATTAGGTATGTCCATAGCTTTATACTAAAATCATCGATAAAGGTTACAAAATACCTATTGTCACCATACAAATCAACTTGCATTGGACCGTACACATTGGAGTACACCACCTCAAGGTGATACTTGGTCATATGACTTGCATCCTTGCTAAACTTATTCTTACGTTGCTTCCCTTGCATACACTCTTCACAAATCTCAACTGGAATTTTGATCGATGGAAGTCCGATTTCCATACCATTCCTTTGTAATGCGTCGAGGTCTCTTAAATAGTCATATACTCATGTGTTCGCACGGGTCGCGTAATTTGTTATAAATAGAAGGGTTAATAGCCTTCTACCCCCTGCCATATGAGCGTGTTTTGATTTTGCCCCCCTTAAAAAAAAATTAGTAGTCAGACCTTAACAAATAAAGATTCCAGCTCCAAAGACCCTGATGCATTATTTTAGAAAAGATTCTATTATTTTGCTTATGTGGCAATCCACATGGCAATTCTTTTTATTTTCAATTATTTTTTAAATCCAAGTGGCATTTTTATTAATTATCATTTATTTAATTTTTTAAACATTATTATTATTTTTTTTTATAATAATCTTTTTTACGTTTTATTAAATTATTTTTATTATTTATTACTTAATTTTTTTTTTTACGTTTTTTTATTTTTTTAAATTTTTAAATTTTTATTTTTTAATGAATTTTTGTAATTATTTTATTTTATGAAATTGTTTTTATTTAATTAATATTTCTTAGAATTATTTATATAATAATAATAATAATAATAATAATAAAATAATACTGATACCGTAACTAAATTTTTTTTCATAATTTCTCTATTATTTTATTCATAATACCGATACCTTAACTAAGTTTTTTTTCCGTAATTTCTCTATTATTTTATTCATAATAAAAATTTAGTTATGTCAGTTACAATATTAATATACTTTTACATATAAGTGACATAAAATTGACCCAAATAATAATAAATTAATTAAATTTTTATACTCATAACTATTACAGTAGAAATTATATTCATAGTGAGTTGTTTTCAATTTAAAAGTATTAAAACATATTATTTCTTATTGTCAGGTTGCTTTTAAAACAAAGTCTTCTCCCTAATTTTTTTTTTGGGTATGAATTTAAATTTAATTATTTAATAAATTTAATTTGAAAAAGTTAATGATATAAACTATCGTCATCAAAACATTCGTATATATAGAATTCAATTCAGGCCATAACTCTTTAAAAAAATAATAAAATTATTTATTTCTAAATATAAGAAAATTAAATCTGAAATAAAATACTGATACCGTAAAAGTGAATACAGTTCTAAAATAGAACTCTATCTTTAAAGTATTTCTTCAAATTTTAAATTATTAATGATTAAATTTAAAATTGAATTAAACTGATTGAGATTTTAGCAAATAGTCTCAAATAATAAATAATTTTCTATTATTATTATTATTTAAATAATTCTAAGAAATATTAATTAAATAAAAACAATTTCATAAAATAAAATAATTACAAAAATTCATTAAAAAATTAAAAATAATTCAGCGTAAAAAATAAAAAAACTTAAAAAAAATAAAGTAATAAATAATAAAAATAATTTAATAAAACATAAAAAATGATTATAAAAAAGTAAAAAATATAATGTTTAAAAAAATTAAATAAATGATAATTAATAAAAATGCCACTTGGATTTAAAAAAATTCAAAAATAAAAAGAAAAGCCATGTGGATTGCCACATAGGCAAAATAATAGAATCTTTTTTTAAAAAAGGCATCAGGGTCTTTGGAGCTGGAATCTTTATTTGTTAAGGTCTGCCTACTAAGTTTTTTCTTTAAGAGGGGCAAAATCAAAAGACGCTCATATGGCAGGGGATAGAAGGCTATTAATTAGGTGGTCATTATGTGTGTTTGCACAGGTAGCATAATGTTCATATAAATAGTAAATAATATATATATATATATATATATATATATATATATATATATATATATATATATATATATATATATATATATATATATATATATAGAGAGAGAGAGAGAGATAGAGGAGGAGGATCACAGAAGAGTTACACCATGAGTTACACTGCTCACATCGGATTAATATTTTTTAAAATCAACCGTTGGATTGTAACATATAATCATATAGATCATACCTATAAAGTTTGAGATTAATCTATAATGATTTACTATGTCATTGAACTACATCAAAATTAACGTTATAGTAAACCATTATAGATTAATCTGAAACTTTATAGGAATGATCTATATGATAGTATGTTTCAATCCAACGGTCGATTTTAAAAAATATTAATCCGAAGTAACGTTTTTGAGCGAGTGTAACTCATGGTGTAACTCTTTGGGTGTAATTTTTATAGTCTTGGCACTATAAAAATATATATTTTAGTTGAAAAAATAAATGAAATAATTAAGTTGTCATCTATCCGTATTTTAATATATTTTAGTAAATATATTATATATATTTTTAGAAAGAACATATAGATAAAACTATTTTATATTATTTTCAACATGTGTTTTAATTAATGAAATTTATTTTAGATTGATGCATTTTCCTATTTGCATTAAAAAAAACTAAAACTTAAATGTCATTTGTAATCTAATATTTTTTAAATTACAAATTATTATATATTTAATATTCAGTTAAAATCATATTTATTAATTATTTAATTATGTTTTATATGCTATATAGAAAAAATAATTATAAATATGATAGTTACCATTTAGTTTAAGATATTTTTTTTAAAAAAAATTAAAAAAAATCATATTTAATTTATTGAATCAATTTTTATAGAACCAAAATGATCATGTGAAAGTTCTGATATCGTTTATTATTGTCATTCAATTTTTGCCTTCAAATTTCTTTTTGTCATTCAATTAATATTTTTTTATTGTCATTCAATTATTATTTTCTATTGTCATTCAATTATTATCTTTTCAAAAAAATATAATATAGGCATGGGTAGTAGGAATTGAATGATAAATTTCTTATTCGGCTAAATTAAGATGTTCCTTATAAATATTGTTTTAATTTTACAAGTAAACAAAAATTAATTAATTATTAAAGAAAAAAATTAAAAGTAATATATCATTAAAGAAAAAATTAGTTATTGACATCAAATTTTTGTAAGTAAATATATATATATATATATATATATATATATATATATATATATATATATATATATATATATATATATATATATATATTATAAAACAATATATTATTGACACATAAATATTATTGGAGTAAAAAATAATTTTAACTACTGTACTACAAAAACCATGTGTTTTTTAATAAATAAAAGTATTGTAACATTTTTTAGGTTACGTCATTAAAAATATTTATTCCGTAGATTTATGTTTTTATATTTATCAAATACACTTGATTCAAATTTTCGTATATTCATATTAATTTTGATGATTATTTAAATATAATCTTGAATCTAAATAATAATTAATGTATTATCATAATTTAAAAATTAATATTTTCTTGTTAATTCGATTTGTATTTCTTTCTCCTATGTTTGCGCTAATAAAATGAGTGAAAAAATTGAGAAGAAAAAATAATTATGTTCATAAATCGAAAAAATATTTATCAAATAAATAAATTAGAATTATATTAAATAAACATGAATAATACAATAATTCTAAATTTGCTACAACTCATTCCTTTCCGCCTAGTTAACCAACTTAAATTTTATTTATTGAGAACTTTTCTTTAGTCTTATTTATTGAAATCCTTAATTTAGTATTTTCCCATGCATTTACATATTTTCAAACCAAAATTTAGATCAGTCTATTTTAATAAAAATTAAAACAAATAATTTAATTTTTAAAATGAATTTCAAATTTCAAATTATTAGCATAATTATATGTCATGTACATGAAAATCAAATATTGAATTTGTTTATAATTATTTTTTAAATATATATACTAAAAATAATATTGAAACTTAATAACAAAAAAGATTATCAATTTTAGAACAAATTAATTAAAAACGTGTTTGGCATATGTTTAAAATATTTCCCATAGGATTTGTTGTTTTTGAATTAATAGATTGTGTTGACGTTGTTTACTATTTATTTTAAAAACTTGAAAAGCAGCAGGTAGACCTTGGAAACAAGATGATATATGTTTGTCATATCTATGTTCTCTATATTTCAAATTACAGCTAATGACGGAGAGGTAGGCATTAGAAACACGTAGAAATGATATATTTTCATCCTAAGCCATGTTTCAATGATAAATAGTATTATTAAATAATATTTAATTATTAAAATATTCTAAATTTTTATGCTGAATGATATTTTAAAATGGTATTTAAAATTTTAAATGATATTCTAAATTTTCAAGAATAAATACAAATTTTATTAGTAGATTAAAATAATAATAAAAATGTAAGTACAATGAATATTAAAACTGGATAATCTAAAATCATAATTTATTATAACAAAATCATATTTTATTTTAATAATCTAAAATCATTTAATTTTAAATAATAATTTAAGGTTTAATGAACAAAATCATAAATTATGTTTGACTGCGCATTTTGTTTGCATTTATGCATTTATTTGAAATAAATGGTCGATAAAATGTTGCATTTCTTACCATAATTTCTTAACAAATATTACAACTTGAAACAAATACCATACATTCTTCATTAGCACACTAAAAAAGTCTTTGAAAGATAACATAAAAGTAGATATGAGATAAAATTTGCACTCGATCTTTATTACAATAACAGATTTTAGCATCGGGAACTTCTTTGAATAACTCAGATAATTTGAATGTCAGACTTTGTTTAGCTACATGGGAGATGCCGTATCTGCTATAATGACTCAAGCACCGCTTGTGAAAGTAGTTTATTCTTTATAACTGCACACTCACCCTTTGGAATGATCCATAAACTGTTTCCAATTAAAAAACAACACAGATTACAGTTTAAACTATAAATATTAACACAATATACAATGTCACAAGTACAAAAACAACAGTATAATTTTAAAATTTATATTCGATATAATAAAATGGTGTAAATGAGAAATACGGTGACAATTTTGTAAACAAAGTGTCATTTTAAAAATTATAATGTGACAATATATCCCATATTTTCTAAAAACGAGTTTGAATAAAAAATATTATTATAATCAAATATCGATTACTCCCTTTAAACTAAAAAATGGGTGTAAATAAGAAATGCGGTGCTAATTTTGTAAATTAAATGTAATTTTAAGTATTGCCATGTGACAATATACCTTTATTTTCAAAAAAACAGATCTAAATTAAAAATATTATTTTAATCAAATTTCAATTACTACATTTAAATTAAAAAATCATATATAAATTTATATAAATTAAAAAAATTATATAATTTTATAACTTAAAATATATAATCTATGTGACATTTTAATAAATAATTTAAATATTATTAACAAATTAATGAATGAATATTAATGAGTCTAAATTTAATTTATTAAGTGAATAACAAATTTATTAGACAAATAACAAATTTAATTTAATAGGGAATGAGTATATCCATCACATATTCTATATCTATTGCATATGATGTATCTGATTCACATATTCACCAAAACGTAAATTATTAAAAACACACAAAGGCATAGAAGATACAATTCATAATCCCAGTTTCAACAAAACTCTCATTTTAAATCCTTTTAATGAAACTCTCTTCTTCTTCGTAATTCCAAACCCGGTTTTACCAAAATGCAAACCCAATTTCAGAGAAACGGGAGAACAATGTCGTATTAGAATTTTCAATAAAACTCTCGTTCTTATTCGCAATCTAAATCCAGTTTCGTCGCATTTCAAGCTCTAAACCTTGAGTCAATTCATTTTCACCAAAACTCTTTTCATTTTCACTGAAACTCTTTGCGCATTTCACATTTCACCATCCCAGTTCACCACGCAGACGATTCATCAACACCGAAGCCCTCTTTTCATTTTCAACGAAACTCTTCTCAACGAAGCTGAAGAGGTATGGTTTTATACTTTGAGCAGCATGCATTGGTAGCAGAAGATTTATGATTTTATACTTTGAGCGACATGCATCGGTGGCCGAAGAATTAGGGTTTTGTTTCAGAAATTAGTTCCTAACTTTTATTTATTGTTGTTTGGATGAGATTACTGTTGGATCTTGTTATACCACAAAATTTTCCCTCTTATTTTTCAAATCAATACATATCTCCATGTGTTTGCAATGATTTCTAAATTTTCAAGAATAAATACAAATTTTATTAGAAGATTAAAATAATAATAAAAATGTAAGTACAACGAATATTAAAACTGGATAATCTAAACTCACAATTTATTATAACAAAATCATATTTTATTTTAATAATCTAAAATCATTTAATTTTAAATAATAATTTAAGGTTTAATGAACAAAATCATAAATTATGCTTGACTGCAAGATTGCATTTTGTTTGCATTTATGCATTTATTTGAAATAAATGGTCGATAAAATGTTGCATTTCTTACCATAATTTCTTAACTAATATTACAACTTGAAACAAATGCCATACATTCTTCATTAGCACACCAAAAAAGTCTTTGAAATATAACATAAAAGAATATGTGAGATAAAATTTGCACTCGGTCTTTATTCCAATAACAGATTTTAGCATCGGGAACTTCTTTGAATAACTCAGATAATTTGAATGTCAGACTTTGTTTAGCTACATCGGAGATGTCGTGTCTGCTATAATGACTCAAGCACCGCTTGTGAAAGTAGTTTATTCTTTATAACTGCACACTCAACCTTTGGAATGATCCATAAACTGTTTCCAATTAAAAAACAAAACAGATTACAGTTTTAACTATAAATATTGACACAATATACAATGTCACTAGTACAAAAACAACAGTATAGTTTTAAAATTTATATTCGATATAAAAAAATGGTGTAAATGAGAAATACGGTGACAATTTTGTAAACAAAGTGTCATTTTAAAAATTATAATGTGACAATATATCCCATATTTTCTAAAAACGAGTTTGAATAAAAAATATTATTATAATCAAATATCGATTACTCCCTTTAGACTAAAAAATGGGTGTAAATAAGAAATGCGGTGCTAATTTTGTAAATTAAATGTAATTTTAAGTATTGCCATGTGACAATATACCTTTATTTTCAAAAAAACTGATCTAAATTAAAAATATTATTTTAATCAAATTTCAATTACTCCATTTAAATTAAAAAATCATATATAAATTTATATAAATTAAAAAAATTATATAATTTTATAACTTAAAATATATAATCTATGTGACATTTTAATAAATAATTTAAATATTATTAACAAATTAATGAATGAATATTAATGAGTCTAAATTTAATTTATTAAGTGAATAACAAATTTATTAGACAAATAATGATTTAATTTAATAGGAATGAGTATATCCATCACATAATCTATATCTATTGCATATGATGTATCTGATTCACATATTCACCAAAACGTAAATTATTAAAAACACACAAAGGCATATAAGATACAATTCATAATCCCAGTTTCAACAAAACTCTCATTTTAAATCCTTTTAATGAAACTCTTCTTCTTCGTAATTCCAAACCCAGTTTTACCAAAATGCAAACCCAATTTCAGAGAAACGGGAGAACAAAGTCGTATCAGAATTTTCAATAAAACTCTCGTTCTTATTCGCAATCTAAATCCAGTTTCTTCGCATTTCAAGCTCTAAACCCTGAGTCAATTCATTTTCACCAAAACTCTTTTCATTTTCAGAAACTCTTTGCGCATTTCACATTTCACCATCCCAGTTCACCACGCAGACGATTCATCAACACCGAAGCCCTCTTTTCATTTTCAACGAAACTCTTCTCAACGAAGCTGAAGAGGTATGGTTTTATACTTTGAGCAGCATGTATTGGTAGCAGAAGATTTATGATTTTATACTTTGAGCGACATGCATCGGTGGCCGATGAATTAGGGTTTTGTTTCAGAAATTAGTTCCTAACTTTTATTTATTGTTGTTTGGATGAGATTACTGTTGGATCCTGTTATACCACAAAATTTTCCCTCCTATTTTTCAAATCAATACATATCTCCATGTGTTTGCAATGATTTCTAAATTTCCAAGAATAAATACAAATTTTATTAGTAGATTAAAATAATAATAAAAATGTAAGTACAACGAATATTAAAACTGGATAACCTAAATTCACAATTTATTATAACAAAATCATATTTTATTTTAATAATCTAAAATCATTTAATTTTTAATAATAATTTAAGGTTTAATGAACAAAATCATAAATTATGTTTGACTGCGCATTTTGTTTGCATTTATGCATTTATTTGAAATAAATGGTCGATAAAATGTTGCATTTCTTACCATAATTTCTTAACTAATATTACAACTTGAAACAAATGCCATACATTCTTCATTAGCACACCAAAAAAGTCTTTGAAATATAACATAAAAGAATATGTGAGATAAAATTTGCACTCGGTCTTTATTCCAATAACAGATTTTAGCATCGGGAACTTCTTTGAATAACTCAGATAATTTGAATGTCAGACTTTGTTTAGCTACATGGGAGATGCCGTGTCTGCTATAATGACTCAAGCACCGCTTGTGAAAGTAGTTTATTCTTTATAACTGCACACTCAACCTTTGGAATGATCCATAAACTGTTTCCAATTAAAAAACAAAACAGATTACAGTTGTAACTATAAATATTGACACAATATACAATGTCACTAGTACAAAAACAACAGTATAGTTTTAAAATTTATATTCGATATAAAAAAATGGTGTAAATGAGAAATACGGTGACAATTTTGTAAACAAAGTGTCATTTTAAAAATTATAATGTGACAATATATCCCATATTTTCTAAAAACGAGTTTGAATAAAAAATATTATTATAATCAAATATCGATTACTCCCTTTAGACTAAAAAATGGGTGTAAATAAGAAATGCGGTGCTAATTTTGTAAATTAAATGTAATTTTAAGTATTGCCATGTGACAATATACCTTTATTTTCAAAAAAACAGATCTAAATTAAAAATATTATTTTAATCAAATTTCAATTACTACATTTAAATTAAAAAATCATATATAAATTTATATAAATTAAAAAAATTATATAATTTTATAACTTAAAATATATAATCTATGTGACATTTTAATAAATAATTTAAATATTATTAACAAATTAATGAATGAATATTAATGAGTCTAAATTTAATTTATTAAGTGAATAACAAATTTATTAGACAAATAACAAATTTAATTTAATAGAGAATGAGTATATCCATCACGTATTCTATATCTATTGCATATGATGTATCTGATTCACATATTCACCAAAACGTAAATTATTAAAAACACACAAAGGCATAGAAGATACAATTCATAATCCCAGTTTCAACAAAACTCTCATTTTAAATCCTTTTAATGAAACTCTCTTCTTCTTCGTAATTCCAAACCCAGTTTTACCAAAATGCAAACCCAATTTCAGAGAAACGGGAGAACAAAATCGTATCAGAATTTTCAATAAAACTCTCGTTCTTATTCGCAATCTAAATCCAGTTTCGTCGCATTTCAAGCTCTAAACCCTGAGTCAATTCATTTTCACCAAAACTCTTTTCATTTTCACTGAAACTCTTTGCGCATTTCACATTTCACCATCCCAGTTCACCACGCAGACGATTCATCAACACCGAAGCCCTCTTTTCATTTTCACCGAAACTCTTCTCAACGAAGCTGAAGAGATATGGTTTTATACTTTGAGCGGCATGCATTGGTAGCAGAAGATTTATGATTTTATACTTTGAGCGACATGCATCGGTGGCCGAAGAATTAGGGTTTTGTTTCAGAAATTAGTTCCTAACTTTTATTTATTGTTGTTTGGATGAGATTACTGTTGGATCCTGTTATACCCCAAAATTTGCCCTCCTATTTTTCAAATCAATACATATCCCCATGTGTTTAAATGATATTCTAAATTTTGAAGAATAAATACAAATTTTATTAGTAGATTAAAAAAATAATGAAAATGTAAGTACAATGAATATTAAAACTGGATAATCTAAAATCATAATTTATTATAACAAAATCATATTTTATTTTAATAATCTAAAATCATTTAATTTTTAATAATAATTTAAGGTTTAATGAACCAAATCATAAATTATGTTTGACTGCAAGATTGCATTTTGTTTGCATTTATGCAGTTATTTGAAATAAATGGTCGATAAAATGTTGCATTTCTTACCATAATTTCTTAACTAATATTACAACTTGAAACAAATGCCATACATTCTTCATTAGCACACCAAAAAAGTCTTTGAAATATAACATAAAAGAATATGTGAGATAAAATTTGCACTCGGTCTTTATTCCAATAACAGATTTTAGCATCGGGAACTTCTTTGAATAACTCAGATAATTTGAATGTCAGACTTTGTTTAGCTACATGGGAGATGCCGTGTCTGCTATAATGACTCAAGCACCGCTTGTGAAAGTAGTTTATTCTTTATAACTGCACACTCACCCTTTGGAATGATCCATAAACTGTTTCCAATTAAAAAACAACACAGATTACAGTTTAAACTATAAATATTAACACAATATACAATGTCACAAGTACAAAAACAACAGTATAATTTTAAAATTTATATTCGATATAATAAAATGGTGTAAATGAGAAATACGATGACAATTTTGTAAACAAAGTGTCATTTTAAAAATTATAATATGACAATATATCCCATATTTTCTAAAAACGAGTTTGAATAAAAATATTATTATAATCAAATATCGATTACTCCTTTAAACTAAAAATGGGTGTAAATAAGAAATGCGGTGCTAATTTTGTAAATTAAATGTAATTTTAAGTATTGCCATGTGACAATATACCTTTATTTTCAAAAAACTGATCTAAATTAAAATATTATTTTAATCAAATTTCAATTACTCCATTTAAATTAAAAATCATATATAAATTTATATAAATTAAAAAAATTATATAATTTTATAACTTAAAATATATAATCTATGTGACATTTTAATAAATAATTTAAATATTATTAACAAATTAATGAATGAATATTAATGAGTCTAAATTTAATTTATTAAGTGAATAACAAATTTATTAGACAAATAACAAATTTAATTTAATAGAGAATGAGTATATCCATCACGTATTCTATATCTATTGCATATGATGTATCTGATTCACATATTCACCAAAACGTAAATTATTAAAAACACACAAAGGCATAGAAGATACAATTCATAATCCCAGTTTCAACAAAACTCTCATTTTAAATCCTTTTAATGAAACTCTCTTCTTCTTCGTAATTCCAAACCCAGTTTTACCAAAATGCAAACCCAATTTCAGAGAAACGGGAGAACAAAATCGTATCAGAATTTTCAATAAAACTCTCGTTCTTATTCGCAATCTAAATCCAGTTTCGTCGCATTTCAAGCTCTAAACCCTGAGTCAATTCATTTTCACCAAAACTCTTTTCATTTTCACTGAAACTCTTTGCGCATTTCACATTTCACCATCCCAGTTCACCACGCAGACGATTCATCAACACCGAAGCCCTCTTTTCATTTTCACCGAAACTCTTCTCAACGAAGCTGAAGAGGTATGGTTTTATACTTTGAGCGGCATGCATTGGTAGCAGAAGGTTTATGATTTTATACTTTGAGCGACATGCATCGGTGGCCGAAGAATTAGGGTTTTGTTTCAGAAATTAGTTCCTAACTTTTATTTATTGTTGTTTGGATGAGATTACTGTTGGATCCTGTTATACCCCAAAATTTGCCCTCTTATTTTTCAAATCAATACATATCCCCATGTGTTTAAATGATATTCTAAATTTTCAAGAATAAATACAAATTTTATTAGTAGATTAAAAAAATAATAAAAATGTAAGTACAATGAATATTAAAACTGGATAATCTAAAATCATAATTTATTATAACAAAATCATATTTTATTTTAATAATCTAAAATCATTTAATTTTAAATAATTATTTAAGGTTTAATGAACCAAATCATAAATTATGTTTGACTGCAAGATTGCATTTTGTTTGCATTTATGCAGTTATTTGAAATAAATGGTCGATAAAATGTTGCATTTCTTACCATAATTTCTTAACTAATATTACAACTTGAAACAAATGCCATACATTCTTCATTAGCACACCAAAAAAGTCTTTGAAATATAACATAAAAGAATATGTGAGATAAAATTTGCACTCGGTCTTTATTCCAATAACAGATTTTAGCATCGGGAACTTCTTTGAATAACTCAGATAATTTGAATGTCAGACTTTGTTTAGCTACATGGGAGATGCCGTGTCTGCTATAATGACTCAAGCACCGCTTGTGAAAGTAGTTTATTCTTTATAACTGCACACTCAACCTTTGGGATGATCCATAAACTGTTTCCAATTAAAAAACAAAACAGATTACAGTTGTAACTATAAATATTGACACAATATACAATGTCACTAGTACAAAAACAACAGTATAGTTTTAAAATTTATATTCGATATAAAAAAATGGTGTAAATGAGAAATACGGTGACAATTTTGTAAACAAAGTGTCATTTTAAAAATTATAATGTGACAATATATCCCATATTTTCTAAAAACGAGTTTGAATAAAAAATATTATTATAATCAAATATCGATTACTCCTTTAGACTAAAAATGGGTGTAAATAAGAAATGCGGTGCTAATTTTGTAAATTAAATGTAATTTTAAGTATTGCCATGTGACAATATACCTTTATTTTCAAAAAAACTGATCTAAATTAAAAATATTATTTTAATCAAATTTCAATTACTCCATTTAAATTAAAAAATCATATATAAATTTATACAAATTAAAAAAACTTATATAATTTTATAACTTAAAATATCTAATCTATGTGACATTTTAATAAATAATTTAAATATTATTAACAAATTAATGAATGAATATTAATGAGTCTAAATTTAATTTATTAACTGAATAACAAATTTATTAGACAAATAACAAATTTAATTTAATAGAGAATGAGTATATCCATCACGTATTCTATATCTATTGCATATGATGTATCTGATTCGCATATTCACCAAAACGTAAATTATTAAAAACACACAAAGGCATAGAAGATACAATTCATAATCCCAGTTTCAACAAAACTCTCATTTTAAATCCTTTTAATGAAACTCTTCTTCTTCGTAATTCCAAACCCGGTTTTACCAAAATGCAAACCCAATTTCAGTGAAACGGGAGAACAAAATCGTATCAGAATTTTCAATAAAACTCTCGTTCTTATTCGCAATCTAAATCCAGTTTCGTCGCATTTCAAGCTCTAAACCCTGAGTCAATTCATTTTCACCAAAACTCTTTTCATTTTCATCGAAACTCTTTGCATTTCACATTTCACCATCCCAGTTCACCACGCAGATTCATCAACACCAAGCCCTCTTTTCATTTTCACCGAAACTCTTCTCAACGGTCAAGAGGTATGGTTTTATACTTTGGCATGCATTGGTAGCGAAGATTTATGATTTTATACTTTGAGCGACATGCATCGGTGGTCAAGAATTAGGGTTTTGTTTCAGAAATTAGTTCCTAACTTTTATTTATTGTTGTTTGGATGAGATTACTGTTGGATCCTGTTATACCCCAAAATTTGCCCTCCTATTTTTCAAATCAATACATATCTCCATGTGTTTACAATGATTTCTAAATTTTCAAGAATAAATACAAATTTTATTAGTAGATTAAAATAATAATAAAAATGTAAGTACAACGAATATTAAAACTGGATAACCTAAATTCACAATTTATTATAACAAAATCATATTTTATTTTAATAATCTAAAATCATTTAATTTTTAATAATAATTTAAGGTTTAATGAACAAAATCATAAATTATGTTTGACTGCAAGATTGCATTTTGTTTGCATTTATGCAGTTATTTGAAATAAATGGTCGATAAAATGTTGCATTTCTTACCATAATTTCTTAACTAATATTACAACTTGAAACAAATGCCATACATTCTTCATTAGCACACCAAAAAAGTCTTTGAAATATAACATAAAAGAATATGTGAGATAAAATTTGCACTCGGTCTTTATTCCAATAATAGATTTTAGCATCGGGAACTTCTTTGAATAACTCAGATAATTTGAATGTCAGACTTTGTTTAGCTACATGGGAGATGCCGTGTCTGCTATAATGACTCAAGCACCGCTTGAAAGTAGTTTATTCTTTATAACGCACACTCAACCTTTGGAATGATCCATAAACTGCTTCCAATTAAAAACAAAAGATTACAGTTTTAACTATAAATATTGACACAATATACAATGTCACTAGTACAAAAACAACAGTATAGTTTTAAAATTTATATTCGATATAAAAAAATGGTGTAAATGAGAAATACGGTGACAATTTTGTAAACAAAGTGTCATTTTAAAAATTATAATGTGACAATATATCCCATATTTTCTAAAAACGAGTTTGAATAAAAAATATTATTATAATCAAATATCGATTACTCCCTTTAGACTAAAAAATGGGTGTAAATAAGAAATGCGGTGCTAATTTTGTAAATTAAATGTAATTTTAAGTATTGCCATGTGACAATATACCTTTATTTTCAAAAAAACTGATCTAAATTAAAAATATTATTTTAATCAAATTTCAATTACTCCATTTAAATTAAAAAATCATATATAAATTTATACAAATTAAAAAAACTTATATAATTTTATAACTTAAAATATCTAATCTATGTGACATTTTAATAAATAATTTAAATATTATTAACAAATTAATGAATGAATATTAATGAGTCTAAATTTAATTTATTAAGTGAATAACAAATTTATTAGACAAATAACAAATTTAATTTAATAGAGAATGAGTATATCCATCACGTATTCTATATCTATTGCATATGATGTATCTGATTCACATATTCACCAAAACGTAAATTATTAAAACACACAAAGGCATAGAAGATACAATTCATAATCCCGTTTCAACAAAACTCTCATTTTAAATCCTTTTAATGAAACTCTCTTCTTCTTCGTAATTCCAAACCCGTTTACCAAAATGCAAACCCAATTTCGAAACGGAGAACAAAATCGATCGAATTTTCAATAAAACTCGTTCTTATTCGCAATCTAAATCCAGCCGCATTTCAAGCTCTAAACCCCGAGTCAATTCATTTTCACCAAAACTCTTTTCATTTTCATGAAACTCTTTGCATTTCACATTTCACCATCCCAGTTCACCACGCAGACGATTCATCAACACCGAAGCCCTCTTTTCATTTTCACCGAAACTCTTCTCAACGAAGCTGAAGAGGTATGGTTTTATACTTTGAGCGGCATGCATTGGTAGCAGAAGATTTATGATTTTATACTTTGAGCGACATGCATCGGTGGCCGAAGAATTAGGGTTTTGTTTCAGAAATTAGTTCCTAACTTTTATTTATTGTTGTTTGGATGAGATTACTGTTGGATCCTGTTATACCCCAAAATTTGCCCTCCTATTTTTCAAATCAATACATATCTCCATGTGTTTACAATGATTTCTAAATTTTCAAGAATAAATACAAATTTTATTAGTAGATTAAAATAATAATAAAAATGTAAGTACAACGAATATTAAAACTGGATAATCTAAATTCACAATTTATTATAACAAAATCATATTTTATTTTAATAATCTAAAATCATTTAATTTTTAATAATAATTTAAGGTTTAATGAACAAAATCATAAATTATGTTTGACTGCAAGATTGCATTTTGTTTGCATTTATGCAGTTATTTGAAATAAATGGTCGATAAAATGTTGCATTTCTTACCATAATTTCTTAACTAATATTACAACTTGAAACAAATGCCATACATTCTTCATTAGCACACCAAAAAAGTCTTTGAAAGATAACATAAAAGAAGATGTGAGATAAAATTTGCACTCGGTCTTTATTCCAATAACAGATTTTAGCATCGGGAACTTCTTTGAATAACTCAGATAATTTGAATGTCAGACTTTGTTTAGCTACATGGGAGATGCCGTGTCTGCTATAATGACTCAAGCACCGCTTGAAAGTAGTTTATTCTTTATAACGCACACTCAACCTTTGGAATGATCCATAAACTGCTTCCAATTAAAAACAAAAGACATAGCTTTAACTATAAATATTGACACAATATACAATGTCACTAGTACAAAACAACAGTATAGTTTTAAAATTTATATTCGATATAAAAAAATGGTGTAAATGAGAAATACGGTGACAATTTTGTAAACAAAGTGTCATTTTAAAAATTATAATGTGACAATATATCCCATATTTTCTAAAAACGAGTTTGAATAAAAAATATTATTATAATCAAATATCGATTACCCTTTAGACTAAAAAATGGGTGTAAATAAGAAATGCGGTGCTAATTTTGTAAATTAAATGTAATTTTAAGTATTGCCATGTGACAATATACCTTTATTTTCAAAAAAACTGATCTAAATTAAAAATATTATTTTAATCAAATTTCAATTACTCCATTTAAATTAAAAAATCATATATAAATTTATACAAATTAAAAAAATTATATAATTTTATAACTTAAAATATCTAATCTATGTGACATTTTAATAAATAATTTAAATATTATTAACAAATTAATGAATGAATATTAATGAGTCTAAATTTAATTTATTAAGTGAATAACAAATTTATTAGACAAATAACAAATTTAATTTAATAGAGAATGAGTATATCCATCACGTATTCTATATCTATTGCATATGATGTATCTGATTCACATATTCACCAAAACGTAAATTATTAAAAACACACAAAGGCATAGAAGATACAATTCATAATCCCAGTTTCAACAAAACTCTCATTTTAAATCCTTTTAATGAAACTCTTCTTCTTCGTAATTCCAAACCCGTTTACAAAATGCAAACCCAATTTCAGAGAAACGGAGAACAAAATCGTATCAGAATTTTCAATAAAACTCTCGTTCTTATTCGCAATCTAAATCCCGTTTCGTCGCATTTCAAGCTCTAAACCCTGAGTCAATTCATTTTCACCAAAACTCTTTTCATTTTCACTGAAACTCTTTGCATTTCACATTTCACCATCCCGTTCACCACGCAGACGATTCATCAACACCAAGCCCTCTTTTCATTTTCACCAAACTCTTCTCAACGGTCAAGAGGTATGGTTTTATACTTTGCGGCATGCATTGGTAGCAGAAGATTTATGATTTTATACTTTGAGCGACATGCATCGGTGGCCGAAGAATTAGGGTTTTGTTTCAGAAATTAGTTCCTAACTTTTATTTATTGTTGTTTGGATGAGATTACTGTTGGATCCTGTTATACCCCAAAATTTGCCCTCCTATTTTTCAAATCAATACATATCTCCATGTGTTTACAATGATTTCTAAATTTTCAAGAATAAATACAAATTTTATTAGTAGATTAAAATAATAATAAAAATGTAAGTACAACGAATATTAAAACTGGATAATCTAAATTCACAATTTATTATAACAAAATCATATTTTATTTTAATAATCTAAAATCATTTAATTTTTAATAATAATTTAAGGTTTAATGAACAAAATCATAAATTATGTTTGACTGCAAGATTGCATTTTGTTTGCATTTATGCAGTTATTTGAAATAAATGGTCGATAAAATGTTGCATTTCTTACCATAATTTCTTAACTAATATTACAACTTGAAACAAATGCCATACATTCTTCATTAGCACACCAAAAAAGTCTTTGAAAGATAACATAAAAGAAGATGTGAGATAAAATTTGCACTCGGTCTTTATTCCAATAACAGATTTTAGCATCGGGAACTTCTTTGAATAACTCAGATAATTTGAATGTCAGACTTTGTTTAGCTACATGGGAGATGCCGGTTCGCTATAATGACTCAAGCACCGCTGTGAAAGTAGTTTATTCTTTATAACGCACACTCAACCTTTGGAATGATCCATAAACTGTTTCCAATTAAAAACAAAGATTATTTTAACTATAAATATTGACACAATATACAATGTCACTAGTACAAAACAACAAAGATAGTTTTAAAATTTATATTCGATATAAAAAATGGTGTAAATGAGAAATACGGTGACAATTTTGTAAACAAAGTGTCATTTTAAAAATTATAATGTGACAATATATCCCATATTTTCTAAAACGAGTTTGAATAAAAAATATTATTATAATCAAATATCGATTACTCCCTTTAGACTAAAAAATGGGTGTAAATAAGAAATGCGGTGCTAATTTTGTAAATTAAATGTAATTTTAAGTATTGCCATGTGACAATATACCTTTATTTTCAAAAAAACTGATCTAAATTAAAAATATTATTTTAATCAAATTTCAATTACTCCATTTAAATTAAAAAATCATATATAAATTTATACAAATTAAAAAAACTTATATAATTTTATAACTTAAAATATCTAATCTATGTGACATTTTAATAAATAATTTAAATATTATTAACAAATTAATGAATGAATATTAATGAGTCTAAATTTAATTTATTAAGTGAATAACAAATTTATTAGACAAATAACAAATTTAATTTAATAGAGAATGAGTATATCCATCACGTATTCTATATCTATTGCATATGATGTATCTGATTCACATATTCACCAAAACGTAAATTATTAAAACACACAAAGGCATAGAAGATACAATTCATAATCCCGTTTCAACAAAACTCTCATTTTAAATCCTTTTAATGAAACTCTTCTTCTTCGTAATTCCAAACCCGTTTACCAAAATGCAAACCCAATTTAGAAACGGAGAACAAAATCGATCGAATTTTCAATAAAACTCGTTCTTATTCGCAATCTAAATCCAGCCGCATTTCAAGCTCTAAACCCCGAGTCAATTCATTTTCACCAAAACTCTTTTCATTTTCATGAAACTCTTTGCATTTCACATTTCACCATCCAGTTCACCACAGACGATTCATCAACACCAAGCCCTCTTTTCATTTTCACCAAACTCTTCTCAACGGAGCTGAAGAGGTATGGTTTTATACTTTGAGCGGCATGCATTGGTAGCAGAAGATTTATGATTTTATACTTTGAGCGACATGCATCGGTGGCCGAAGAATTAGGGTTTTGTTTCAGAAATTAGTTCCTAACTTTTATTTATTGTTGTTTGGATGAGATTATTGTTGGATCTGTTATACCCCAAAATTTGCCCTCCTATTTTTCAAATCAATACATATCTCCATGTGTTTACAATGATTTCTAAATTTTCAAGAATAAATACAAATTTTATTAGTAGATTAAAATAATAATAAAAAATGTAAGTACAATGAATATTAAAACTGGATAATCTAAAATCAAAATTTATTATAACAAAATCATATTTTATTTTAATAATCTAAAATCATTTAATTTTTAATAATAATTTAAGGTTTAATGAACCAAATCATAAATTATGTTTGACTGCAAGATTGCATTTTGTTTGCATTTATGCAGTTATTTGAAATAAATGGTCGATAAAATGTTGCATTTCTTACCATAATTTCTTAACTAATATTACAACTTGAAACAAATGCCATACATTCTTCATTAGCACACCAAAAAAGTCTTTGAAAGATAACATAAAAGAAGATGTGAGATAAAATTTGCACTCGGTCTTTATTCCAATAACAGATTTTAGCATCGGGAACTTCTTTGAATAACTCAGATAATTTGAATGTCAGACTTTGTTTAGCTACATGGGAGATGCCGTGTCTGCTATAATGACTCAAGCACCGCTTGTGAAAGTAGTTTATTCTTTATAACTGCACACTCAACCTTTGGAATGATCCATAAACTGTTTCCAATTAAAAAACAAAACAGATTACAGTTGTAACTATAAATATTGACACAATATACAATGTCACTAGTACAAAAACAACAGTATAGTTTTAAAATTTATATTCGATATAAAAAAATGGTGTAAATGAGAAATACGGTGACAATTTTGTAAACAAAGTGTCATTTTAAAAATTATAATGTGACAATATATCCCATATTTTCTAAAAACGAGTTTGAATAAAAAATATTATTATAATCAAATATCGATTACTCCCTTTAGACTAAAAAATGGGTGTAAATAAGAAATGCGGTGCTAATTTTGTAAATTAAATGTAATTTTAAGTATTGCCATGTGACAATATACCTTTATTTTCAAAAAAACTGATCTAAATTAAAAATATTATTTTAATCAAATTTCAATTACTCCATTTAAATTAAAAAATCATATATAAATTTATACAAATTAAAAAAATTATATAATTTTATAACTTAAAATATCTAATCTATGTGACATTTTAATAAATAATTTAAATATTATTAACAAATTAATGAATGAATATTAATGAGTCTAAATTTAATTTATTAACTGAATAACAAATTTATTAGACAAATAACAAATTTAATTTAATAGAGAATGAGTATATCCATCACGTATTCTATATCTATTGCATATGATGTATCTGATTCACATATTCACCAAAGCGTAAATTATTAAAAACACACAAAGGCATAGAAGATACAATTCATAATCCCAGTTTCAACAAAACTCTCATTTTAAATCCTTTTAATGAAACTCTCTTCTTCTTCGTAATTCCAAACCCGTTTACAAAATGCAAACCCAATTTAGAAACGGAGAACAAAATCGATCGAATTTTCAATAAAACTCTCGTTCTTATTCAATCTAAATCCAGCGCATTTCAAGCTCTAAACCACGAGTCAATTCATTTTCACCAAAACTCTTTTCATTTTCATTGAAACTCTTTGCATTTCACATTTCACCATTCCAGTTCACCACGCAGACGATTCATCAACACCGAAGCCCTCTTTTCATTTTCACCGAAACTCTTCTCAACGGAGCTGAAGAGTTATGGTTTTATACTTTGAGCGGCATGCATTGGTAGCAGAAGATTTATGATTTTATACTTTGAGCGACATGCATCGGTGGCCGAAGAATTAGGGTTTTGTTTCAGAAATTAGTTCCTAACTTTTATTTATTGTTGTTTGGATGAGATTATTTGGATCTGTTATACCCCAAAATTTGCCCTCCTATTTTTCAAATCAATACATATCTCCATGTGTTTACAATGATTTCTAAATTTTCAAGAATAAATACAAATTTTATTAGTAGATTAAAATAATAATAAAAATGTAAGTACAACGAATATTAAAATGGATAATCTAAATTCACAATTTATTATAACAAAATCATATTTTATTTTAATAATCTAAAATCATTTAATTTTAATAATAATTTAAGGTTTAATGAACAAAATCATAAATTATGTTTGACTGCAAGATTGCATTTTGTTTGCATTTATGCAGTTATTTGAAATAAATGGTCGATAAAATGTTGCATTTCTTACCATAATTTCTTAACTAATATTACAACTTGAAACAAATGCCATACATTCTTCATTAGCACACCAAAAAAGTCTTTGAAAGATAACATAAAAGAAGATGTGAGATAAAATTTGCACTCGGTCTTTATTCCAATAACAGATTTTAGCATCGGGAACTTCTTTGAATAACTCAGATAATTTGAATGTCAGACTTTGTTTAGCTACATGGGAGATGTTCGCTATAATGACTCAGCACCGCTTGAAAGTAGTTTATTCTTTATAACGCACACTCAACCTTTGGAATGATCCATAAAGCTTTCCAATTAAAAACAAAACAGATTAGTTTAACTATAAATATTGACACAATATACAATGTCACTAGTACAAAAACAACAGTATAGTTTTAAAATTTATATTCGATATAAAAAAATGGTGTAAATGAGAAATACGGTGACAATTTTGTAAACAAAGTGTCATTTTAAAAATTATAATGTGACAATATATCCCATATTTTCTAAAAGCGAGTTTGAATAAAAATATTATTATAATCAAATATCGATTACTCCTTTAGACTAAAAATGGGTGTAAATAAGAAATGCGGTGCTAATTTTGTAAATTAAATGTAATTTTAAGTATTGCCATGTGACAATATACCTTTATTTTCAAAAAAACTGATCTAAATTAAAAATATTATTTTAATCAAAT
Organism: Vicia sativa; assembly: GCA_021764765.1. Lineage (NCBI taxonomy): Eukaryota > Viridiplantae > Streptophyta > Magnoliopsida > Fabales > Fabaceae > Vicia > Vicia sativa. The sequence goes on along the minus strand of CM038792.1, from coordinate 207,121,576 downwards.
TTCAATTACTCCATTTAAATTAAAAAATCATATATAAATTTATACAAATTAAAAAAACTTATATAATTTTATAACTTAAAATATCTAATCTATGTGACATTTTAATAAATAATTTAAATATTATTAACAAATTAATGAATGAATATTAATGAGTCTAAATTTAATTTATTAACTGAATAACAAATTTATTAGACAAATAACAAATTTAATTTAATAGAGAATGAGTATATCCATCACATATTCTATATCTATTGCATATGATGTATCTGATTCGCATATTCACCAAAACGTAAATTATTAAAAACAAACAAAGGCATAGAAGATACAATTCATAATTCCAGTTTCAACAAAACTCTCATTTTAAATCCTTTTAATGAAACTCTCTTCTTCTTCGTAATTCCAAACCCGTTTACAAAATGCAAACCCAATTTCAGAGAAACGGGAGAACAAAATCGTATCAGAATTTTCAATAAAACTCTCGTTCTTATTCGCAATCTAAATCCAGCTTCGTCGCATTTCAAGCTCTAAACCACGAGTCAATTCATTTTCACCAAAACTCTTTTCATTTTCATGAAACTCTTTGCATTTCACATTTCACCATCCAGTTCACCACGCAGACGATTCATCAACACCAAGCCCTCTTTTCATTTTCACCAAACTCTTCTCAACGGTCAAGAGGTATGGTTTTATACTTTGAGCATGCATTGGTAGCGAAGATTTATGATTTTATACTTTGAGCGACATGCATCGGGTCAAGAATTAGGGTTTTGTTTGAAATTAGTTCTAACTTTTATTTATTGTTGTTTGGATGAGATTCTGTTGGATCTGTTATACCCCAAAATTTGCCCTCCTATTTTTCAAATCAATACATATCTCCATGTGTTTACAATGATTTCTAAATTTTCAAGAATAAATACAAATTTTATTAGTAGATTAAAATAATAATAAAAATGTAAGTACAACGAATATTAAAACTGGATAACCTAAATTCACAATTTATTATAACAAAATCATATTTTATTTTAATAATCTAAAATCATTTAATTTTAATAATAATTTAAGGTTTAATGAACAAAATCATAAATTATGTTTGACTGCAAGATTGCATTTTGTTTGCATTTATGCAGTTATTTGAAATAAATGGTCGATAAAATGTTGCATTTCTTACCATAATTTCTTAACTAATATTACAACTTGAAACAAATGCCATACATTCTTCATTAGCACACCAAAAAAGTCTTTGAAAGATAACATAAAAGAAGATGTGAGATAAAATTTGCACTCGGTCTTTATTCCAATAATAGATTTTAGCATCGGGAACTTCTTTGAATAACTCAGATAATTTGAATGTCAGACTTTGTTTAGCTACATGGGAGATGCCGTGTCTGCTATAATGACTCAAGCACCGCTTGTGAAAGTAGTTTATTCTTTATAACTGCACACTCAACCTTTGGAATGATCCATAAACTGTTTCCAATTAAAAAACAAAACAGATTACAGTTTTAACTATAAATATTGACACAATATACAATGTCACTAGTACAAAAACAACGGTATAGTTTTAAAATTTATATTCGATATAAAAAAATGGTGTAAATGAGAAATACGGTGACAATTTTGTAAACAAAGTGTCATTTAAAAATTATAATGTGACAATATATCCCATATTTTCTAAAAGCGAGTTTGAATAAAAATATTATTATAATCAAATATCGATTACTCCCTTTAGACTAAAAAATGGGTGTAAATAAGAAATGCGGTGCTAATTTTGTAAATTAAATGTAATTTTAAGTATTGCCATGTGACAATATACCTTTATTTTCAAAAAACACTGATCTAAATTAAAAATATTATTTTAATCAAATTTCAATTACTCCATTTAAATTAAAAAATCATATATAAATTTATACAAATTAAAAAAACTTATATAATTTTATAAGTTAAAATATCTAATCTATGTGACATTTTAATAAATAATTTAAATATTATTAACAAATTAATGAATGAATATTAATGAGTCTAAATTTAATTTATTAACTGAATAACAAATTTATTAGACAAATAACAAATTTAATTTAATAGAGAATGAGTATATCCATCACGTATTCTATATCTATTGCATATGATGTATCTGATTCACATATTCACCAAAACGTAAATTATTAAAAACACACAAAGGCATAGAAGATACAATTCATAATCCCAGTTTCAACAAAACTCTCATTTTAAATCCTTTTAATGAAACTCTCTTCTTCTTCGTAATTCCAAACCCAGTTTTACCAAAATGCAAACCCAATTTCAGAGAAACGGGAGAACAAAATCGTATCAGAATTTTCAATAAAACTCTCGTTCTTATTCGCAATCTAAATCCAGTTTCGTCGCATTTCAAGCTCTAAACCCTGAGTCAATTCATTTTCACCAAAACTCTTTTCATTTTCACTGAAACTCTTTGCGCATTTCACATTTCACCATCCCAGTTCACCACGCAGACGATTCATCAACACCGAAGCCCTCTTTTCATTTTCACCGAAACTCTTCTCAACGAAGCTGAAGAGGTATGGTTTTATACTTTGAGCGGCATGCATTGGTAGCAGAAGATTTATGATTTTATACTTTGAGCGACATGCATCGGTGGCCGAAGAATTAGGGTTTTGTTTCAGAAATTAGTTCCTAACTTTTATTTATTGTTGTTTGGATGAGATTACTGTTGGATCCTGTTATACCCCAAAATTTGCCCTCTTATTTTTCAAATCAATACATATCCCCATGTGTTTAAATGATATTCTAAATTTTCAAGAATAAATACAAATTTTATTAGTAGATTAAAAAAATAATAAAAATGTAAGTACAACGAATATTAAAACTGGATAATCTAAAATCACAATTTATTATAACAAAATCATATTTTATTTTAATAATCTAAAATCATTTAATTTTAAATAATTATTTAAGGTTTAATGAACAAAATCATAAATTATGTTTGACTGCAAGATTGCAGTTTGTTTGCATTTATGCATTTATTTGAAATAAATGGTCGATAAAAAGTTGCATTTCTTACCATAATTTCTTAACTAATATTACAATTTGAAACAAATACCATCCATTCTTCATTAGCACACTAAAAAAGTCTTTGAAAGATAACATAAAAGTAGATATGAGATAAAATATGCACTCGGTCTTTATTACAATAACAGATTTTAGCATCGGGAACTTCTTTGAATAACTCAGATAATTTGAATGTCAGACTTTGTTTAGCTACATGGGAGATGCCGTGTCTGCTATAATGACTCAAGCACCGCTTGTGAAAGTAGTTTATTCTTTATAACTGCACACTCAACCTTTGGAATGATCCATAAACTGTTTCCAATTAAAAACAAAAGATTACTTTTAACTATAAATATTGACACAATATACAATGTCACTAGTACAAAACAACAATATAGTTTTAAAATTTATATTCGATATAAAAAATGGTGTAAATGAGAAATACGGTGACAATTTTGTAAACAAAGTGTCATTTAAAAATTATAATGTGACAATATATCCCATATTTTCTAAAACGAGTTTGAATAAAAATATTATTATAATCAAATATCGATTACTCCTTTAAACTAAAAATGGGTGTAAATAAGAAATGCGGTGCTAATTTTGTAAATTAAATGTAATTTTAAGTATTGCCATGTGACAATATACCTTTATTTTCAAAAAACACTGATCTAAATTAAAAATATTATTTTAATCAAATTTCAATTACTCCATTTAAATTAAAAAATCATATATAAATTTATACAAATTAAAAAAACTTATATAATTTTATAAGTTAAAATATCTAATCTATGTGACATTTTAATAAATAATTTAAATATTATTAACAAATTAATGAATGAATATTAATGAGTCTAAATTTAATTTATTAAGTGAATAACAAATTTATTAGACAAATAACAAATTTAATTTAATAGAGAATGAGTATATCCATCACATATTCTATATCTATTGCATATGATGTATCTGATTCGCATATTCACCAAAACGTAAATTATTAAAAACAAACAAAGGCATAGAAGATACAATTCATAATCCCAGTTTCAACAAAACTCTCATTTTAAATCCTTTTAATGAAACTCTTCTTCTTCGTAATTCCAAACCCGGTTTTACCAAAATGCAAACCCAATTTCAGAGAAACGGGAGAACAAAATCGTATCAGAATTTTCAATAAAACTCTCGTTCTTATTCGCAATCTAAATCCAGTTTCGTCGCATTTCAAGCTCTAAACCCTGAGTCAATTCATTTTCACCAAAACTCTTTTCATTTTCACTGAAACTCTTTGCGCATTTCACATTTCACCATCCCAGTTCACCACGCAGACGATTCATCAACACCGAAGCCCTCTTTTCATTTTCACCGAAACTCTTCTCAACGAAGCTGAAGAGGTATGGTTTTATACTTTGAGCGGCATGCATTGGTAGCAGAAGATTTATGATTTTATACTTTGAGCGACATGCATCGGTGGCCGAAGAATTAGGGTTTTGTTTCAGAAATTAGTTCCTAACTTTTATTTATTGTTGTTTGGATGAGATTACTGTTGGATCCTGTTATACCCCAAAATTTGCCCTCCTATTTTTCAAATCAATACATATCTCCATGTGTTTACAATGATTTCTAAATTTTCAAGAATAAATACAAATTTTATTAGTAGATTAAAATAATAATAAAAATGTAAGTACAACGAATATTAAAACTGGATAATCTAAATTCACAATTTATTATAACAAAATCATATTTTATTTTAATAATCTAAAATCATTTAATTTTTAATAATAATTTAAGGTTTAATGAACAAAATCATAAATTATGTTTGATGCAAGATTGCATTTTGTTTGCATTTATGCATTTATTTGAAATAAATGGTCGATAAAATGTTGCATTTCTTACCATAATTTCTTAACTAATATTACAACTTGAAACAAATACCATACATTCTTCATTAGCACACTAAAAAGTCTTTGAAAGATAACATAAAAGAAGATGAGATAAAATTTGCACTCGGTCTTTATTACAATAACAGATTTTAGCATCGGGAACTTCTTTGAATAACTCAGATAATTTGAATGTCAGACTTTGTTTAGCTACATGGGAGATGCCGTGTCTGCTATAATGACTCAAGCACCGCTTGTGAAAGTAGTTTATTCTTTATAACTGCACACTCAACCTTTGGAATGATCCATAAACTGTTTCCAATTAAAAAACAAAACAGATTACAGTTTTAACTATAAATATTGACACAATATACAATGTCACTAGTACAAAAACAACAGTATAGTTTTAAAATTTATATTCGATATAAAAAAATGGTGTAAATGAGAAATACGGTGACAATTTTGTAAACAAAGTGTCATTTTAAAAATTATAATGTGACAATATATCCCATATTTTCTAAAAACGAGTTTGAATAAAAAATATTATTATAATCAAATATCGATTACTCCCTTTAGACTAAAAAATGGGTGTAAATAAGAAATGCGGTGCTAATTTTGTAAATTAAATGTAATTTTAAGTATTGCCATGTGACAATATACCTTTATTTTCAAAAAAAACACTGATCTAAATTAAAAATATTATTTTAATCAAATTTCAATTACTCCATTTAAATTAAAAAATCATATATAAATTTATACAAATTAAAAAAACTTATATAATTTTATAACTTAAAATATCTAATCTATGTGACATTTTAATAAATAATTTAAATATTATTAACAAATTAATGAATGAATATTAATGAGTCTAAATTTAATTTATTAACTGAATAACAAATTTATTAGACAAATAACAAATTTAATTTAATAGAGAATGAGTATATCCATCACATATTCTATATCTATTGCATATGATGTATCTGATTCGCATATTCACCAAAACGTAAATTATTAAAACACACAAAGGCATAGAAGATACAATTCATAATCCCGGTTTCAACAAAACTCTCATTTTAAATCCTTTTAATGAAACTCTCTTCTTCTTCGTAATTCCAAACCCAGTTTTACCAAAATGCAAACCCAATTTCAGAGAAACGGGAGAACAAAATCAGATCAGAATTTTCAATAAAACTCTCGTTCTTATTCGCAATCTAAATCCAGCCACGCATTTCAAGCTCTAAACCACGAGTCAATTCATTTTCACCAAAACTCTTTTCATTTTCAGAAACTTTGCGCATTTCACATTTCACCATCCAGTTCACCACGCATTCATCAACACCAAGCCCTCTTTTCATTTTCACGAAACTCTTCTCAACGGAGCTGAAGAGGTATGGTTTTATACTTTGAGCGGCATGCATTGGTAGCAGAAGATTTATGATTTTATACTTTGAGCGACATGCATCGGTGGCCGAAGAATTAGGGTTTTGTTTCAGAAATTAGTTCCTAACTTTTATTTATTGTTGTTTGGATGAGATTACTGTTGGATCCTGTTATACCCCAAAATTTGCCCTCCTATTTTTCAAATCAATACATATCTCCATGTGTTTACAATGATTTCTAAATTTTCAAGAATAAATACAAATTTTATTAGTAGATTAAAATAATAATAAAAAATGTAAGTACAACGAATATTAAAACTGGATAATCTAAATTCACAATTTATTATAACAAAATCATATTTTATTTTAATAATCTAAAATCATCTAATTTTTAATAATAATTTAAGGTTTAATGAACAAAATCATAAATTATGTTTGACTGCAAGATTGCAGTTTGTTTGAATTTATTTGAAATAAATGGTCGATAAAAAGTTGCATTTCTTACCATAATTTCTTAACTAATATTACAATTTGAAACAAATACCATCCATTCTTCATTAGCACACTAAAAAAGTCTTTGAAAGATAACATAAAAGTAGATATGAGATAAAATATGCACTCGGTCTTTATTACAATAACAGATTTTAGCATCGGGAACTTCTTTGAATAACTCAGATAATTTGAATGTCAGACTTTGTTTAGCTACATGGGAGATGCCGTGTCTGCTATAATGACTGGAGCACCGCTTGTGAAAGTAGTTTATTCTTTATAACTGCACACTCAACCTTTGGAATGATCCATAAACTGTTTCCAATTAAAAAACAAAACAGATTACAATTTTAACTATAAATATTGACACAATATACAATGTCACTAGTACAAAAACAACAGTATAATTTTAAAATTTATATTCGATATAAAAAAATCGTGTAAATGAGAAATACGGTGACAATTTTGTAAACAAAGTGTCATTTTAAAAATTATAATGTGACAATATATCCCATATTTTCTAAAAACGAGTTTGAATAAAAAATATTATTATAATCAAATATCGATTACTCCCTTTAAACTAAAAAATGGGTGTAAATAAGAAATGCGGTGCTAATTTTGTAAATTAAATGTAATTTTAAGTATTGCCATGTGACAATATACCTTTATTTTCAAAAAAACTGATCTAAATTAAAAATATTATTTTAATCAAATTTCAATTACTCCATTTAAATTAAAAAATCATATATAAATTTATATAAATTAAAATTTTTTTATAATTTTATAACTTAAAATATATAATCTTTGTGATATTTTAATAAATAATTTAAATATTATTAACAAATTAATGAATGAATATTAATGAGTCTAAATTTAATTTATTAAGTGAATAACAAATTTATTAGACAAATAACAAATTTAATTTAATAGGAATGAGTATATCCATCACATATTCTATATCTATTGCATATGATGTATCCGATTCACATATTCACCAAAACGTAAATTATTAAAAACACACAAAGGCATAGAAGATACAATTCATAATCCTTTCAACAAAACTCTCATTTTAAATCCTTTTAATGAAACTCTTCTTCTTCGTAATTCCAAACCCGCTTTTACAAAATGCAAACCCAATTTCGAGAAACGGAGAACAAAGTCGATCGAATTTTCAATAAAACTCTCGTTCTTATTCGCAATCTAAATCCAGCCACGATTTCAAGCTCTAAACCCCGAGTCAATTCATTTTCACCAAAACTCTTTTCATTTTCATCGAAACTCTTTGCATTTCACATTTCACCATCCCAGTTCACCACGCAGACGATTCATCAACACCGAAGCCCTCTTTTCATTTTCACCGAAACTCTTCTCAACGGAGCTGAAGAGGTATGGTTTTATACTTTGAGCGGCATGCATTGGTAGCAGAAGATTTATGATTTTATACTTTGAGCGACATGCATCGTGGTCAAGAATTAGGGTTTTGTTTCAGAAATTAGTTCCTAACTTTTATTTATTGTTGTTTGGATGAGATTACTGTTGGATCCTGTTATACCCCAAAATTTGCCCTCTTATTTTTCAAATCAATACATATCCCCATGTGTTTAAATGATATTCTAAATTTTCAAGAATAAATACAAATTTTATTAGTAGATTAAAAAAATAATAAAAATGTAAGTACAACGAATATTAAAACTGGATAATCTAAAATCACAATTTATTATAACAAAATCATATTTTATTTTAATAATCTAAAATCATTTAATTTTAAATAATTATTTAAGGTTTAATGAACAAAATCATAAATTATGTTTGACTGCAAGATTGCAGTTTGTTTGCATTTATGCATTTATTTGAAATAAATGGTCGATAAAAAGTTGCATTTCTTACCATAATTTCTTAACTAATATTACAATTTGAAACAAATACCATCCATTCTTCATTAGCACACTAAAAAAGTCTTTGAAAGATAACATAAAAGTAGATATGAGATAAAATATGCACTCGGTCTTTATTACAATAATAGATTTTAGCATCGGGAACTTCTTTGAATAACTCAGATAATTTGAATGTCAGACTTTGTTTAGCTACATGGGAGATGTCGTGTTCGCTATAATGACTCGAGCACCGCCAGAAAGTAGTTTATTCTTTATAATCGCACACTCAACCTTTGAATGATCCATAAACTGTTTCCAATTAAAAACAAAACAGACAGCTTTTAACTATAAATATTGACACAATATACAATGTCACTAGTACAAAAACAACAAGATAATTTTAAAATTTATATTCGATATAAAAAATGGTGTAAATGAGAAATACGGTGACAATTTTGTAAACAAAGTGTCATTTTAAAATTATAATGTGACAATATATCCCATATTTTCTAAAACGAGTTTGAATAAAAATATTATTATAATCAAATATCGATTACTCCTTTAAACTAAAAATGGGTGTAAATAAGAAATGCGGTGCTAATTTTGTAAATTAAATGTAATTTTAAGTATTGCCATGTGACAATATACCTTTATTTTCAAAAACTGATCTAAATTAAAAATATTATTTTAATCAAATTTCAATTACTCCATTTAAATTAAAAATCATATATAAATTTATATAAATTAAAAAATTATATAATTTTATAACTTAAAATATATAATCTATGTGATATTTTAATAAATAATTTAAATATTATTAACAAATTAATGAATGAATATTAATGAGTCTAAATTTAATTTATTAAGTGAATAACAAATTTTTAGACAAATAACAAATTTAATTTAATAGGAATGAGTATATCCATCACATATTCTATATCTATTGCATATGATGTATCCGATTCACATATTCACCAAAACGTAAATTATTAAAACACACAAAGGCATAGAAGATACAATTCATAATCCCGCTTCAACAAAACTCTCATTTTAAATCCTTTTAATGAAACTCTTCTTCTTCGTAATTCCAAACCCGCTTTACAAAATGCAAACCCAATTTCGTAGAAACGGAGAACAAAGTCGATCGAATTTTCAATAAAACTCTCGTCTTATTCGCAATCTAAATCCAGCCACGATTTCAAGCTCTAAACCCCGAGTCAATTCATTTTCACCAAAACTCTTTTCATTTTCATCGAAACTCTTTGCATTTCACATTTCACCATCCCACCACCACGCACGATTCATCAACACCAAGCCCTCTTTTCATTTTCACCAAACTCTTCTCAACGGTCAAGAGGTATGGTTTTATACTTTGAGCGGCATGCATTGGTAGCGTAAGATTTATGATTTTATACTTTGAGCGACATGCATCGGTCAAGAATTAGGGTTTTGTTTCGTAAATTAGTTCCTAACTTTTATTTATTGTTGTTTGATGAGATTATCGTTGATCCTGTTATACCCCAAAATTTGCCCTCCTATTTTTCAAATCAATACATATCTCCATGTGTTTAAATGATATTCTAAATTTTCAAGAATAAATACAAATTTTATTAGTAGATTAAAAAATAATAAAATGTAAGTACAACGAATATTAAACTGGATAATCTAAAATCACAATTTATTATAACAAAATCATATTTTATTTTAATAATCTAAAATCATTTAATTTTAAATAATAATTTAAGGTTTAATGAACAAAATCATAAATTATGTTTGATCGCAAGATTGCATTTTGTTTGCATTTATGCATTTATTTGAAATAAATGGTCGATAAAAGTTGCATTTCTTACCATAATTTCTTAACTAATATTACAATTTGAAACAAATACCATCCATTCTTCATTAGCACACTAAAAAGTCTTTGAAAGATAACATAAAAGTAGATATGAGATAAAATATGCACTCGGTCTTTATTACAATAATGATTTTAGCATCGGAACTTCTTTGAATAACTCGATAATTTGAATGTCGACTTTGTTTAGCTACATGGGAGATGCCGTGTTCGCTATAATGACTCGAGCACCGCCAGAAAGTAGTTTATTCTTTATAATCGCACACTCAACCTTTGAATGATCCATAAACTGCTTCCAATTAAAAACAAAAGATTACGCTTTTAACTATAAATATTGACACAATATACAATGTCACTAGTACAAAACAACAAAGATAATTTTAAAATTTATATTCGATATAAAAAAATCGTGTAAATGAGAAATACGGTGACAATTTTGTAAACAAAGTGTCATTTTAAAAATTATAATGTGACAATATATCCCATATTTTCTAAAACGAGTTTGAATAAAAAATATTATTATAATCAAATATCGATTACTCCCTTTAAACTAAAAAATGGGTGTAAATAAGAAATGCGGTGCTAATTTTGTAAATTAAATGTAATTTTAAGTATTGCCATGTGACAATATACCTTTATTTTCAAAAAAACTGATCTAAATTAAAAATATTATTTTAATCAAATTTCAATTACTCCATTTAAATTAAAAATCATATATAAATTTATATAAATTAAAAAAAATTATATAATTTTATAACTTAAAATATATAATCTATGTGATATTTTAATAAATAATTTAAATATTATTAACAAATTAATGAATGAATATTAATGAGTCTAAATTTAATTTATTAAGTGAATAACAAATTTATTAGACAAATAACAAATTTAATTTAATAGAGAATGAGTATATCCATCACGTATTCTATATCTATTGCATATGATGTATCTGATTCGCATATTCACCAAAACGTAAATTATTAAAAACAAACAAAGGCATAGAAGATACAATTCATAATTCCAGTTTCAACAAAACTCTCATTTTAAATCCTTTTAATGAAACTCTCTTCTTCTTCGTAATTCCAAACCCAGTTTTACCAAAATGCAAACCCAATTTCAGAGAAACGGGAGAACAAAATCGTATCAGAATTTTCAATAAAACTCTCGTTCTTATTCGCAATCTAAATCCAGTTTCGTCGCATTTCAAGCTCTAAACCCTGAGTCAATTCATTTTCACCAAAACTCTTTTCATTTTCACTGAAACTCTTTGCGCATTTCACATTTCACCATCCCAGTTCACCACGCAGACGATTCATCAACACCGAAGCCCTCTTTTCATTTTCACCGAAACTCTTCTCAACGAAGCTGAAGAGGTATGGTTTTATACTTTGAGCGGCATGCATTGGTAGCAGAAGGTTTATGATTTTATACTTTGAGCGACATGCATCGGTGGCCGAAGAATTAGGGTTTTGTTTCAGAAATTAGTTCCTAACTTTTATTTATTGTTGTTTGGATGAGATTACTGTTGGATCCTGTTATACCCCAAAATTTGCCCTCCTATTTTTCAAATCAATACATATCCCCATGTGTTTAAATGATATTCTAAATTTTCAAGAATAAATACAAATTTTATTAGTAGATTAAAAAAATAACAAAAATGTAAGTACAATGAATATTAAAACTGGATAATCTAAAATCATAATTTATTATAACAAAATCATATTTTATTTTAATAATCTAAAATCATTTAATTTTAAATAATAATTTAAGGTTTAATGAACAAAATCATAAATTATGTTTGACTGCAAGATTGCAGTTTGTTTGAATTTATTTGAAATAAATGGTCGATAAAAAGTTGCATTTCTTACCATAATTTCTTAACTAATATTACAATTTGAAACAAATACCATCCATTCTTCATTAGCACACTAAAAAAGTCTTTGAAAGATAACATAAAAGTAGATATGAGATAAAATATGCACTCGGTCTTTATTACAATAATAGATTTTAGCATCGGGAACTTCTTTGAATAACTCAGATAATTTGAATGTCAGACTTTGTTTAGCTACATGGGAGATGCCGTGGTTCGCTATAATGACTGAGCACCGCCAGAAAGTAGTTTATTCTTTATAATCGCACACTCAACCTTTGAATGATCCATAAACTGCTTCCAATTAAAAACAAAAGATTAGCTTTTAACTATAAATATTGACACAATATACAATGTCACTAGTACAAAAAACAAAGATAATTTTAAAATTTATATTCGATATAAAAAATGGTGTAAATGAGAAATACGGTGACAATTTTGTAAACAAAGTGTCATTTTAAAAATTATAATGTGACAATATATCCCATATTTTCTAAAACGAGTTTGAATAAAAATATTATTATAATCAAATATCGATTACTCCCTTTAAACTAAAAATGGGTGTAAATAAGAAATGCGGTGCTAATTTTGTAAATTAAATGTAATTTTAAGTATTGCCATGTGACAATATACCTTTATTTTCAAAAACTGATCTAAATTAAAAATATTATTTTAATCAAATTTCAATTACTCCATTTAAATTAAAAATCATATATAAATTTATATAAATTAAAAAATTATATAATTTTATAACTTAAAATATATAATCTATGTGATATTTTAATAAATAATTTAAATATTATTAACAAATTAATGAATGAATATTAATGAGTCTAAATTTAATTTATTAATGAATAACAAATTTTTAGACAAATAACAAATTTAATTTAATAGGAATGAGTATATCCATCACATATTCTATATCTATTGCATATGATGTATCCGATTCACATATTCACCAAAACGTAAATTATTAAAAACACACAAAGGCATAGAAGATACAATTCATAATCCCGCTTCAACAAAACTCTCATTTTAAATCCTTTTAATGAAACTCTTCTTCTTCGTAATTCCAAACCCGCTTTACAAAATGCAAACCCAATTTCGAGAAACGGAGAACAAAGTCGATCGTAATTTTCAATAAAACTCTCGCTCTTATTCGCAATCTAAATCCACGATTTCAAGCTCTAAACCCCGAGTCAATTCATTTTCACCAAAACTCTTTTCATTTTCATCGAAACTCTTTCGCATTTCACATTTCACCATCCCCACCACGCAGACGATTCATCAACACCAAGCCCTCTTTTCATTTTCACCGAAACTCTTCTCAACGGAGCTGAAGAGGTATGGTTTTATACTTTGAGCGGCATGCATTGGTAGCAGAAGATTTATGATTTTATACTTTGAGCGACATGCATCGGTGGTCAAGAATTAGGGTTTTGTTTCGTAAATTAGTTCCTAACTTTTATTTATTGTTGTTTGATGAGATTATCGTTGATCCTCGTTATACCCCAAAATTTGCCCTCCTATTTTTCAAATCAATACATATCTCCATGTGTTTAAATGATATTCTAAATTTTCAAGAATAAATACAAATTTTATTAGTAGATTAAAAAAATAATAAAAATGTAAGTACAATGAATATTAAAACTGGATAATCTAAAATCATAATTTATTATAACAAAATCATATTTTATTTTAATAATCTAAAATCATTTAATTTTAAATAATTATTTAAGGTTTAATGAACAAAATCATAAATTATGTTTGACTGCAAGATTGCAGTTTGTTTGCATTTATGCATTTATTTGAAATAAATGGTCGATAAAAAGTTGCATTTCTTACCATAATTTCTTAACTAATATTACAATTTGAAACAAATACCATCCATTCTTCATTAGCACACTAAAAAAGTCTTTGAAAGATAACATAAAAGTAGATATGAGATAAAATATGCACTCGGTCTTTATTACAATAACAGATTTTAGCATCGGGAACTTCTTTGAATAACTCAGATAATTTGAATGTCAGACTTTGTTTAGCTACATGGGAGATGCCGTGTCTGCTATAATGACTGGAGCACCGCTTGTGAAAGTAGTTTATTCTTTATAACTGCACACTCAACCTTTGGAATGATCCATAAACTGTTTCCAATTAAAAAACAAAACAGATTACAGTTTTAACTATAAATATTGACACAATATACAATGTCACTAGTACAAAAACAACAGTATAATTTTAAAATTTATATTCGATATAAAAAAATCGTGTAAATGAGAAATACGGTGACAATTTTGTAAACAAAGTGTCATTTTAAAAATTATAATGTGACAATATATCCCATATTTTCTAAAAACGAGTTTGAATAAAAAATATTATTATAATCAAATATCGATTACTCCCTTTAAACTAAAAAATGGGTGTAAATAAGAAATGCGGTGCTAATTTTGTAAATTAAATGTAATTTTAAGTATTGCCATGTGACAATATACCTTTATTTTCAAAAAAACTGATCTAAATTAAAAATATTATTTTAATCAAATTTCAATTACTCCATTTAAATTAAAAAATCATATATAAATTTATATAAATTAAAAAAAATTTATAATTTTATAACTTAAAATATATAATCTATGTGATATTTTAATAAAATATTTAAATATTATTAACAAATTAATGAATGAATATTAATGAGTCTAAATTTAATTTATTAAGTGAATAACAAATTTTTTAGACAAATAACAAATTTAATTTAATAGGGAATGAGTATATCCATCACATATTCTATATCTATTGCATATGATGTATCTGATTCACATATTCACCAAAACGTAAATTATTAAAAACACACAAAGGCATAGAAGATACAATTCATAATCCCGCTTCAACAAAACTCTCATTTTAAATCCTTTTAATGAAACTCTTCTTCTTCGTAATTCCAAACCCGCTTTTGCAAACCCAATTTCGTAGAAACGGAGAACAAAGTCGTATCAGAATTTTCAATAAAACTCTCGTTCTTATTCGCAATCTAAATCCAGTTTCGTCGCATTTCAAGCTCTAAACCCTGAGTCAATTCATTTTCACCAAAACTCTTTTCATTTTCATCAAACTCTTGCGATTTCACATTTCACCATCCCACCACCACGCAGATTCATCAACACCAAGCCCTCTTTTCATTTTCACCAAACTCTTCTCAACGGTCAAGAGGTATGGTTTTATACTTTGAGCGGCATGCATTGGTAGTAAGATTTATGATTTTATACTTTGAGCGACATGCATCGGTGGTCAAGAATTAGGGTTTTGTTTCGTAAATTAGTTCCTAACTTTTATTTATTGTTGTTTGATGAGATTATCGTTGATCCTCGTTATACCCCAAAATTTGCCCTCCTATTTTTCAAATCAATACATATCTCCATGTGTTTAAATGATATTCTAAATTTTCAAGAATAAATACAAATTTTATTAGTAGATTAAAAAAATAATAAAAATGTAAGTACAACGAATATTAAAACTGGATAATCTAAAATCACAATTTATTATAACAAAATCATATTTTATTTTAATAATCTAAAATCATTTAATTTTAAATAATTATTTAAGGTTTAATGAACAAAATCATAAATTATGTTTGACTGCAAGATTGCAGTTTGTTTGCATTTATGCATTTATTTGAAATAAATGGTCGATAAAAAGTTGCATTTCTTACCATAATTTCTTAACTAATATTACAATTTGAAACAAATACCATCCATTCTTCATTAGCACACTAAAAAAGTCTTTGAAAGATAACATAAAAGTAGATATGAGATAAAATATGCACTCGGTCTTTATTACAATAACAGATTTTAGCATCGGGAACTTCTTTGAATAACTCAGATAATTTGAATGTCAGACTTTGTTTAGCTACATGGGAGATGTCGTGTCTGCTATAATGACTGGAGCACCGCTTGTGAAAGTAGTTTATTCTTTATAACTGCACACTCAACCTTTGGAATGATCCATAAACTGTTTCCAATTAAAAAACAAAACAGATTACAGTTTTAACTATAAATATTGACACAATATACAATGTCACTAGTACAAAAACAACAGTATAGTTTTAAAATTTATATTCGATATAAAAAAATGGTGTAAATGAGAAATACGGTGACAATTTTGTAAACAAAGTGTCATTTTAAAAATTATAATGTGACAATATATCCCATATTTTCTAAAAACGAGTTTGAATAAAAAATATTATTATAATCAAATATCGATTACTCCCTTTAAACTAAAAAATGGGTGTAAATAAGAAATGCGGTGCTAATTTTGTAAATTAAATGTAATTTTAAGTATTGCCATGTGACAATATACCTTTATTTTCAAAAAAACTGATCTAAATTAAAAATATTATTTTAATCAAATTTCAATTACTCCATTTAAATTAAAAAATCATATATAAATTTATATAAATTAAAAAAATTATATAATTTTATAACTTAAAATATATAATCTATGTGACATTTTAATAAATAATTTAAATATTATTAACAAATTAATGAATGAATATTAATGAGTCTAAATTTAATTTATTAAGTGAATAACAAATTTTTTAGACAAATAACAAATTTAATTTAATAGGGAATGAGTATATCCATCACATATTCTATATCTATTGCATATGATGTATCTGATTCACATATTCACCAAAACGTAAATTATTAAAAACACACAAAGGCATAGAAGATACAATTCATAATCCCAGTTTCAACAAAACTCTCATTTTAAATCCTTTTAATGAAACTCTCTTCTTCTTCGTAATTCCAAACCCAGTTTTACCAAAATGCAAACCCAATTTCAGAGAAACGGGAGAACAAAGTCGTATCAGAATTTTCAATAAAACTCTCGTTCTTATTCGCAATCTAAATCCAGTTTCGTCGCATTTCAAGCTCTAAACCCTGAGTCAATTCATTTTCACCAAAACTCTTTTCATTTTCACTGAAACTCTTTGCGCATTTCACATTTCACCATCCCAGTTCACCACGCAGACGATTCATCAACACCGAAGCCCTCTTTTCATTTTCACCGAAACTCTTCTCAACGAAGCTGAAGAGGTATGGTTTTATACTTTGAGCGGCATGCATTGGTAGCAGAAGGTTTATGATTTTATACTTTGAGCGACATGCATCGGTGGCCGAAGAATTAGGGTTTTGTTTCAGAAATTAGTTCCTAACTTTTATTTATTGTTGTTTGGATGAGATTACTGTTGGATCCTGTTATACCCCAAAATTTGCCCTCCTATTTTTCAAATCAATACATATCTCCATGTGTTTACAATGATTTCTAAATTTTCAAGAATAAATACAAATTTTATTAGTAGATTAAAATAATAATAAAAATGTAAGTACAACGAATATTAAAAATGGATAACCTAAATTCACAATTTATTATAACAAAATCATATTTTATTTTAATAATCTAAAATCATTTAATTTTTAATAATAATTTAAGGTTTAATGAACAAAATCATAAATTATGTTTGACTGCAAGATTGCATTTTGTTTGCATTTATGCAGTTATTTGAAATAAATGGTCGATAAAATGTTGCATTTCTTACCATAATTTCTTAACTAATATTACAACTTGAAACAAATACCATCCATTCTTCATTAGCACACTAAAAAAGTCTTTGAAAGATAACATAAATGTAGATATGAGATAAAATTTGCACTCGGTCTTTATTACAATAATGTATTTTAGCATCGGAACTTCTTTGAATAACTCGATAATTTGAATGTCGACTTTGTTTAGCTACATGGAGATGCCGTGTTCGCTATAATGACTCGAGCACCGCCAGAAAGTAGTTTATTCTTTATAATCGCACACTCAACCTTTGAATGATCCATAAACTGCTTCCAATTAAAAACAAAACAGACATGCTTTTAACTATAAATATTGACACAATATACAATGTCACTAGTACAAAACAACAAAGATAATTTTAAAATTTATATTCGATATAAAAAATGGTGTAAATGAGAAATACGGTGACAATTTTGTAAACAAAGTGTCATTTTAAAAATTATAATGTGACAATATATCCCATATTTTCTAAAAACGAGTTTGAATAAAAAATATTATTAGAATCAAATATCGATTACTCCCTTTAAACTAAAAAATGGGTGTAAATAAGAAATGCGGTGCTAATTTTGTAAATTAAATGTAATTTTAAGTATTGCCATGTGACAATATACCTTTATTTTCAAAAAAACTAATCTAAATTAAAAATATTATTTTAATCAAATTTCAATTACTCCATTTAAATTAAACAATCATATATAAATTTATATAAATTAAAAAAATTATATAATTTTATAACTTAAAATATATAATCTATGTGATATTTTAATAAATAATTTAAATATTATTAACAAATTAATGAATGAATATTAATGAGTCTAAATTTAATTTATTAACTGAATAACAAATTTATTAGACAAATAACAAATTTAATTTAATAGAGAATGAGTATATCCATCACGTATTCTATATCTATTGCATATGATGTATCTGATTCGCATATTCACCAAAACGTAAATTATTAAAAACACACAAAGGCATAGAAGATACAATTCATAATTCCAGTTTCAACAAAACTCTCATTTTAAATCCTTTTAATGAAACTCTCTTCTTCTTCGTAATTCCAAACCCAGTTTTACCAAAATGCAAACCCAATTTCAGAGAAACGGGAGAACAAAATCGTATCAGAATTTTCAATAAAACTCTCGTTCTTATTCGCAATCTAAATCCAGTTTCGTCGCATTTCAAGCTCTAAACCCTGAGTCAATTCATTTTCACCAAAACTCTTTTCATTTTCACTGAAACTCTTTGCGCATTTCACATTTCACCATCCCAGTTCACCACGCAGACGATTCATCAACACCGAAGCCCTCTTTTCATTTTCACCGAAACTCTTCTCAACGAAGCTGAAGAGGTATGGTTTTATACTTTGAGCGGCATGCATTGGTAGCAGAAGGTTTATGATTTTATACTTTGAGCGACATGCATCGGTGGCCGAAGAATTAGGGTTTTGTTTCAGAAATTAGTTCCTAACTTTTATTTATTGTTGTTTGGATGAGATTACTGTTGGATCCTGTTATACCCCAAAATTTGCCCTCTTATTTTTCAAATCAATACATATCCCCATGTGTTTAAATGATATTCTAAATTTTCAAGAATAAATACAAATTTTATTAGTAGATTAAAAAAATAATAAAAATGTAAGTACAACGAATATTAAAACTGGATAATCTAAAATCACAATTTATTATAACAAAATCATATTTTATTTTAATAATCTAAAATCATTTAATTTTAAATAATTATTTAAGGTTTAATGAACAAAATCATAAATTATGTTTGACTGCAAGATTGCAGTTTGTTTGCATTTATGCATTTATTTGAAATAAATGGTCGATAAAAAGTTGCATTTCTTACCATAATTTCTTAACTAATATTACAATTTGAAACAAATACCATCCATTCTTCATTAGCACACTAAAAAAGTCTTTGAAAGATAACATAAAAGTAGATATGAGATAAAATATGCACTCGGTCTTTATTACAATAACAGATTTTAGCATCGGGAACTTCTTTGAATAACTCAGATAATTTGAATGTCAGACTTTGTTTAGCTACATGGGAGATGTCGTGTCTGCTATAATGACTGGAGCACCGCTTGTGAAAGTAGTTTATTCTTTATAACTGCACACTCAACCTTTGGAATGATCCATAAACTGTTTCCAATTAAAAAACAAAACAGATTACAGTTTTAACTATAAATATTGACACAATATACAATGTCACTAGTACAAAAACAACAGTATAATTTTAAAATTTATATTCGATATAAAAAAATCGTGTAAATGAGAAATACGGTGACAATTTTGTAAACAAAGTGTCATTTTAAAAATTATAATGTGACAATATATCCCATATTTTCTAAAAACGAGTTTGAATAAAAAATATTATTATAATCAAATATCGATTACTCCCTTTAGACTAAAAAATGGGTGTAAATAAGAAATGCGGTGCTAATTTTGTAAATTAAATGTAATTTTAAGTATTGCCATGTGACAATATACCTTTATTTTCAAAAAAACTGATCTAAATTAAAAATATTATTTTAATCAAATTTCAATTACTCCATTTAAATTAAAAAATCATATATAAATTTATATAAATTAAAAAAATTATATAATTTTATAACTTAAAATATATAATCTATGTGACATTTTAATAAATAATTTAAATATTATTAACAAATTAATGAATGAATATTAATGAGTCTAAATTTAATTTATTAAGTGAATAACAAATTTATTAGACAAATAACAAATTTAATTTAATAGAATGAGTATATCCATCACATATTCTATATCTATTGATATGATGTATCCGATTCACATATTCACCAAAACGTAAATTATTAAAACACACAAAGGCATAAGATACAATTCATAATCCCAGCTTTCAACAAAACCTCATTTTAAATCCTTTTAATGAAACTCTTCTTCTTCGAATTCCAAACCCGCTTTACAAAATGCAAACCCAATTTCAGAGAAACGGAGAACAAAGTCGATCGTAATTTTCAATAAAACTCTCGTTCTTATTCGCATCTAAATCCAGCCACTCATTTCAAGCTCTAAACCCCGAGTAATTCATTTTCACCAAAACTCTTTTCATTTTCATCGAAACTCTTTCGCATTTCACATTTCACCATCCCACCACCACGCAGCATTTATCATCAACACCAAGCCCTCTTTTCATTTTCACCGAAACTCTTCTCAACGGTCAAGAGGTATGGTTTTATACTTTGAGCGGCATGCATTGGTAGCGTAAGATTTATGATTTTATACTTTGAGCGACATGCACGGTGGTCAAGAATTAGGGTTTTGTTTCGTAAATTAGTTCCTAACTTTTATTTATTGTTGTTTGATGAGATTACTGTTGATCTCGTTATACCCCAAAATTTGCCCTCCTATTTTTCAAATCAATACATATCTCCATGTGTTTACAATGATTTCTAAATTTTCAAGAATAAATACAAATTTTATTAGTAGATTAAAATAATAATAAAATGTAAGTACAACGAATATTAAACTGGATAATCTAAATTCAATTTATTATAACAAAATCATATTTTATTTTAATAATCTAAAATCATTTAATTTTAATAATAATTTAAGGTTTAATGAACAAAATCATAAATTATGTTTGATCGAAGATTGCATTTTGTTTGCATTTATGCATTTATTTGAAATAAATGGTCGATAAAATGTTGCATTTCTTACCATAATTTCTTAACTAATATTACAATTTGAAACAAATACCATACATTCTTCATTAGCACACCAAAAAGTCTTTGAAAGATAACATAAAAGTAGATATGAGATAAAATTTGCACTCGGTCTTTATTCCAATAATGTTTTAGCATCGGAACTTCTTTGAATAACTCGATAATTTGAATGTCGACTTTGTTTAGCTATAATGGAGATGTCGTGGTTCGCTATAATGACTCAAGCACCGCTTAGAAAGTAGTTTATTCTTTATAACTGCACACTCAACCTTTGAATGATCCATAAACCTGCTCCAATTAAAAACAAAACAGACATGCTTTAACTATAAATATTGACACAATATACAATGTCACTAGTACAAAACAACAAAAGATAGTTTTAAAATTTATATTCGATATAAAAAAATGGTGTAAATGAGAAATACGGTGACAATTTTGTAAACAAAGTGTCATTTTAAAATTATAATGTGACAATATATCCCATATTTTCTAAAACGAGTTTGAATAAAAATATTATTATAATCAAATATCGATTACTCCCTTTAAACTAAAAATGGGTGTAAATAAGAAATGCGGTGCTAATTTTGTAAATTAAATGTAATTTTAAGTATTGCCATGTGACAATATACCTTTATTTTCAAAAAAACGATCTAAATTAAAATATTATTTTAATCAAATTTCAATTACTCCATTTAAATTAAAAATCATATATAAATTTATACAAATTAAAAAAATTATATAATTTTATAACTTAAAATATATAATCTTTGTGATATTTTAATAAATAATTTAAATATTATTAACAAATTAATGAATGAATATTAATGAGTCTAAATTTAATTTATTAATGAATAACAAATTTATTAGACAAATAACAAATTTAATTTAATAGGGAATGAGTATATCCATCACATATTCTATATCTATTGCATATGATGTATCTGATTCACATATTCACCAAAACGTAAATTATAAAAAAACACACAAAGGCATAGAAGATACAATTCATAATCCCGCCAACAAAAACTCTATTTTAAATCCTTTTAATGAAACTCTCTTCTTCGTAATTCCAACCCAGCTTTTACTCAAAATGCAAACCCAATTTCGTAGAAACGGAGAACAAAGTCGATCGTAATTTTCAATAAAACTCTCGTTCTTATTCGCAATCTAAATCCGCCACGTGATTTCAAGCTCTAAACCCCGAGTCAATTCATTTTCACCAAAACTTTTCATTTTCATCGAAACTCTTTATGCATTTCACATTTCACCATCCCAACCACCACGCAGCATTTATTCATCAACACCAAGCCTCTTTCATTTTCACCGAAACTCTCAAACGGTCAAGAGGTATGGTTTTACTTTGAGCGGCATGCATTGTAGCGTAAGATTTATGATTTTATACTTTGGCGACATGCATCGGTGGTCAAGAATTAGGGTTTTGTTTCGTAAATTAGTTCCTAACTTTTATTTATTGTTGTTTGGATGAGATTACCTGATCCGTTATACCCCAAAATTTGCCCTCCTATTTTTCAAATCAATACATATCTCCATGTGTTTACAATGATTTCTAAATTTTCAAGAATAAATACAAATTTTATTAGTAGATTAAAATAATAATAAAAATGTAAGTACAATTAATATTAAAATGGATAATCTAAATTCATAATTTATTATAACAAAATCATATTTTATTTTAATAATCTAAAATCATTTAATTTTTAATAATAATTTAAGGTTTAATGAACAAAATCATAAATTATGTTTGATCAAGATTGCATTTTGTTTGCATTTATGCAATTATTTGAAATAAATGGTCGATAAAATGTTGCATTTCTTACCATAATTTCTTAACTAATATTACAACTTGAAACAAATGCCATACATTCTTCATTAGCACACCAAAAGTCTTTGAAAGATAACATAAAAGAAGATGTGAGATAAAATTTGCACTCGTCTTATTCCAATAATGATTTAAAGATCGAACTTCTTTTGAATAACTCGTATAATTTGATGTCGACTTTTGTTTAGCTACATGGAGATGCCTATCCGCTATAACGACTCAAGCACCGCCAGGAAAGTAGTTTATTCTTTATAACTCCACACTCAACCTTTGGAATGATCCATAACCCAAGCTCAATTAAAAACAAAAACAGATTACGCTTTTAAACTATAAATATTGTAT